>VZTY01030596.1:407053-423920 GCA_013400935.1 Turnix velox | reverse complement strand
CTTTGCCAAAGACTCTGCAACAAAAGATAACTTCCCTGGTAGACCCTCCTGGAAAAAACAGAGATGTGGAAGAAATTTTAATGCAAGTTGCCCATGACCCTGACTGCGGATTTGTGGTGCATCAAGGTGGGCCTATAATCAGTGTTTATGATCTCCCTTAAGACATAATAGATAGACAGTTTTATGGTATGTGTTCTTCTAGTTCAAAAGAATGATTTAGATAGAGGAAGAAAACAAGAGGTTTGTCTTGAGGTACAAAAAAAAAGCTTGGTTTTGGATTTTTTGTGATAGCAAATATGTTCTCAGAAGTACTGGCAAACAGCATTCCTGCTGACACAGAAAGATACGTTCTGCTTTAGCTTCTGAAATGAGTGGTTTTCAACATGGCCTTTGTAGACCATCTGACTCTGAGATGCATACAGCTTTAAGATTTCATTTGCGGGCATAACCTCATCTAAATATTAGCCTGTACATCCTACCAGTCATACACTGCAACACTAAGCTACTTTTCCAGTTTGCTAATGTTACCCTTCTCAGTCACCATAGTTAGTCCAGATATGCAAGCTCTGACAGAGAACTTGGGCTTTGATGGAAAAGATAGAGATGTCTCTTGTTGTCACAGATAGGCTCCCTGAGGCAAGGTAATATTGTACCAGCAGGTGAATAAAGCTTATGTTTTAGATATGAATGTTTATATCATTCTGCAGAAAAATGAAAATACTTAGTACTCCAAGAGTCCTTTCCATTCTGAAAAAACTTGCCACATCTTAGTTCCACTTACCCAATTTTGCAAGATGCTCCAGCACTGCAGAAAACTCCCTGGTTGCCTGGCAAGTCATAGACACCAGCCTGTTGCTGAGGGTGCTCTTACACTGAATTCTGCTTAGGGAAATAAAACTCCTGGGAGCTCCATTTCTCCGTTGGTAGCACAGGGTAAATTACACCTGGTTACCAAGGTGTCCAGCTTCTTTTATGTTAGTCTGTGGCAGCTTCTATGCTGCTGGGCTGCAGTAGTAATGTGGTAATAGCTGAGTGTAGTAGCTGGAGGTGCAGTGTTTGTGAGCCACATGTGGCATTGTTAGAGCTCCAAGTTGTTTGCCAGCTCTCCTTGTTTTGTATCACAGTTATGGCCATGCCATGCCTATGGACTGCACAGTGATGCAGCAGTATCAGAAAATTAATGGAATTATAGAGTAGATGACCTTCAAACGTCATCTAGCCCTCCCCCCTGCAGTGAGCAGGGACATCCCACACTAGATCAGGTTGCTCAGAGCCTCAGAAAGACTGGCCTTGAATGTGTCCAGGGATGGGACCTCCACCACCCGGGTAGTCTGGGCCAGTGTCTCACCACTCTCATGGTGAAGAACATTTTCCTAATGCCTAATTAACCCTGCCCTGCTCTAATTTCAAAACATTGCCCCTTGTCCTATTGCTACATGCCCTCTCATATAGTCCCTCCCCAAATTTCCTGTAGCCCCTTCAGGTACTGGGTGGCTGCTATGAGGTCATCCCACAGCCTACTCTTCCTTCAGGCTGAACAGCCTCAGCTCTCTCAACCTGTCCTCATAGGAGAGGTGCTTCAGCCCTTCATGGAGTCTTCTCAAGCCATGCAGTTTCTACTCTTAGGAAAACAAGTCAAAATCATCCTTTCACTTTTGTGGCTGAAAAATTTTGCTAATTCAAGAAACGGGGTAAAGGACAGGACAAGGCATTTTGTAATCCTCCAAGACAGCTGATTGCTCAAGTTGAATTGCATCATCTCTGTGTGTTTTTACTGTCTCAGTGTGGCTTGTTCCCTTCCCTTCTTCATCCCTGCCCGCCAAATTAATTTCCAGTGCAATATGGTATCCCTGCTACTTATTAATGGATTTTCCTGAGCTTTGTTCATTGTAGAATAATGTTTGAAAGAAGAATATTAATATCTTAAATATAAAATATTTAACAATACCTTAGAGAATATCTTCAGTTAGGATGACAAAGCAGAAGAGAAACAGATTTTCTCAGCTTATGTGTATATTTTACTTTTAGGCTGGTTTGATTGTATAACTGGAAGAATATTTAACTTTTTCATGTATGTTGCAGCGCAAATCTCTAAGGTGGTTAACATCTGTGTGTTTTTCTATCTGCAGGCATTTCAGGAATTGTGAGGTCTTCCAGTATAGTGCAGAGTGCTAAAACCATACTAACAGCTGGTAAGAATGTGTGTGATTTCTATTAATACAGACCTTCTAATTTCACAAAATAAAAATTACAGTACCCCAAGACTATATTTAAAGAATAAACTTTTNTGTGTATATTTTACTTTTAGGCTGGTTTGATTGTATAACTGGAAGAATATTTAACTTTTTCATGTATGTTGCAGCGCAAATCTCTAAGGTGGTTAACATCTGTGTGTTTTTCTATCTGCAGGCATTTCAGGAATTGTGAGGTCTTCCAGTATAGTGCAGAGTGCTAAAACCATACTAACAGCTGGTAAGAATGTGTGTGATTTCTATTAATACAGACCTTCTAATTTCACAAAATAAAAATTACAGTACCCCAAGACTATATTTAAAGAATAAACTTTTGGGCTATCTAGTAAAAGACCATGGAATGTAAAAGTAATATTTTAAGCAGAAGCTTTATGCTTCTTGATAAACTGTAAAATGCCAAAAAGAATTGTTGTCTACAGGACTCTTAAACAAACAATTCTCCCCCCTCCCTGAAGAAAGCAACACAGAAGTACAAAAAAACATCTGATTTCATCTTCATTTTACACATGGGCTAGATTTGACTGATGTGCACTAGTTCTGCTCTTTTTGCATTAAATAATGAGAAGAAAATGACTTTATAACTACCTCTGGTTTGCTACATGTGAGTGGGTCGTTATATGATCAGTACATGTATTGGCATCTTATACAGACTGTAAGGTTATTTCACCATCAAATAAAGGACGAAATGAGTTTTGAGGGAAAGATCTGTGACAGGATCAGATGGTATTGCCAGGCTTGTAAGGCAGGTATGTATGTCAAGACATCATGTGACTAGTGAACATTGGATATTAACTATAACTGTTATCATTCCAAATTAATTACTTTGTAATACTCAGCTCTCAGTCAGTGTGAGAGAACCTGTTGAAGGAACAGGGAAAAAAAGGACTTGCTTGTGTAGAAACATGGGACAACTGTTGCTGCTTTTCAACTACAAGTTTTGTGAACTGAACAGAAGCTCTTACCAATTACAAGGCTGGAGCTTGATCCTGCTTTTTCTTAGTTCTAGAGTAAATCTAATTTTAGGCAAACTGATTTTTCCATCTAAAAAGCTGCAAGCACTGCAGCTCAATTTAAATTAAAGACCTGAGCCTTCATTTACTGGTCAGGAGATAGTAAAAATTCCTGCAACATGAAAAAATCCTTGCTGCTTGCTACTTGAGCATTAGTAGTTTTCTGAATTCACTTATTCCTGATCCTTTCACAAAAGTAATTAATTAAAAATTACATCATTACTGGTTTGAAAAGCAGTAATGTACAAAATCCTTATCTGGACTTCCATAGCTGCTGTTCTCTTCCCACTCAGTACTAAAGCTAGTGGCTCCATAGTATTTCTTAATTCTTGTTAAAGAGAAAGAAACCGCAATGTTCAGAATTATTTGTGCACTGCACAGTTGTACTTTTTATATAATTCTGTTAATAGTGTAGTTCTATTGGAAGGCATCAGGCAAACTATTGCTGAACTTTTGTTTAGCAGCTGAAGGATATAACCCTATCTAAGAAAAGCAAGATTTAGTTCTATATGTTAGGCACACAGCAGGGATTAGTTTCTCAGTGTATGATTTCCAACTAACTAGGTGACATTTTCTTCTTGGATTTGTTGTCAAAATGTTGTCCTGGTGGTATAGACTGCTAGTATTCTAATGTGCCTCTTTTGGCAATATCGGCTTGTAACCTGTTTACTGAATCCATGGAGAGTAGATTTTGCAGAGCAAAATATTTGAAGGAGAGAGATGAAAACCAGCATCACCATGTTGAATTTGGTGCTTGTGCAAGTTAGCAGCCTGGCAAACTGAGCCGTGGAGCATCACTGTTTGTGCAACTGCAAATGCATGAATAAAAACAGTTCAGCTTTTGTCAGATCATTCATGCTTCCCTTCTGCCCGTTCTGATAGGTAGCAAATCACCTCTGGGAATGGTGGACTTCCTTGTGCATGCTGCAGTAAATCACTGACACCCTCCATGTCCTATATTACTAGGACTTTTAAAGCATCTTTGAGTAGGACTTGTAATTTTTACCACATTTTCTGTTTTGTGCATTGGAAACTGGGTGTTTGTGAAATGCTGCTTTTTGGTTTATATATAGCGGTTTGGGTTTTCTTTTTCCTTTAAAACAAACTGTCTTCTAACCAGCCAATTATACGTATCTGAAAACATCTATTTTCTACCAGTACTTTTAGCATTGAAAACACATTACTTGCAGTTTGATACAGATAGAGCAAAGCAATTGTGGTCCCTTGCTTCAAACAGGAGCCAAAATAGAGTATAGAGGCTTGGGAGAGTTTGGTTTTCTCAACTGTCACATAGTTTCATCTGGTTTATTTTAAATGTATTTGCTCACTTTTGCCAGTATTTGGCCAAAACTTTTAGCAACAGAATTCAGGCTTGGTCTTTTGGGATTACTTACAGATTATGTGCTGAGGGAAATGAGTTAGATTTGGGATCATTTCTGGCATTTCTTAGCCTCTGAACATTGTGTAATGGACACAGAGCTTGCCTGCAGAGCTAACCTTCTTGAGCACTGCTGCACAGACCACCCTGACTGCAGTGAGGAGGCTGCAGTGAGGAGGAGTGTGCGTAAACCGTAATGTGACATGGGAGATGCCACACTTGTCATAGCCCTGCTTTCCCACCCCCTTGTTTCTCTTGCTGAAGATGGACAGAAGCGCAGACATAGTATTTGTGCAATAAAAACCTACTTTGTGGTGCACATGAAAGAAGAAATTGAATTTAGCTGCCCAGCAGCATGATGTCAGTATTTTTTAGATATGTTGTTCATGTGATCCCCAGAGATTTTTTTTTTTTTCCCCTGGAATTTTGGAGTGTTGCATTTATGTGGGTGTAGCAGTGAATTAGTAGAAGCCTTTTGGTGATTTATCCGTTTGGTTGATTTTTTTTTTTTTTTTAATACTTGAGTTAATGTGAAACCTTACTGTATCTTCCTATGATTTTTTTTTTTCTTAATTTAAAAGATTAGTCGCTAGGGGGCAGGCATTGGTGCTGCTCACCTCACTTTGCCATTCCTCGGGGCTCTTAGCAGCTAATATTCACATAAATACGTACTGTTCACAGGCAAACTGTTGTGGCTCCTACGTAGAAAGTATTTGCTTGACTCATTCAAGAAACAGCTTTACAGGAAAGTGCTGAGCCCTAAGGCTGCTGTACTTCTTTCTTCAATCTTGGCTAATATTCTGTTCCACTTAGACCTATTTTCATACTTTCTAGTAGAGAATTTGGAAACACTGTTATGACTGTCCTTCTGCAGTGCTTCTGTTAGGAATTGTAGCTAAAACAAGAAAATTCTGGAAAAGATTCATGAAATCCGTGGCTTCTTTAAATAAGCAGTAGCCATTTTTTCTTACATCCTTGGTAACTGTACAAATACTTTTGTCATATGTCCACATCCAAAAAAAATAGTTTTCATTACATGGCTGTTATTCTTTCTGAAATGCAATTGGGGACGTAAAATGAATTCCTTAGCTGACTGTTTGGTCTTAACAGCAGCAGAAGCAAGAAGCTCACCCTCTAGTCTGTAGCACAATAGTCCAGCATGTTTCTAAATTAAATGTTACCGAGATGGCATGCTAAGTATTAGAAGCATTGGCTAATTGCTAAGGAACACAGGCAAAATAAAGAATTTCAACCCATTTAAGTGAACTTTTTTTCATCTTTCTCTGCCCATGTGGTTTTAAAGTGGAGCTCAAGCTCTGTGTTGTTTTTTTTGTTGTTAAACGCCCTTTTTAGTTTTGGAAAATATGCCGATGTGTTTCTTCAAGTCTGTGGTGAGATTGTCTCTCTGTTTCCCATTAGAGATGGCACCATCATTTGATTTATTTTCCCACATAGCCAAAGTCTACACTGCCTTTGGGAACTAACTCTGAAGTTCTTATATTTAGCTCCTCTGAAGGAGATGCTGATTCTTCTTTAGCTGAGATTTCTTCTTTGTGTTTACTTAGAGGAATGTTATAAGCCTTGAATTTCTTATAAATGAGTTAAATTTCTTACTATGAATTAAATAATCAACTAACAAATGCTTGTAGCTGCTCTGAATAACATTTGTTTTCTTAGAATTGCTATACTAGTTTACTGTGACTTCAAGCTGTATGTATAAAATATTTTGTAGATCTACAATGACTGCTGTTATCTTCAGTTGCCTGTGCAGATACTGCATATCACTGCACTTCACTTGAAATACATGTAAAAAGTTTGCATGTCTATATACAACACACTAACAATATATAATTGTTTGCTCTTTGGCAGCACATCCATTAGCCTTTCTTTTTAAAGGGAGATAAAGTATGCTACAGCCAGGCATATCTGCAGGGAAAATTTGGTGGACCTATACTATAGCCAAACTACTATCTTAGAACACTAATACTTCCAAAAAACCAAACGTGGGTCATTAAAACCAGATGTTTACCCTGAAATGTTGTGGTCTTGATTCCATGTGCATTAGTATTTTGTTCTGTCTCACATAGTGGAAGAATCTAAAGGGGAGGTGGAAGCACCAAGTCATAGATGCAGAGCTAAAGCAGAAAGGCATTTCGTGTGGTCCAACTGCTTCAGACTGGGAGAATGAGCCATAATTGCAACCATTAATTTTTACTACAGATGTGACTCATCACCCTGAGGGCTGCTTTCAGAAACCAGCTGTATGTATAAACCTGTATTTTGCTTCATAGCATGATGTGCCGGGGCAGAAATGTAAGCATCTTACATAAGTCTCCGCTGGGTGGAGTTCAGGAGAATGTTCCCTGCAGGGGGAAAATACGGAGGAGGTAAAGGGTCTGGATGTGCTGAGCAGTTGCTACAAGAGGCAGAGCAGGCTGGTGTGCTGGTAGGAGAAGCTGCAGTGCTAGTGCAGGTAATTGAAGTCTGGCAAGTCCCTGTCAACTGCACTGCTGTTGGTTTGCCACACGCTGTACTGATGTTCCAGCAGGACCCTGGCTAAACACTGGCCCTGGCAGAGCAGTATCAGTGTTTGAGGGGCTGTATCCTGGAAGTACCTGATCCAGAGGAGGGCCGTGAGGATGATGTGAGGGCTGGAGCACCTCTCCTACAAGGACAGGCTGAGAGTTCGGGCTGTTCAAGCTGGAGGAAAGAAGGCTGCAGGGAGACCCCACAGCAGCTTCCCAGTACCTTGACAGAGATACAGAAAAGCTGGGAGGAGTCTGTATGTTCAGGCATGTAGTGATAGGATGAGGGACAGTGATTTAAAACTAGAGCAGGCCAGGGTTATGTGTGACATTAGAAAGGAGTTCTTCACCATGAGGTTGGTGAGACACTGACCCAGGTTCCCTGAAGAGTTGGTGGAGGCCCCAGCTGTGGAGACATTCAAGGCTAGGCTTGCTGAGGCTCTGAGCAACCTGATCTAGTGCAGGATGACCTGCTCACTGCAGGAGCTTGGAGTAAACGGCCTTTGAAGGTACCTTCCAACTCAATAATTTTATGATTGTACCTAGGAGATTGGACAGTAACAGTTACATGGTTTTAACTTTGGAGATTGGAGCCACTTCTTTCAGTTACGTGCTGTGGCTGAGTTCAGCCTGCCCTGGGAGGCAGACTGCAGTGGGAGTTCTTACACCTTCTACATTCAAATGTAGATATGGGAGTGAGACACTCTAGAATTTACATGATTGCTTACTCATTATTTGAGATGCTGCAAAGAAGAGCCCATTGTGACTTCCTTAGTGTGCTTGCTTTTAGCAAAAGCTTAATAGATACAGAAAAGTTTGAGCTTATATGTTGTGCATGTGGTTTTGTAAGCTCCAAATGTATGGATGAGTGTTCCTTAAAAAAGATTAAGTCAAATTTATTTAAATTGTCAATAAGAGACACAGGAAGTGTCAGACTGGTTATATACAGCATATCTGTTATGACAGGTGCTTTAGTCTCCACCACATTGTTTGATAAGTAGAGCATACAATTTTCCATAGTACTGTGTAGTCAACATAAACTACATTGTAGTAAGTATAACCTGCCATGTTTTTTGATCTGTGCATGCAAGTGTCAAAATTAGAGCTTTTTGTGCAGCCTTGAAAACTTAGCATTTCAGTGCTGAATTCATAAGGGTGAGATTAGACTATGTTGACATCTGAGAAGTCACACTGTGTTTTATGATGTGTTGGGTTTTTTGTTCTGGGCTGGTTTTTTTTAATCAAGAAGTGCTGGAAGGAGGTAAAATAAGTAGCTCTACTGGTTAGGATCGTGGAACCTCACTGAATTGCCAAGACTAACAATATTTTGTTTTCAGTTTTCCAAGTACTAGATGATAAACCCAGCAGTAGACTGTCTTCTTTTGTCCTCTAGGCCACTAAAAGAAGATTTATCTCTGCTAGAACTTCACAAAGTGTTTAACTAAGGGTACACTTTACAAGTTGTTTGGAGAGTCAGCTGCAGTCCCTTTGTATCTAAAACATGTAAAAGCTTGGCCGTGACTGTTGCAAGAACCCTTTCTATCTCTATGAAAACTGAGATATTCCTTCTTTCATTGTAGGCCTGGTGTTTACCAGGCTGAGCACCTGTGAACTACTGGAAGATGATGCTGAAGTGTGTAGTGGCCATTCTGGCATCACAAGTGCCAGGCAGGTTATTCTGAAGCAGAATTGGCCCAAACAGTGTCCATTCCTATGTGACACCAGGGTCTGTCGTATACTTCTGATATTCACAGTTTTGCTGATTTACAGCTGTTTGTAATAATCTTATTATTTTTGCTTGAGTTCACCTGGACGGCCTTTTATTAATCAGTTTTCCCATTTCCGTCATAATTTCAGTATTATCTTTTTTTACCTAAGGACACAGATGTCATTTAATTACATCAGTGAAGCACTTTCCCTCTCTTTCAGATGTGCTGTTCTCTCCATTATGTAGTGGTAGCTGCTGTCAGTGAGGATGAGGCAGTAACAAAACATTCTAGGAGATTATAATTCTTGCCTCAACAGTCAGCAGCTCATTTCCTGTGAAACAACCAATTCCATATTTTCACTTGGAATTCACAAGCCTTTGCTCAGGGCTGGCTTGTCCTAGAAACGTGCTTGTACTTGCAGTGTTTGTGTTTTATCAAGATGGGCATCAGCATGATTCTTCTCAACTCAGCTGACAACCACATGCCTGGTCTATAGCATCGAGCAAGGTTAACTGAAATCTGATAATCAAATGAAATAGATGAAGATCAGGAAGGGGTT
Source organism: Turnix velox (assembly GCA_013400935.1). NCBI lineage: Eukaryota > Metazoa > Chordata > Aves > Charadriiformes > Turnicidae > Turnix > Turnix velox. The sequence goes on along the minus strand of VZTY01030596.1, from coordinate 414,487 downwards.
GAAAAGCCTGATGTGTAGGTTTGATGAGGGCCTGCAGTAGACACAGATGGTTTAAAAGCCTTTCTATATTTAGCATGAAGGAACACTACTGTAAAAGAGATGTTGCCCACTGTACCAAAGGGGTTTATCACCTTGGTTGTTGTCTGTACAATGTGCTTGTGTGCAGCACAAGTCCTTCAGAATTAAGCTATCCTACTTTGCATGCTTTGATGCTATTCAGATAAATCTTTTGTGTTACTATTACTGTGTTATTGATGTGGCAAGAAGGTTATTTATTTGCATGTCTGCCTGACAGGTGGGGTTCTCATTCCAGCAGAGAAATATTTTATTCAATATAGTAAGAATCTAGTATTTGAGTTAATCTTCCTAAATGTTGATATTTTCTGTGTTTTGTTTGTCTCCTTTTTTTTTTAATAGGAGCAAAGAAATCTTTAACTTACAGTATGAAGAAATTATATAAAATGACAAAGGGATCGTTAAAGAAGACATCTTGAGTCTGTATGTACTGTGTGTGGATAAATAAATGGTATTTTTTCTATAAATATTTTGCAGATCTTGCTTTGCCTACATGAGGAGGTTAAAGTGTGTTTAAGAAGTCTGTTCTAATAATTTAGATGCCCAATTTTACTATTACAGCAGGAAATTTTGTTAGTGATTCACTGGTAACAGGGCAAAGGAATTGTTCTGTGTAGATATTGAAATTAATTTTGCTTTGTGCTATAGCTTGGATTTTCAGAAACTCTTAGTAAAAAGGATTGATTGTACATATGAATTAGAACACAAAGCCACTCATTTTCTGTGCGCTGCTAGCTTTATTTTCCAGAGTACCTCCAGGTACTCCATGTACTAGTTTTTATTCTATTGGGGACTTATGCATATGAAGAATTTTAAGTAGATAAAAAACTGTTGTCTTGTAGTAAATTATTTCTGCATGTACGAGTTCATCCTTGGAATTCTGAGGATGCTTTGTGGGTGCTTCTGCAGGACAGACTTCATAACAAGTAAATTTTTTTCTCAGTTGTGTGACATTCTGAGTGTAAAAACTGGGACCATGACTTTAAGTCTGGGAGAATGTGTTTGAAATGAGAAGCTTGTCCGGTATCCTATCCTTTCATCAATATTGTATATTCTTTTCATAAGATCAAAATGAGAACCACCCAGCTCATAGCTAAGTGCTGTCAGAAGTGTCACAGTTGGAAGAACATCATGGTCATACTGACCTTCAGGAGTTACTTGTGCAGATATATGTGTGTTGTTTGGCAGATTACAATGGCTTTAAAGCTCAGGTTTTATGAACAAAAGAACACAGTTTTTGATTCTTTGATTATTTTTTTGTCTGAAAATACCGCCCACAAAGATAATACTTTTCCTCCCTTGCTTAATTGATTAGCTAAACTAAAGAAAAATGGACTTTTGCATAAGAAGTTACATTAATCATGCCATTAAAGGATGGACACTTTTCTCAGTATTCATGAGGGATGCAATACATTTGAAGCATCTGTAGCAAATAGAGTATTTTTTGCACTGAGTCTAATGGGTTTGGATGATTTTGGATGATTTTCCTAAGAGACATAAATTGGGCGAATGCTTTGTTTTGTTTGTGAGAGTGACAATGGTAAAAATAATTTTAAGGTAAAAATAATGGAAATGCAATGTATCTTTCCTGATCTGTGTGTTTTTCTTTCCTCTGTATTATTTAATAAGTAGGGATGTCTCTGAAGCTACGTTTGATTTAGTGATATCCCTTAACAAAAAAATCAATTACTGGAATGAAATCGGCTGCTAATTGTTTCCAGGGACCAGTTCCAAGCATAAATTTAAGAAAATAGAAAATATATTTTATTGTATGTATGGATCATTCAGTCTTGCTTTGCTCAGGGGAACTTTTAAAATTAAGGATTTTTTTTTAATTTGTGTTTAAAGTGGCAAAATTTGAATCCCCAATTTATTTCCTTGGAAAATACTACTGCTGTAAAATAGTAACTTCCTAAGGTCTTGGGCAGATTCCTAGCACATTATCCATTGCTGATAGACCTAGAATTTGTAAGATAATTCTGTTTGAATGTCCCTTTTCTAATTTTCAGAGTCTGACTGTCCATTTTTTGGTGGCATATTCTACTAGAGAAATTACTTAAGATAGAGAATATTTGTATGTACAGTTAACAATTAACTTTGAGTTTTGGAAAGTTTGTGTGTCTGTATAAAGGCATTCCTTTCTGGATTCTCAGAATATAACCTGATCCACCTTAAATGAACTTCATATGTAGTGAAAAATAGCCATGTGTTTTTTCACAGTTCTTCCTAAGCTGAAAAGAAGTAAAAAGAAATCTGAAATCAGATCTTGACTTGCTTAGTTATGCTTTGTGGAAAATTCTGCTTTGTAGAAGGAGACCCTGATGGATACAAGGCTTTTGGACAAATGAACAGCATGAGAAAAGATTGAGGATGGAGTCATGAAATTTTGAATGGAATGTTTACCAGGTAAGAGGTGCAGTGCTGTCAGAACAGCTTTGTTAAGTCATCTAATGAAGTAACAGCTTTTATTTGCTGTTCCAGATGAAGTACACTGTAGGAGAAACTGCATTTGGGTAGGAACATGGACAAAAGACTAGTTTTTACACAATCAATTTAGTGTTAGCGTGCTTTTAGCAGGATCCACTGTATTATTTGGGTAGGGAAAAGTCATCACTTGTGAAAATCTTAGGATACAAATTTAAAGAATGGAATCTGAAATTGGCACTACAGTACTCTTTATAGTAAACAGGATAATTCCAAAAATAATCCCCTTTACAGATTACAAATCTTGTCTCATCTATCTTTGTCTGTAAATGAAAATGTAACTATTGCATTTTTGTAATTCCTAGAATTCCCTGAAGGATGCAGGCTTTCTCTCTGGGTGCTGAATTGCAATATGTGTTGTAAAAGCAGAAAGAGGGAAGAAAAACACCAGTCATCTGTGGTGCACAGATGAAGCAAAAAACTTGTCTGCAGAATAAGAAATTTAGTAGCAAAAAGAGACACTTTGACCTTTGAAGGAGCTGGTTCCTTCCTTTTCTAGTAGTGAAAATAAGGGAAGTTTTTACATCATGACCCATGCTGGGAAATAGTACTGAACAAAACTATTCTGATCAACATGTATTATTTTTGGGTTTTTTTTACATGACAAAGTGAAGATGAGGGTTTTCAAAACCTGATTAAACAGCAGTGCAGGAGTAAAACCACTGGCACATGAATTGTAATGGCTTTGTACACTGGTTGAGAGAGCTCATGTAGTGAGATTGCCTAACATCTGATTGAGAATTCTAACTAGCAGAGCATTTAATCACATGCTTGACTTAAAATGCAAACATTACTACCATTGTTGAATAGGTAGGTGATTACTTCCTGAGACTGATGCTAGCATATAGCTTGGGCTTTAATCTGCAGATGTGAAAAAAATGCTCTATGTGACATCTCAGTGCAGTTGGAAGCTGCTGAACCCCTCCTGGCATCTGGCGGGAGTGAAGCCAGGATCAGGTAACAAATAAAAAACCAGTAAAGGGAACAAGCTTTTTGAATTCAGCCTTCACTGAAATCTAAAAGCTTATTCTCTTCGGTGGTTTTTATTTATTGCCTGGTCCTGGCTGCTTTCCTTTTTGTTAAGAGAAGGGAGGGTACCCTCAGAGATGTATGCATACCACAACTTTAAATAGAAGACCTGTTGAGGTTATCTTGCATTCTAAGACATTTCTCCTCTCCAGTTTCTTACTGCAGCTAAGTTGGGGGATTAGCTATGGTTAAACCTAGAAGTTTTTAAATGGCAGAATGGAGTTGTAGTTTTTAGGGAAGCATCTAAAATAGCAGCTCTCTTTTAAATGCCGCTTGTGCTACAGTGAAAGAGGACATTTTCAATATTGAAGTAAGACACATTTAAAAGCAGGTTTGGTGTGTCAGAACATGCTTGCTACCAAGAGGTGTTGCTGGTGTCCTGGGCATATATTGATAGGACAAGGGGCAATGGTTTAAAACTAGAGCAGGGCAGGGTTAGCTGTGACATTTGGAAGAAGTTCTTCACCTTGAGGTTGGTGAGACACTGACCCAGGCTGCCCAAAGAGGTGGCGGCAGCCCCATCTGTGGAGATATTCAAGGCCAGGTTTGCTGAGGTTCTGAGCAACCTGATCTAGTGCAGGAGAGTTGGACTAGATGGCTTTTGAAGGCCCCTTTCAACTCAACATGTTCTACGATGGTTCAAACCATTAGAATTCCATTGCATATTGGTCATGTGTGTGAGAACAAGCTGGCCTCAGCTCTCATGGTGGAACAGCTATCTTCATTCCCAACGTCACTAGCCAAGCAAGGGCATTTATTCCAGAAATAATAAACTCCTAAGAAAAAATGGGAATGCACTGCTTGCTGTTTAGCAGCTAATTAAACATTTTTATGTGCAACAGATGCCATATGGCGTTAAACCCTCCCAGCCTTTAAATGTTTGTCGTGCTGCCAGTGGGCTGGCTGTTCCCTTCACAGGTGTTGCTGTGCTGTAATCCCAACTGATACTGTTTGTCTTGCAGGGCTGAAATACCCGTAGTGTATCTTGATTTGGCTTTGTGAACTTTCTTTGTGTATAGCAAAGTACTGGGTCATTTCTTGCACACCGGAGAGTTTTGCAAATCCCAGTTTAATAGTTCATAGTTTGCTCCATCGGTTGATAGCTTGCCAGTATTGAAGCCCATGCATAAATCCTTGTGAGACATAAGAAAGCCCTTCCTCGTCTTCCTCATAGGCTGAAATCTCAGACTGTATTTGGTCCTGTAAATCATTTATCTCTCTACTTTTTAAAAGTGGACTACCTTTCCCCTCGAGACCATTGGTCTTGAATGTATTTATTTTTTTGGCAGGGCGCCATGCATGAATCATAGCCCAGAGCAGCCTATGGTCTGATCTCTTCTCTATTGTTAATATAAAATACTTTATGCTATTGTTACAATGTTTTGCTATGTAAAACTTTTAAAGAGAAGAGAGATTGGTTTCAGACTTGTTAGCTGCTTTTGAAATTCTTCAACAGTATGTGGAAACGACTTCTTACAATTGCACAGCTGTAATCCATTAAAACAACGGGTGATTGTTGCATGGGAAGCTAGTACATGGGAATATGTTACTCTTTTTTGTAATGAGATGTAAAAAAAATCACTTCAGCTTTTCATCCCACGTGTAACTTTCCTGTTTATACCTTCCTACTTCATTTCCATACTGCTTTATTGTTTCTCTTCTTGACTTAAGTCTCTCATTCCGTTCTTCAGACATCCCTCTTTTCTGTTTATGTTGTTCCACCATGAATATTGTTTCATGCTCCATCCCTTTTTTCCCTGTGTAACATTGCTTTCCTTAAAAGCAGCCAGGCAGGCAGATGATCTATTTCTTGCCATCCTAAATGGCTTCTTTATAATGACCCCATCATGCTACTAAAGATTTCCATAGGTGAGTCAGCAGCTTGGGCCTCACTGCCTCAGGGACTGACAGTGCCAGTGAGGTGTGTTATGAGGCTGTCTCATGCTTCAGAGGGGATAAACTAGATGACAGGAGATGAACAGGAAATCAAAATCTGACTGGGCACATAATCAGAGATTCTGGTCTCCACTTACCTTTACAGTCTTTAATCTCGGTGTTGTGTCCCTTTAGTAACTTGCCTAGCATTGTGAGCAGTCCATATGGCCAGCATTGTGATGTCTGGCTGCTTCTGAAGTTAAGATGTGGGGAGTGTGTAGCTGCAGGGACTATGTTCCTCACCTAGGCTTCAGTGGAACTTCTCTTTTGATTTGGCTGACCTCCAGCATTGGTCAATTGGACTAACAGAGAGTATCAACTGTGACCTTACCATATACAAGGTGCCTCTAAGTAGCACACAGCAGATGCAGCGTGATTCCTTTCTGTTAGAGCTGAATTCTGTAATATCTTGTAGCTTTCTAGTGTTTGCAACAAACATCTCTGCCTAATTGGGAAGGTAAAGATGAGTACAGAGGCCAGGATTCCTGGGTGACTTGAGGAATGGAAGGGTCAGGTCCACATTTCTTAAATTGATTGAAGAGGTAATGCTAGAGCCTATTCTGACTTGGGAAAGTTTAGAATAAACATAGCACTTGGGGAGTGTCCAGTAGAGGGGGATCCAAGCAGGACTGTGACTCATGCCTTTTCCCAGCAATTAATTTTAAAATAGAATTGCAATTGAAATATGTTTTGAAGGTCAGAATGTTAGGTCAGTGTATGTCTGTGTTTTTCATGGGTAAGGTGTTCACCAAGGGCAAAGTATTCTTCATCTTCAAATTCACTTCTGCTACATGTATTCTGAACATGTAGAAAAGGTATTTTTTGTCTATTGCCCACTGCGGGAAGAAAAGGCATTACCTCTGTATAGCTATTTTCTGGTATGTTTTTTATTTGCTTGAACAGCTGCTCTGTCACATTTGATCCTGTGGTTTCATAAAATCATGCAGTGACCTTATTTACCTGTTTTTCTAGATAAAAATCTACAGCACAGTGGCTAACAGATCCTGAACTTAATGACTGCTTTAGGGAGAGGCTGTAATCATTTTACTCCTGCCTGTTTTAACCTCTTACTCAGACTTGTTAAATCAGGAACCTTAAGAAATGGATGAAGTTTTAGTACATGAATGGGAAACTTCAGACCATGCCTTCTAAAGTTATTCAAAAACCTCACTTCTTTAAGTCTGAGAGCTTAGACATAATTTTTGCCTTCAGAACCCATTAGTGGTAGATGACTATTTTGACAGTTAGGCACATTTATTTTCTGGGAAAATGAAAATCATGCAGCTGCAATGACCAATACTGAGATCGGACTCAGATTTCATGCACGTGTAGTGGCTATAGGAGGTTCTTAGGAATTTGCAACCATAAGGGACTCTCTTAAAAAAAAAAAAGTCTTCTGGTTCTTTCACTTGAGAGACCTTTGAAAGACTCGAGCCTGATGTTTAAGACGTCTCCTATACTCAATATAAGGAGCTCAGTAAACATTCATTAAATCACTCATTTTGATTTTAGCTTTACTAAGTTAATTTTTATTACTTCTCTGATGTGGAATCTCTCTAACTCTGTAGTGTACTTGGTACACTGGAGAAGTTTTGTTCCCCCCACAGTGGATTATTTTTTTAATCTCTCTCTCCTGCAGAAGTTTCTCCAAACCTCCTTTTTTAAAATTAGTATTGAAGTTTGAGAAGGAGGCAGTCAGTGTTTTCTTGTTTTTGTTTGTGGTTTTAGCTTTTTTCTTTTAATGTTGCCATTCCCAAGTTGTCTTACTCTCATGAAGTGATGAAATGCCTGGCTGCAGAAGGCAGTCGTGAAATGCTACTCTGTGTCTCATGATGCTCTGTGTGGCAGTACTGGGCAAGGCTATTTAAACCCAAATTATGTTCATGTCTTGCATCTTTTTTTTTTTTTTTT
>VZTY01030596.1:387097-407021 GCA_013400935.1 Turnix velox | reverse complement strand
TTTTATTTCTTCATTGCCTCCTGAGTCTGGCACTGCAGTTTGCATCCTAGATGGTGAGACTGTGCATGTTCTGCATGCTCATGGCTAACTCTCACCCTGCATCCTGGCTTTAGAAAGTTGCCAGGTAAGAAACTGAGTCAGTAGCAATTTGACAGTCTGAAAGTGAGTTTGTATGCACAACAGCAGGTGATGAAACTACATCACTGTACTTTAAAGCCTTCCTCTCTTTCTGATATGAAAATGAGCCTGATACTTGTATTGAAAACAACACAAAAACCCCTGCCCCAGAACACCAAACCCTTCTGCCTTCCTGAGTTCATGACTCAACCAGCCCAATTGCTCTCAGATGTCTCAGCCTTGAAATATATGAAAATTATGTAGCTCACAATGAGTTAGTATGTGAACTCTTAAAGTAATTTCACATCTAATTATGAACTGGAACTTGTTCATGATCTGGGTTTCTTTTTCTTCATGATCTATAGTTTCTCTTGTTGTGTGTGGGAGTCGGGATGCAAATCTAATAAATTACTATATGAACATGTTTGCTGCACAAGAAGAGAGACAGAAGCAGAAAAAACATGTATAATAAATTGGTTATTCTGAATATTTACCTGCATCTGTGTATCATTGATTATACTGACCTTCCTTTTACACTGACTTTGCCATTCAGAGTTTTGCAGTGAATTACCTGTGGTCATTTTATCAATGTTTAATGAAATTGAAACAAATTAAAACCAGTGAGTTATGGCCAAAGGGTGCTTTTAATTTATTAAGCTGACACGCCTTTTATTTTTTTCTTTTTTTGGCTCAATTATCTTGTCTGTCTTCATCTTATGGGAACCTTGATAGGGTGAAATATTCCTCTTGTCTAGAACAAAGCAAGCAAAAAAAGTAGCTGTGGTTAAATGTTCCACGTGGTGTTCATATTGTCTCATTGTTTGCTTGGAGATTATGCTGCTGCTATGACCCTGCTCCAAATGAAATGATACCATCTCTTTTAATCTTCTTTTGGATGATGGGGCAGACAAAGAGGGCAAGCTTTGTCTTGTAACAGGTAATAAATAATCACATCCATCAGCTTACAGTTTGGATCAACTCGTCTGTCTGGAATTACTGCAATTTAACACATCATAGTCTCATGAAATAATAAACCATCTTCAGATTTCTTTGAAGTGTCTTTTTAAATCTCAGGCATTGTGTTTGTAATTTGGGCTTGCTTCTTATATAAGGTTGCTTTGAGTTGCAGTGCAAGTGAATCTGGATTTTTTTTCAATGAAGTGTGATGTTGTGAGGCTGAGGAATTTACTTTTTGATTAAATTTATTTTAAGGCAGGATTTAAAAATCTGCTGCTATTTGGTGTCACATTTAAGATACGTTATTAAAAGAACATGTGGTTAGATGGAGGTGTGCACTGTAACTGTACTACCAGATGCTGTGAAGGAATGATACCCCTTATTCAGCCTGTGCTGGTTTGTGATAACTTTGAGAAAATGTTTGCTTTTTGGCCCAAACTTAATCATCTTCATGCAAAGTTTAGTATATTGGGTTTCTCTTCAGACTTAAGGTAACTTCACGTGTTACTGTCTGTTGTAGCAGAAGTAGCTCTATTGCTGGTCTCTGAAAAAAAAAAAATTGAGATTGCAATAAGAAATCAGAAGAACTTGGATAAATTCCACTTTTTTTACAGTGGATGCTGGCTGGCAAGTCACCGATAAAGAACCTTCTCTTTGTAGCCTTACACTTGTATTGTTGATTGAGGCAACATACCACACGTGCCCCCTGCTGATGGTCTTGCAAGCTGAAATCCCTTGAAAACAGTTTAACAAAGCAGGTCGAGTCTCTTTCCCCACCATATACCCACCTCTGCTTAACATTGAAGTCTCGATCAGAGCTAAGGCACTACGCTGCTCGCTCCCACCTGCAGGGAGATACTTGCCCGAGGCATTTTCAGCCAACGGTGATTAGAGTAGAAATGTTTTATTTTCTTGGTTGAGCAACGAACAGATGTCAAGATTCATTTCAATAATAATTACAAGATTAATAGTTGAGTAGGGTCTGTCGAAGCCGTTGCATCTCCCTGTAGAATGCAACTGCACTTGATACAGTACCTTTTATTCCCACCTGTTTTCAGATCTTCCTCTATATTTAAAAAATAAAATAAAGATCTTAAAATGAGCTGTGAAACAGTGTTCAAAGAAGGGAAGTGTTCAAAGAAATTTCTCCAAATATACTCAAAACTGACCTTTTGTTGCTTGTGAAATGCTGGTGTCTTTCCAAGAAGTTGCACTAACAGTTAGTTCTGCAGCCTGTGCAGTGAGCACTGGTATCTGGGTCAGCAAGGAGCCACTGATATCATTGGATTATGAAGTGAATGGAAAAGGAAACTCAGGTTTTTATTCTCAAGCAGACCAAAATGTCAAATGAGATTGGTTTTGCTTCACTGAATTTGCCTTTTGACCACTTTGGCTGAGTATTGGCATGTGTTGAGTTCAGCAGCTCTGACAAGGCTTTCATGCAGCAAGTTGGCTGCTCAAATTTGAAGATTTCAAATGTTTGACAACTTGCACTTTCATTTTCTTTTGTTGTTGTAACAAACACTGACACCAACGTCTGGCTGTACTCAAAGCCATGGTGTAGGAATGCACAAAGTCCTCCTTCCCAGAAAGCCAGTGTTCCCTCAGACTCCTGAGATGTTTAATAAATATCCTGTTTTATAACATTTGCTGGGAGCTATAATAGCACATTCACAGGATCAAAAGCTCTTTTGACCTCTCCTTTTTCAAGCTCCTCCTTGTCCCAGGAGCTCACTTTAAACAAAGAAACCTTTCCTGCTTCTTCCTCTCCAGCAGTTACAAACAGGAGTGGCAGGCTTTTTTTTCTCAAAGATACATATTTAAGAGATTTGTAATTAGTCTGGAGCAATCATGCTACATACTAATGTCCTATTGCAGATTATTTATCAACACCTGTGGTTTTGTTGTCCATATTTCATAGTATTATTCAGTATTTTCTTCTTTTTATTTCCTTGAGCAATTTTTACATTACTATTTTGACTACCATTTTTCCAAATATTAGATCATCAAACTCCTGTTCTGCTTGTTGCTAATGAAAATATTTTCCAGTAGTCAATTAATACAATATCAACTTTAAAAAATTAAAATATTGCCATAGATTAGTAAATGTCATAGATGAGGAGTTTAAGAACTGTAGGAAAGAGCATTTATGGCTGTTTTTTCACTATCTGCCTTTCAGTTTTTTAGCAACTGAAATCTTTCTCTTAGGTACACTGAATGAGTGGAGCTTAAATCTGGATTTCATTGAGTATTTGGAATGTATTTCTGGCTTGTTTTTGATGGCCTTGAGATCTCATGACCTGTCCTTGCAAGGATATGAACATCTTCATATTGTTATGTTATTCCTGCACCGTTTGGGTGGGGTTTTCCATTAAAGCTGCACTACAGTCTTTCCCAGGACTGACGGAGTGGGGAGTGTGGATGCATCCCTTCAGTCCAAGGGATGCATTCCCTGCGGCACAGCCTCCCACACTCTTTGGCTGCTCCAGCTGTACCTCCACTGTTTCAGGATCTAAAATAAACCTTGCTGTGTCTTGGTACTTTTTTCCTGTGACAAAACACAGTTGTGCTGCCATTTATGTCCTGAGGCTTTCATTATACTAAATGCCTGTATGTCTGTCACCTTGGCAAGAGGGGAGTCTGAATAGGAGAAATACCATGAACAGAATTCATAGAATCATAGCGCTGGAAAAGCTCTTCAAAGGCCGTCTAGTCCAAGCCCCTGCAGTGAGCAGGGACATCCTGCACTAGATCAGGTAGCTCAGAGCCTCAGCAAGCCTGGCCTTGAATGTCTCCACAGATGGGACCTCCACCACCTCTTCGGGCAACCTGGGCCAGTGTCTCACCACTTCTTCCTAATGTCTCATCTAACCCTGCTCTAGTTTCAAACCATTTCCCCTCATCTTGTTGCTCTACTCCCTGGCATGGAATTGTACCTGCAGACTTCATATTTCTGTGGCCCTGCGCTCTTTTCAGGTTCCACCACCAGTCTGCAACCTGAAGGCTTTTTGGGGAGCTCTCTCTGATTTTTTTGTCTCCCTCTTTGCATTTGCAGTGGAATTCAAGAGCTGCATGAAGTGCCCTCATAGTGTTTGAGAAGGTAAAACACAGCACTGTGGCACCTGATTCTCCATAAGATGACTCAAGCTTAATATGTCTCCAGTGCTTTTCCATGTCCTCCTGCTAATTAATTACCATAAATTTATGCAAGACAAAATGCCTGTGGCATAAAGCAGCATTACCTGGTAAAGTCAGAGCTCGGCTACAGAGCCAGGGCTGTTTCATGTTCACAAGCAGGACAACTGACAATTTCATTTAATGAAAATGCTCAAAACTTGGGTGTGTAGCTCATCTGGGAGAGCATCAGATTCCTAATCTGAAGGTCAATGGTTCAAGTCTCTGTCCAGGTATGAGGCTTGTCAGAGTTGGGCTAATGGTTGGACTCGACAAGCTGAAGGTCCCTTCCAAGCTAGGTAATTATGAAATTACTCAAAAAAGGCAACTTCACTCAGCCAGATGTGCTCCTAAATTGTTTCATCTTCAAAATGTTAATCTGGGAGTAAGTGATGGGGGACAGCCTGGAGTGCCTTATGTTCCTGAGCTCTTATTATGTTCCTGGCTTTGCCTAGGAAGCCCATTTGGGGCTCGCTGTCTCATTCTGGCTGTTTTCTTGCTGTTTGCAGGGATAGAGGGGAGCCTGTTCTCTTGCCAGCAGAGGGTGGTGGGCTGCTGGTTGAGCAGAGCCATGGCTGAGCCATAGTTGCTGCCAGCAGCATCCTGAGCTACCTGAGGAAATCAGAGCCAAGGCCAGAGGAGATCTGGCAAAAAAAACCACACTCCAGGAGCACAAGCCGTCAACAGGACATAAAGAAAACACCGTATTGCTCAGACCTGGTGCCTTCAAACCATGCTGAGCGTGTGGCTGTTGCCCTTCAGTCCGTCTGCAGCGCGCTGTCCTGTCCCACATTTGGGTGGGAACTGGCCCGGCTCTCTGCTGCTGAGTGAGAGTGCGGGGTAAGGCAACGTGAGACTGAACCGTGGTGCGTTCCTGCTTTCTTCCAAAGAGAAATCAATAGACCGTTTTCCCTCGGGCCTAGAAAAGCGCTTTAAAGTTTGCTTAAGAGGCGGCTGATGAGCAGCCTTTCCTGCAGCTCCTCTCTCGGTACCGAGGAAGTTGGGGGGGAGGGAGGGAGTGGAAGGAGCCCCTCCCTCAATATCGGGGGTTTGTGAGAGACGGGGAAGCAGCCTTTCCTACGGTACCGGAGGGGGGGAAGCAGCTTCCCTCGGGTATCGAGGGTTAGGGAAGGGTTGAGGAATCACCTTTCCTCCGGAGAGAAGGAAGCAGCTTCTCTGCCCAGTACCGAGGGAGTTGGGGAGAGAAGTGAAAACAGCCCCTCCTTCGGTACCGGGGATTGGAAGGAAATAAGAAACAGCGCCTACCCAAAACCACCCCGTCCCGCTTTGTCCGTGGCGGGGGTGGCCTAGCCACGGGAGAGGAGGAACGTGTCCTGTCAGGGGCGGACCTTCCGCCTCTTCCTCCTCTTCTGTCCCCTACCTGCGAGGATGTGATGTCAGCACCTCATTACCCTAATTATGCTGACCTCATAGCCGGGCCTGGCCAATGAAGCCTCCCCCTTTTTCCTTCTTTCTCTCCCCACCTGCTAAGGAGGAGGATTCCATCATTCCTGGCATTCCTTTTTTTTTTTTTTTTCTTCCTTCCTTCCTTCCTTTCCTTTTACCCCTCTCTTCTCCAACTTCTTTCCACCGGTCAAACATTCGGCGGCGCCGGGGCCGGTTGAGCGGCGCCCCGGTGCTCGCCGCTCCCGGTAGTAAACAACCGGCCCCCACCGGGATCACGCTGGTGAGTGAGTGAGAGAGAGAGAGAGAGAGAAGGAGACGGGATGGTGCGNAGTGAGAGAGAGAGAAGGTGAGGGGACGGGACGGGACGGGGAACCCCCCTTTATTTTGGGAAGGGGAGGAACCGGGACCGCCGGGAGAGCGGGTCCGGCCACCGGCGGGACGGCGCGGCGGCGGTGGCTTTTCCCGGCGACGAGCCACCCGGCAGCGTTCAGGCTTGTAGCCAAAAGGTTAGGAAATATCCCGAAGGGAAAGTTTGTTTTCCTTGGAGGAAAGTTCTTACGGAGCCGTAGGCGCTTGTGGTGGAGGGTGTAATTTGGCCTGCCATTTTAACTGCCCACCTTAGGATTTCATGGGAACCTTGTTTTGCTTCAGTTTGCTGGGGGGGCAGGGGGGGGTGTTAATTTCGTGTTTTGCTCTCAGGCTGGTGAGGTGTAATCAGGGGTATTTAGTCTTTTTTTGTCACGAGGATGATGCGAGAGCTGCAGCGTCTCTGCTCTGAGGACAGACTCAGGGAGCTGGGGCTGTTCAGCTTGGAGAAGGCTATGGACAGACCTTACAGTGGCCTCTTAGTGCCTGAAGGGGCTACGGGAAAGCTGGGGAGGGGCTGTTTGCCAGGGCATGGAGCAATAGGACGAGAGGCCATGGTTTGAAACTAGATTTAGGTTAGATACTAGGAAGAAGTTCTTCACCTTAAGGTTGGTGAGACGCTGACCNGAGGTGTAATCAGGGGTATTTAGTCTTTTTTTGTCACGAGGATGATGCGAGAGCTGCAGCGTCTCTGCTCTGAGGACAGACTCAGGGAGCTGGGGCTGTTCAGCTTGGAGAAGGCTATGGACAGACCTTACAGTGGCCTCTTAGTGCCTGAAGGGGCTACGGGAAAGCTGGGGAGGGGCTGTTTGCCAGGGCATGGAGCAATAGGACGAGAGGCCATGGTTTGAAACTAGATTTAGGTTAGATACTAGGAAGAAGTTCTTCACCTTAAGGTTGGTGAGACGCTGACCGAGGGTGCCCAAAGAGGTGGTGGAAGCCCAATCTGTGGTGATATTCAAAGCTAGGCTTGCTGAGGCTCTAAGCAACCTGATCTAGTGCAAGATGTTCCTGTTCACTGCAGGGGCTTGGACTAGATGGCCTTTAAAGGTCCCTTCCAACCCCATGAATCTATGGTTTTCCCAAGCTGACTGCATGCAGTGTCCCTTTTTTCAAAGCATGATGAATGAGGAATTTTTAATAGCCTTTCTCACCACTGCCTGAGGAGCTGTGAAGCCACTTCCCTTTTACATTATCAGTGCTTCGGGGCTGTTATCATAATGCTCAGTTATTAAATTAAACCAAAGCAGACTAAATGATCAAGCACTCTAGGGTCATTTTTCTGAATAGATTTTCTCTTAACCTTAAAAGTGAGACTTGTTTAAAAAGTATTCCTCATAGAGGAACAAACTATAGGTTGTGAAACCTGAGTGAAGTTCTCTGTGCAGGCTGTGATGCTGAGAACCCTGAGATCTGAAACTTCATGAAATCTGGCAGCAATCTGTCTCTCCTGCCTTCAAAAGTTTTAGTTAAAGCTCTTCTCCAAATGTCTTGGCTCTTATTTTTGTTTTCCCATCTGCTGTGAGGGTGTTGCTAATGCAGAGTGTGTTTTGCTTAAATCCCCGATCTTTCTCTCTCTCTGTCCTTTTCAGTATCCCTGTCACAGTCTCATATTTGGCATGGGTTACAAGGACTACTTTTGGCCCTAGTGGAAACACAGATCTGGTCTGTAGACTCTTGGTAGAATTTGTCTTGGCCTGTGCTGTACATTTAGCCACAAAGATGATGAAGGAATTGGAGCATCTCCTTTATGAGGAAAGGCTGAGGGAGTTGGGTTTCTTTAGCTTGGAGGAGACTGAAGGGTGACCTCAATAATGTTTATAAATATGTAGAGAGTGAATGTCAGGAGAATGGAGCCAGGCTCTTCTCAGTGACATCCAATGAGTACATTGGGCAATGAGTGCAAGCTAGAACATAGGAAGTTCCACATAAATATGAGAAAAAACTTATTTCATGGTCAGAGTGACAGAATACTGGCACGGGCTGTGTGGAGAGATTGTGGGGTCTCTTCCTCTGCTGAAATTCAAAACCCACCTGGACACACTCCTGTGTGGCCTGATCTAGGTGTTCCTGCTCCAGCAGGGGGATTGGACTAGATGATCTCTCAAGGTCTCTTCCAATCCCCAGCATTCTCCAGTTCTGTGATTTACATTTTATTTTCAAAGTGGCTGAACCAGCCACTGCTGGACCATCAGCATCTCTAGTGCCCCCCACGGGGAGCAGGGTAGATGTTTTGGTACACAGTAATTCCCGTTCAGTTGTGACTTGGTGAGATGGGGTCTACCATGCAGCTTTTACAATCACCTTAGATTTAGTTGTGCCAGTGATGAGCATCCAAAAGTGGTGCTGGAAGGGGGTAGATCTAACTATCTGGTGATTGAAAACATGGCTAGTAGCTAAAATGGGCTTAAAACCTCGATGCAGGACATTGGGGCATTGTAAGTGAAGTGCACTCACAGTACAAAGCATCGGGAGGTTCTATGTAGCTTTGATAAGTAGTACACTATGGAGAAAGTGAGAAGGTTAATTCTGTCTTCAGACACATTTGAAAGTTTTCTACTAGAGAAGGTAGTTCTTTTCCTGTGGATAGATCCTCCACAATAGGTTTGCAGCAGAAGATACAACATGTAGGATGAACAAAGCCATCTTGTGGATATAAGACATGGTCAGGTTAGACTTCTTCACTGTTAATTTCTTATATTAGTTAGCTTTTAATTCAAATACTGTTGCTAATAGTTTTTTTTTTAGAATGTTACCTTGCTAAAGGAGGATTTACGCAACAAGAGAACAAAAAGCACAAGGTAAAATGCCAAAGCTTTACTTTGAGCTTGTAATTTCCTGTGTGATAGCTCATCATTTCTGTTTGAAGATTGGCCTGTTGAAACACATTTTCCACATGCAAAACAAGCATGGGAAAATGAAACAGCACTGAATTAATAGAATTGGCAGGGGGAGGGGGAGAATAAGTGATCCTTCAGTGATTCCTCTGAGCAGCTAGCCTGAGCTCAATCTGGAGGCTGTGGGTGCAGAAGGGTGAAAGCAGCTCCCTGTTAATCCCAGTTGAAACCAAGCCCTTGCTGTTAATGTTTTCAATGGGTGTCTCATTGGAGGATTTATCTCCCAGAAGCAGAAGGTCTGATCTAGGTGCAGCTGAAGGCATTTATGTGTATATTGGCTACTGAGGACACATTGAAATGTGCTTCTCATTATTCTCATTGTCACAGAAATACGTTTTACTCTCACCCGTCTTACAAAATTAAAGATATTGACCTGGTTTGCATCAAACTATTGCTTTGTTTTCCCTTCCCCTGTAAACATATCGATTGTGCTAAGTCAGGTTGGGATTTCCTTTGCAGCTGAACTTTTTTTCCTTGAAAGGAGGTACATCTTGTTGTGGATTTGTCTGGGGGTATCATAGAATCATGGAGTTGGAAGGGACTTTCCAAGGCCATCTAGTCAAACCCCTTGCAGTGAGCAGGGACATCCTGCACTAGATGAGGTTGCTCAGAGTCTCAGCAAGCCTGACCTTGAATGTCACCAGGGATGGGGCCTCCACCACCACCTCTCTGGGAAACGTGGGCCAGTGCTTCACCTCCCTCATGCTGAAGAACTTCTTCCTGATCTCTCTTTTAAACCAGCCTAAACATGGTTTTGCATGTTTCCTTTCTCTCCCTTTGCTATTTCCCTCTTTTAAAAATCAAATATAAAGTAGTTCTCATTATTTCCAGTTTCCACTGACATATCTCCCTGTGAATAACTTCTGTGGGATTGCATGAATGTCTTTCTGTTAGTGTTAGGTGCCACTTCCCTGTTTTCCCTTTACTTATTCTCCAACAAACAGCATTCGGGATTTTCCCCATGTGCTTTCCTGGATGTTTGGAAGGCATTGTGTAAATGCATGAAACCACTCAACTGTTCATTTTCTAAAGCTTTATTTTCTTGATAGCCTTAAAATAAATTATATTATCAATGAGGCATTTGCAAAGGTGCGAGCACTCTGTGTGTGGAGTTTGCCAAAATCTGAGAAGGAGGTAGGAATGGAGGAAATAACATCCTGTTTTGTGGCACTGTCATGTTCTTAAGGTGGTGTGTAATCAGCTTGCTAGTGCATCGGTACTTAGTATCATTTAGCATCTTACTTGTCTTTCAAACAAGCCTTGATTTTGCATTCTGTGTCTTTAGTGTGTTTCAGAACATTTCTTAGCTAGTCTGTAGGCAAGATAACATGGACAGTGTTACATAGGAGCAGTAACTGATACAGGATTAAGTGAGATATTAAAATTAGGGTAGATAAAAAATATCTTGAACACTTCTTAAAGCTCTTTTGACACCTAACTCTTGCACAGTTAGGATTTTGTAACAAATAAGGTACTCATGAAACTCCTTCCACAGTGTTTATATTGAGTCTTTCCATGCTTGCTTGCATGCTTGTGCTGCTTCTCCTTTCTCCTCCCTTAGGAGAGACAGAGCAATACCTGCACCAGGCCTACCTCAGAGGTGGCTTTTGACAGGAATAGTCATCAAAACTCAGCATTCACTGAGATTATTTTTTGCTGCGTGGACAGGTTTCTGTCTCACACACAATTAGCTGCTTTTTGTCAGAAGTCTGGTTTCTTTTGACTGCTTTTTGTCAGAACCCTGGAAATGGAACTATTCTTTCATTTCTGGAAGAAGACTCTTGTGAATATGACCCAGCTGCTCTCTGAGGTCTGCATCACTTGCTGGCCTTGACTTTCAAGCTTTGAACCACCTAAGGGAAGATTCCTCCTTTCTCATTCTCATAGGCAACCTTTATCACTCTCATAAACTGCTGCCCCAGAATGGGTTAGTTGAATTTAAGGAAAGAGGGGATATTCCGTACTGCGAGGAAAGTAATCTGCAAGTTCATAGCTCCCTGAAGGAAACTTTCATAGCTGTAAATGCTTACAATGTGTTTAACAAATTGCAGTGTGGATGGTATTGATGGGATTGCACGCAGGAGTTTGCAGAACTCCATATTGACAGCATTCCTATGGTAAAACTCCTGATGATGCTCATCCTAGGACCTTACATGTTGGAGAAATCCTCCTGCAGGGCTCTTCTTACACGAACTTAAATAATAAGTGTAGCTACAAAACTACACTGAGGCTAGCTTGCATGAATCTATTCTCAAAGCGTCTAATTTCCTGAACTGAATTAAGATTTGGTTCCCGTTTCCTTCTCTCAGCATGGATTTGGGCTGTCACCAGCTAGTTCCCTTACTAGGAGCATGTTCTGTAAAGGGATTGGGCATCTGCTGCTCCCATTGTTTGAAGATTATTGGAAAAAAATTCAAGAAAACAGCAATTTGTTTGTAATAAAAAGCACTTTGATACCTTTGTGTTGTTAAGGGAATTTTTCTGAAGAGTTGACCGCAAAACTGTCCTGGAAATTTCTGACAGAGTTGGTTAGTGCTGACCCTTATGTTAGTCATCATTGTGGTGCAGCTGCATTCTCTGATCAGGCTGATTTTAATACTTTTTCCAACTGAATTTTCACTCTGTTTGTGGAATTTTATTGGTGAGGGTCAGTAATCAACACTTGGGGAGAAATGAAGTATGAATAAATGTAAATTTTCAACTGCAAGAAAACAAAAAGTAAAGAACCCAAGTGTTGAAGCCTAGGGGAGGAAAGTGGAATGATGCTGGAAGCTTCTGTAGACAATGCTTTCCTCCAGATCTTTGCTTTGATTTGTAAGAGAGTGGGGCCAAACGTGACAGAAAAATATTTAGTGAAGGCATAATAGAGTAAGAATTTACGTTCTTATGTTCCAAAGCCCCTTTCCTGCATGTACCATCTTTAAATGGAATGGTTAACTAATTTCATATATGTTTAGCTAAAATACTGTTCCATGTTCTGACAGGGAGGGAGAATGCATGTTTTTATCCTTGAGTGTTATGCTTATTTATTTAAATTATGTCTCCTCTTCTTGCACAGCTCTTTGGAAACAAGACTGGATTTAATTCTCTGTTGAAAAATTAATGTTGGAACTTAAAAATGCTTTTAAAATCACATCTCTTGTACTCTAAAATCCCTGACTAGCTTTAAAGTCCTTGATGTTATTTAGGAAGAGGGAGGGAGGGTAGCTAGGCAAACCCAAGGAAACAGCTGCCCGAACATATGCTTGTTGTTAAGTCAATATACATGAGTTTTAGTTGCCTCTACCTTTATTTTTATTTTAAGATCACACTGTAAAGTTCCAGTAAACAGTCCTTATGAGAGAACAGCATGCTGTTTTGAGGGGAAAAAAACAACAGAATTCTTAGCAGTTTTGGGTTTTCTCTCTCTCTGTTTGTTAACATTTCTGTCCAGGCTGCTACCCTCTTGTTGAAGATAATGGAGAAAGTGTTGACCTTTTGACTAAAGCATCAGTAACATGTTACTCTCTTCCTTCCTTTTCCTTTCATGTCTTTTTGAACTTTGTATTCAATTTTGAAGATGCCCACGTGAAGCTTCAAGAAGTTTGTGATCTTTCATAGACTCATAGGATTGTAAGGGACATTCTGAGGCTATGTAGTCCTACCCCTTGCAGTGAGTAGGGACATCCTGCACTAGGTCAGGTTGCTCAGAGCCTCAGCAAGCCTGGTCTTTAATGCTTTTGATTGAGAGTCTGTCACTTAGTGCAGTGCTGGAACGTGTAGGGTTTGTGCAATGGGGTTAATTTTCTATGTATGGGAATTGTGTGCTGTGGATGGGGGAGTAAAACAGGGAAAAGAGGAGTGACTTCTCTCTGTGTCATTGTATGCATCCACGTGCCTCATGTTTGACTGTATTTTCTTGAGTAAGACAATATCTTAAAGGCTTATTAGCTTTGGCTAATTCCACATTGGGACAGTTCCACCATGGGGGAGAGATTTTTTTGAATGCTGTGCATGTGGGGCAGCTTCTTCTGCTGATGTAGGTCATGGGGCCAGCTGTCTTCTCTGCTGCAGATGAGCTGTGTCTTTGGATATTGTCTTCAGCAACTATTTATGTGGATGGAAGGCCTCCATGTAGGAGGCAGAAATGCTTACAACATAGGGGAGATAACCCAGTTGCAGCACACATGGGCAGTAGGCAGCAGCGTCAGACCAGCACTAGAAGAATTTGGTCTGGTTTGTGCTGGGTTTGCAATTGGTGGGAAAGGTAATGCCAGTGTTTCCTTGTTTTCAACCACAATTTAGTTTGAACAAATCCTGGGCTGATATAACATGAAAAGAGCAGCAGAAACCTGGGGTTTTGATTCTTTCTACTTTCATGCTATTAGTGAATGAAAAGCTGGACATGAGTGAACCGCGTGCACTCACAGCCCAGAAGCCAACTGTGTCCTGGGCTGCATCAGAAGAGCCATGTCCAGCAGGTAGAGAGGGGTGATTCTGCCCCATTACTCTGCTCTTTTGAGACCCCACTGGAGTTACTGCATTGAGCTCTGAAGCCCTCAGCGCAAGGAGGACATGGAGTAGTTGGAGAGGATCCAGGGGAGGCCACAAGGGTGTTGTGAGGGCTGGAGCACCTCTCCTGTGAGGACAGGCTGAGCAAGCTGAGGCTGTTAAACCTTGGGAAGAGAAGGCTGTGGGGAGACCTCATGGTGGCATCCCAGTGCCTGAAGGGGCTACAGGAAAGCTGCAGAGGGGCTGTTTGCCAGGGCATGGAGAGACAATGGTTTGAAACAAGAGCAGGGCAGGGTTAGATGAGACATTAGGAAGAACTTCTTCCCTATGAGAAGGTTTCCCAGAGGGGAGGCCCCATCCTGGGAGACATTCAAGGCCAAGCTTGCTGAGGCTCTGAGCAACCTGATCTAGTGCAAGGTGTGCCTGCTCATTGTAGGGGGGTGTACTAGATGGCTTTGGAAGGTCCCTTCCAACTCTGTGATTCTGTGATACTTGCTTCTGTAAAAGCCATTGTGTGTGCGGGATGAAGCAGCAATGTACTGCTGGCTGTGTTGTGGTAAGAACTCTGGAAATTTACTCTTTGCAACTTTGAATTTTCTAGGATCCAGAGAGGAATGGAGACTCCACTGGATGTTCTGTCGAGAGCAGCATCTCTAGTACATGCTGATGACGAGAAACGTAAGTCTAAAACTGAGCTCTCTGCTTTGTTGGATCCCGATGCTTTATGTTTGTGCTGTGTGTCAGCCTTGTCACCGGTTGTATCCATCTTTGTGTTTTACTGTGTGCTAGTAGAAAAATGTCTGCAGGAGCCCCGCAAAGGTCATGTTTCTCTGGTGCAAAGCCAATACATTGCATTTAAGTCATTCATCAGGCATAGGAGGGTCATTCCTGTTATTCTGAAAACATAGATAGTAATTCACATAAAAGTGCCCCTCTTCTTCCAGGTGCATTTGCATCGACACAGCATTGTAAGGGAGTTGTTGTCACACTAAGGATGATCCTGCAACTCGCACTCCATAGCAATGTCAATTAAACTTGTTTCCATTTCAAAGCATGTAGCTGATTAAGCATGAGCAGGTTGGCAGGTTTCCTTTCCACCTCATAATGTGGAAGATGTAACTGTTATCATTAGTAATGAGCTCTCTACTTTCCCTTCACTGCTACTTAAAGGTGAGTTCAGGATGTGAATGATCTTTGTTGCAGCAACAGAAGCTTGTGTTGCCAATTCTTTGGGTAGTTTTTGTTTTGCTTTTATCGTTCACAAGAAGAGTTTAGGATGGGTTGAATAATGTTAGAATGATGTTTAAGTTTCTACCCAATGTCAGGGCTGCACTGTCAGAAAGGTTGTGACTGGCAGGTTCAGTAAAGAAATGTCTGTGTCAAGTTGTTTCTCAGCAGCAAAGCATATGTGTGTCTTGGCTAACAACCTGGGCAAATGCTAACTGGAAAAATGGGATTTTGGATTTGTGACCTCTCTGGATAAAAATCTCCTTTTAAGGTGATTTCAGCTTTTCTTCCTTTGATCTTTGATCACTTATTCTGTATATATTTTTTTAATAAAAGTTACTGCCTTGAATATCAAATGGAAGAACTGATTTACTGCTGTTGCTAATGAATTTCCTAAAGTAACTGGGAAGTAAACACAGTGTATGTGGACAACATATCTCAGAATTTTTACATATATTCAGATAGTCAAGATCATAGCAGCCTAGAAGTTTTCATGCTGTGATGAGCTCTGCTGTATCAGGCTTTGGAGTGAGTATTGGTGTTGCTCTTCTTTCACCTATGCCTCGCCTGTGGTAGTGCTGACCCTGCTGTGGTGGGATGGTTTGGTTGATAGCCACAAATAGTGATTGTTACAGTGAAACCATCAGCAGTGTAAGTCTCATAAAAGAACTGCAGCCTTGATTTTGGCATGAGAGGTTTCTCTTGTAAGCTAACTTAACCTGTATTCCTTTGATTCTAATTTAATTACATATTTCTGAATACATATTCTCAGTCTTCTTGAACTTGACTGCATTAGTTTTGGTTAGCTATGGCCTGGGTCTTGAGGCCTGAGCTCCATGGGGAAGAAATGTTTGGTCAGATTTGGAGAATTCAGAGGAAGTCTGATTCTGGTGCAAATTGTATGTGAGGAAGCTGAGACATGTCTGGTTCTAATATACATTCCTTTAGTCTTGCCACTTAAACTTAATTAGATTTATGCCTCTTGGCTGCTTTGAACTGAGTTTGTCCTGTTGTGCCAACTGCACACTCAGAGTGCTGCAGAATCAGAAGCTTCTAAAAAGGCCAAGACCAATCACTGAATTGGCACTTTTTTATCAGCGGGTGAGAAGGGACCTTCAAACGCTCTGTAGTCCAACCCCCTGTAGGGGTGGAGGTCCCATCCCTGGAGACATTCAAGGCCAGGTTTGCTGAGGCTCTGAGCAACCTGATCTAGTCCCTGCTCACTGCAGGGGTTTGGACTAGATAGCCTTGGAAGGTCCCTTCCAACCATGCGATTCTATCTTTTTTGTTAAAAAGCACAGTTTATTTCATCAATCTCATGGCTATTTAGTGGCTTGGTGTATTCAGAGGGGGAACATTACTAGTATTTCTGAATTTAATTCTTTATAGCATGGAGGATCTCCTTATCTCTCTGGGCACTCCCTGTGATGTGGGATGGTGTAGGTGTATATGCAAATGCACTCTGCCTTAACACAAACACCTTTCAACTTACCAGCACTCAGAGAAATGAATGAGCTGTATGGCTGTGTAGATTTCCTGGAGTGGTTATTGATTTCTTAAACAAATATGACCTTCAGATATTTTGGTTTGATTTTCTTGCCTCTGCACCTGTGTCAATAAGGTTGACCTTCAGGGCTGTGTTTGTGCTGTATGTTGCCTTCCATCACATCTCTCTCTAATTTTGTGAGCTGGACTATATGCTATATTTCAGCAGTTACCAGTTTAAATCATTCTCAGATCCTTATTGAAGAAAATTTATGAAATGTGTTTGCTTAACTGCTGTGTTGTAGGAACAATGAATTATAGAAAAGAAATGATGACTAATTTTGTATTATTGATGATTGCCACTGTGATGTAAGCAATTATTTATGCTTTTACTTAGAATTATATGATTATTCAAGCTTATATATAATCTACATTCTAATGGAGTTCATTGCTTACTTATTGTCCAAACTTGTTTTATTCTTTCAGTAGTAGGAAAGCACACAATGATGTAATTATTATCCAGTCATTTTGAAGACTCCTCACTAATTGCTTGCTTGTCCATGTGGAAGGACAAGGAGGGCTGCTCCCTGCCAGTGTGGGACAAGTGCTGCTTTTTCAGCATGTACAAGGCTCTGCTGGGCTTTTCCAGTCCTTTCCCTGTGGGCTGGAGCTGAAAGGAGCCTCTGGAAGAGCTCTGTGTCCTTTAACATTACTATGGCTGGGACTCTCATCCAATGTGGGCTATTAGACAGTTGCGAAAATCAACTTTGCAATCAGATGGTTGGTGCTCTGTGTTACTCTTCCCTTCCTTCTTTTTTCCCTACTGCTTTCTTACTGGAGTTGTACATATTTCTCAGAAGCTGGTAGTATTTCAGTAGAGACAAAGAATTACTGAAAATAGTTTTACTTCCCATAATGGTGTTGAACATCAAGTCTTCAAACATCAAAAAGGGGATTATAATTTTGAGTTACCATGCGTATAGTTAAGAACTTTGAGAACTGGTCTTTTGGTTATAAACTGTTTAAAAAGCATAAAGTCATTGTTGAATAGTAAAGGAAATTGCTGATAAGGACTGGTACTTGCAGCCTGTGTTCTTGACCTGTGCTGATTTTTTTTTTTTTAATTTTTTGATTTTTTAAATTAAGTAAGGCTTTAATTACCATTTCCTTCCAGTATGCAAGCCCCATTTAAGAATGTGGGAATGAATTAGGTGATATAATGAAAAGGCTGTTGCTGGCAAACTGAAAAAGATTCACTCCTACAAGGAAATGTGAACAGATAATAAGGGGCACAGCAAAGTACCAAACCCTCATCTGAGGGGTCTTGATTTGTGATTGAGAAATTGATACTGGACTGAATAAAAAAAAAAAAAAAGGGAAAGGTGATCTTTGATCAAGCCATGCTTCTTGCACATGTGCCATCAGTCCCATGTGTCATCTGCAGGCAGGGAAGCCAGGAACTGCTGCTCTACACTTCTTGCCTGTGAGCGCTGTTACTGTTTGGCAACAGTTTCTCTGATGTGGTTTACTTTAATCCACATCAGATAATTAAGCTAGGCCATACAGTTGATATTTCTAGTACAGAGGAATTGTGCTTCCAAATCCCTGCCCTAATCCACTTTGTAATAAAAGCCTCATGTGAACAAGTCCTATGAATTGCTTTTTGCTGTTGTTCATTTGTTTTAATCGGTTCAGTTGGGAGAATGAATCTCATAATTAATAAATACATAATGACTGGTTGATTTGATTGCCTTATCCTTAAAAAGGATACTATTTTATGACTGACTTGAGAACAATTTATTAATTTTAAACACTGAAAGAGAGCAATGAATGTAAGCTAGTTATATCTAAGGACAAAGTAAGCACTAGTCGTAGCACAATTAGAGTTGAATGCTGCCATTTGTGCTGAAGGTATTAATGATGAAATGTTTCCATCATCATTAGGACACTGTGCCTATGCTCTGTTTGTTTTGTAAATTTCTGTTGAATTTACATCAGTGATCCTAAGACAGATTTTGATACCAATGTTAGCAGGAGTTTAAATAGCTTCCATCCTACTGTAAAAACAGTGAGGTGTGTACTCCACATCTCCAACATCCCAGAGGTACTTTTGCCTGACTGAAAGTGAGGAATTGCATAGAACATGCTCTGATAATGGAATTAATACAACAACAGTAAACAATTTGAGATTTGCTTTGGGAGGTTTCTTGGTGTTTGTTGTTGTTATGGTTTGAGTTTTCTTCTAGAAATTAATCTGCTTAAAAAAAATGGGAAACAGCAATTGTGTTTTACACAGAAGTGAAATTGCAGTATCATGTCACGTTTCTTGTTTGTTTTCTTTTCATGAGATCATCTGGGTGCTATAATGCATGCTTGTAGCAAGGATGATAAATATTATACAGTAAAGGATTGTTTAAAACAAGATGAAATGTTTTCAGTAGATATCATGTGATTTACCCTTTGTGTTTTTCTTTATACATCTATATCCAAAATAGCACAGAAATTAATGGGAAAAGTCTTAGATGCGTGCTGTAGACACTTTGGTATTATTTCTTATTTGGGGAACATTCAGCTTACAGGTGCAAGGGAGTCAAATTGCTTCAGTAAGGGCATCCTGGAGCCTGTTTAGAGTTCTTTTGAAATCTATAATGGGTTTGTGTGTTGCCCCTTAACTCCCACATAGAGCTGTTTTTCATCTTAACCTCTGATTTGCTGAAATTCTATTACCTAGATTTAGGATGAGCATAAGCACGTTGGCCCAGATTTTTCTTTTGCGTTCTGAAGGTAAATTTAAGAGTGTTTTGTATGCTCTTCAGCACCTTCCAATTTAGAGGATTTTTAGTCAAATTTGGGATGTCTCTTACTAACCAGCTCAGCACAACCTTTCATTTTGAGCTTGAGTGTTTCGTGATTATTTCTCATATGAAAACAGGTGGACTGTCCCTATGGTAAATTCAAACGTGGATTTGGTTGTCTTCCTGCCAAGTTGGTGACTGGATGAATACAGTGGTTGGGAGAAGCAGATACAGATTAAGAGTTAGGTCTTGCAATTAGAGATATGGTGAGATTTTAGTATTCTCTAACTTAGTTTAATATGCTGATTTCTTTAATTGCAAAAATTACTGCACAATTAAGTAATTGAATAGATTTGGATTAGCAGTTGTGCTTGTGGTCAGAGCTGTGATGTCTGACAGAAAAGACGCTTAAATATTCTGGAGGAAAAGCTGAGTTCTAAGAGTC
This sequence comes from Turnix velox, assembly GCA_013400935.1. Taxonomy (NCBI): domain Eukaryota; kingdom Metazoa; phylum Chordata; class Aves; order Charadriiformes; family Turnicidae; genus Turnix; species Turnix velox. The sequence goes on along the minus strand of VZTY01030596.1, from coordinate 387,660 downwards.
AGTATCAGCAAAAATCCATGTTTCTAATCCCTCCACAGCTGAGAGGTGTTCAATGTGGATTTGTCACCTAGTTGTGTACATAGCATTTCATCAATGGTAAGGGAAGAAGGGGAATCCTGCTAGTTCTGGAGTGGAATTTGTGGCATGAACAGTCTTTTATACTGAAAAGAGGGCAAAGTATGGAATTAACGGTGTTTCTGTTCAGTGATATTGAATGGAGAAATCATAGAATTATAGAATGGTTTGGGTTGGAAGGGACCTTAAAGAACATACAGATCAAACCCCCCTATCATAGGCAGGGACACCTCCCACTAGATCAGGTTGTTCAGTGCCTTGTCTAGCCTGGCCTTAAACACCTTCAGAGAGGGAACATCCACAACTTCTCTGGGGAACCTGTTCCAGTATATCAACACCCTCACAGTATATCTAGCCTGTTACCTCTAGCCTGAATCTCCCCTCTTCCAGTTTGCATATGTTACTCCTAGTCCTGCCATCCTATTAAAAAGTCCTACCCCAGCCTTTCTGTCAGCCCTCTTCAGGTATTGATAAGTCACTATGACATC
>VZTY01030596.1:334714-386966 GCA_013400935.1 Turnix velox | reverse complement strand
TGCAGCCCAGGATTCGGTTGGCCTTCTGGGCTGCAAGCGCACACTGGCGGCTCATGTTGAGTTTGTCATCCACTAACATCCCCAAATCATTCTCTTCAGGGCTGCATTCAAGCCACTCTCTACCCAGCCTGCATCTGTGCTTGGGCTTGCTCCAGCCCAGGTGCAGGACCTTGTGTTTGGCCTTGTTGAACTTCATGAGTTTGGCATGGGCCTACCTCTCAAGCCTGTCAAGGTCCCTCTAGATGGCATCCCTTCCTTCTGGTATATCGACTGTACCACACAGCTTGGTGTCATCTGCAGACTTGCTGAGGGTGCACTCAATCCTGCTGTCCACATCTCCAGCAAAGGGGTTAAATAACACTGGTCCCAGTACTGACCCCCGAGGAGCACCATGTGTGTTTTATAATCATTGAGATGTAGCCTGAGTCGATTTGTTGTTGCTATAGAAACACCAAAAACTTTAAAGAACAAAGCTCTGAACAATGACATGCATGGTGTGCTGCTTTTAAATTTGAGCCATACAAACTAGAAAATGCTGACATCTTCTCTGTTTTAAATGTCAGTTAATTTGGTTTGGGCTAGTGTAGCTAAATAGCTCAATTCCTGACCTTCTGTTTCTTGTCGTTCAAAAGCCTCTAGCTGTTTGTGTTTCTCAATATTTCACAGGGTAGTTTCTTATAAATGGTATCTGGGCTGTTCTGTCTTTTTTAGGGTTTTCTTGAAAGTCAAATCTGAAATTGGATATTTTTGGGTTAGTTCTGTTGTTTGTTTCCTTCTTTTTAAACAAAATGAAAAATATTCTTACCTCCGGAAAGTTTTGTCCTTTTACTTTTCTAAGTTGATTGGAGCAAATGAGCTAAAGAATGAGTAGTTATGTTTTCAGCTAGCTAAATAGGCTGGAAAATGGGGCAGTTGTCTGCCTGGCACCTCCGAGTATTCTAATAGCAGTCAAAGGCCATTAGTGCGAACAGTGGAGTGATGGTAATGCCTTCAGAAACAAAATTGTCTCCACTTTTTTTTTTTTAATTAATTAATTAACTCCCCTCCCCCACATTTGCAAGAGGTTCAACTGCTACTGATGTGTAACCATGTTGTACCAAGTCCAAATCACATGTTCCTACCTGGACTGCCCTGGCCCAGGAGATGGGCTGCCTAGGGCTCCTAAGCCTGGCACCATGGCTTCTCCTTCTGAAACCTCTTTAGCTAGTTGATATTGAAATATTTGTAGTGCTTGGTGTCAGTGCCACCAAGTATATGACAACTGCAGAAACACTCTCTTGAAATATATCAGTGGAATTTGGGGACCGAGCTGTTAGTGAGCACTGTAGGGGAAAGGGACCTGGGGGATGACCATAAGCCAGTAATGTAGCCTCGTGGCCGAGAAGGCCACTGGGATCCTGGGCTGTATTACAAGGGGTGTGGTCAGTAGGTCCAGAATGGTTCTCCTCCCCCTCTACTCCGCCCTCTTGAGGACCCTTCCAATCCCCGATATCCTGTGATTCTGTGAAGTGTTGTTTGGCAAATGGAAGGGAAGGAATCTTCTTGTTGGAGTGGAATTTGTTCTCAAATACCAACCATTGCTCTGAAGGCTGCAGCTGACAGAATACTGTATATTAAGTGTGATGGCATGTATATAACCCTAGTGTACTTGTCAATGTACTGTAAATTATTGTAATTTCTTAAATGCTACACTTTAAAACTATGTGCTAAATTTGTATATTTTACAGTAATGTATATTTACTATACCTTGGATTTTAAAACAATGCAGAGAAATTATTCAGTAATTAGGTTTTCTGGCAGCTGCTGGAACTACCTTAATTTTTTTTTTTTTTACAGCCAGCCAGAATATACAGGCAGGTGACAAAATGACTGTTCTTCATGTGGTAAATATTTGGCCTGCTTCTTTAAAAAAATTTTAAAATTCTTCCTTAATTCAACATCCTGTAGGCTTATGAATTGCAGGGTGCCCTCCCAGGGTGTGCTTCCTACACCAACACAAAGAATTGGGGCAAGCTTGGCAGTGATACTGTTCATTTGGGGTAGAAGCAGTAATATTTCAGTGCTACTTTGGATTCAATATATTTTCTCTGTTTTTTCCATATTTAATTGCTTGTGTAGGTATTTATTTCAGAACCCAGGAAGGAGTGCTTTACATCTTCCATCTTGGCCCTTTTCAGTGGTCAAGCTGTCCCTCTCCTTGCCCAGGTTCTCCCCCCAGGTGCCACAGATTCTGCAGGGGCTATAATTAATTTCCCACATGGCAGAGCAGGACTTTTGGGAAAAAGAATGTATTTGGTGCAATTTTGCTATTCTTGGGGGGTTTTTTATACCTACAGACAGATCTGTAGGTACCTTTTTCTGTAAGCAAATGAAAAGAAATGAGGACTGAGTAGGTTTTGTGCTCAGCTTTAAAGGCCCTGTGCTGAAAAACAGTTAAATATATAGTTCTTACACACACAGAGTAGTTAAGAATATTAATGATGTAATGTCAATTCATTTAGAAGCAGTGCACTGTTAAACTTGAGGTGGTCCTATGCAGCCTTTGTCATCTTTGGAACTGTCCTTAATGATTGATCCTGGAATATTTACAATTCTGCTGTAAACAGAAATACATAAGTTCTTATTTAATGGGTAGTTGTTTGGAATTTTCTTTTCTCTCACTGGGAACCTAGGCGTTATTCTGGGTGTATCATTCAAATTCCGACCTGAGGGAGGAGGTATCTGATCATAGGTTTTCCAGTCCAAGATGGATGTCCCCATTAACAGTTTATGAACTAAAAGGAAGATACAGTCAATTATCATGCCTTGTTTTACAAAATCATACCTAATTTTTCTATTAAGACAAGCAAAAAAAGCAGCACTTCTTTCTCTGAGGCTGAAGAGAACATATTTCCCCGCCCAAGAAGTGAAAACAAAGATTACTTTTATTTCCCTCCCTCTCCTATTGCTGAATAGAAATTCAGTTACTTGTGTAAGGATAACTCTGGCTACAGATCTGCTCTGCAGCTATAACAAGGGTCATGCCTAAGCTTAAAAGGAGAAATCTTCTTAGCAAATTGAAGAAAGAGTAATGATTTATTACTCCCCTGTCATTTTTTTCTCCTCCTTTTCCTCTCATTTTAAACTTCATGGTACATCCCTTAAAAGGTCTCCCAAAACACTACATTCTGCATGACAAGAGTATTCTTGTCCATTCACTACGCTGGTATAGTATTAGGTGATAATACTTTCCTAACAGTGGAAGTTTATATATGTTTTTATTGTCTTGTAGGAGAGAGAAATTACAAACAGAAGTTGGGCAGGAATATTTTTCTGTGTTACTGTTTTAAATTGTCTGTGCAGTAGGCTTAGTTTTCCAGTAACTGTGGCAGTAGCAGTAATGGCTTTTATTTTCTGGGTCATGACTATGTTTTCTGTTTGGTTCATACGGAAACATCTGTGTGATACAGTTGTGACTTGATTGCTGTAAATCTCTGACTTTTATTTGCTTCCTTTAGAGCCGGATATAGCTGTCTCTGGTTCCATCTCTCTTGCTTTCCCCAATTCTTGTGTCTTTGTGCTCCTCTTATGAGGTGCCAAAATGGTACTTCCCCCTCTGAACTCACTTCCAGATTGTGATACAAATCAAGGACCTCTTTTGGTAGTTTTTATCCTCGGAGTTATCATTAGGCAACACAGTGGTTGTCAAATAGTTTCTAGTAGTATCTTGAAGTCCATAATGCTGGCACTTATTGTAATGAACTTGGATTAGATGTTGTTGTATTTGCTGTTTCAAAATTATGAGCTCTATTTTTTTAGAAATATACTTGAATAGTTAATTAAGTGGATTAACATTTATAGTAGTCCTTAATAAAATGGTTATAAACTGATAATAGTATTGGTATCCTAAAATGTGAAGGGTATACTGGGTTTCCACTGCCTGTTTCTGTGGGTTAGAAAAGCAATTCGGGAATTTTCAGTCAAAACTTTTAATTAAAGCCTGGGTTTTTTTGGCTTTTAACAGAATAATGGTGAACTCATTTCAATGGAAATCCTCTGAGCTGCCTGAAGTACTTGCTGTCTGAAGTACTCCATGGACTTTATTAGAATTAATGGTGCAGCGAGTCCCTTGTGGTGCCAGAAGGCAGTGGCTGAGTTGCCCTCACCTCTTTGACTGAATTTCTCCTGACTCCCAACAGATGTTCTTCCTTTAAAGGGCAGTTTATCTTCCTGACTGACCTGGCTTCTTGCTTCCCAGCACATGCCAACAGTTCTAAGAACTGGAATGCAGTTTGACATCAGGAATGACATTTCATGCATTTCTTTTACGCTTGCTTCATTACTTGACCTGATCTCACAATGCCCACTTTAATAACAGCTGGCAGAGCATGTTTTAATGTGATAATACTGTGTCAGGAGGAGAAGATTACATGAAGAATTCAAACATGTTGGCATACTGAATAGTTTAAGGCAGAATCATTGTTCTGAGCGGTGTGTTTTAGGGATGTTTACTTTTATTATAGTAGTCTATAGAAGCATGGTTTTGCCAGGCACTGAAAAATAGGCATCATTAGATTCCAATTCCAAATACGTGGTATGCATATCTGTGATGCCAGATATCCACAGAAGATTGGTCAATGAATGGAGTCAAACATCATTCTTGACAATGGAAGCAGCAAGAAGAATCTACCCCTGGGAAGACCAGAGAAACGCATGAAGTTTCAGCAGATTGTAAGCTCTCAGCAGGGAACTCTTAGCTCTGAAAATGAGAAACATTTGTACTGTAGTATGTTTTAAGGGAGAGACATAATTTGCTGCTCTGTTGGAGTCACCCTATCTACCACAACAGAACTGTGCTGTGGTGACTAGCCATGGCAGGTATTTTTCAGAGTGGTTTTCCTGACCCATGGGTACCCAAGGCCCTGCAATTTGGCCTGTCCAGTGTCACAGTCACCATGTGCGTGGTAAACCTCTGCCAGGGCTCCTGCAAGCATCTTGGACTTAGTTTTCTCCATTGGTTGTGGGTTATACCAAAGAATCATAGAATCATAGGGTTGGAAGGGGCCTTCAAAAGCCATCTAGTCCAACCCTCTGCAGTGAACAGGGGCATACTGCACTAGATCAGGTGCATCAGTGATTTGGGAAGCCTGACCTTGAATGTCTCATATAGTAGACTTGCATGCGTCTGTGGTGTGAGCACCTACTCCATAGTGTGATTCACAGTGTCACTTAGCAGATGTGTACGCATTTGTTCATTCTGCCCTATGTCAGTATTTTGTTGCCTTTAATAAAATAATCCTGTGCAATATTGGTTTCCTAACCAGCAGCTTTGCTGAAAGGTTCAAGGACTTGGAGTTCAGAAGAAGGACAATTTCATTTAATTCACCCTTCAAAAATTTAGTATCTCTATTACTATAGGCAGAGAAGGGGGCAAATGTACACTCACATGACAGCTGCAGTGTCATGCTGAAATAACATCTTGAATGTTACTTAGCTGTCTTTATTCCTACCTGCTTCCAGCATAGATCTCCCTCGCTAAACTGTTATGTATTCTTAAATGGTGATCTGTTCATATTTACATGCATATGTCTGTCTGATGTCTGACAGGCCTATTTAAGAATTAGTTTTTTTACTTCTCAGAAATAGGGCATAGTAGGTCTACAGCCCTTGATGCCATCACATGGATGCTACCATTTTCCTGCTTTCAACCATATGCAAACATTTTTTAGTAATAATAACAAGATTGTGATCAGGACTACTTCTAACAAGTTGCTCGTCTGTTCAAACATGTCTGCTTATACTTTCCTTGCCTGTTTCAGTTGTTAGCAGCGGTAAACTTGGATGTTGCTGGCACTTGGCCATGGTGAGTCCCTGGAAATGAGGACTTACTGCCTTGCCCCTTTCTGTACCAGAAAGGAAATCATGAGAGCGATGGTCCAGCATGCAATGCCATGACAGGCCTAAGGAATTTTTCATGCAGTGGTGAAGATGGATGGTCTGGTCCCTCAAGTGGTCTCCATTAGTGCATGAGGCTGGCCTGGGTAACCATGGGCCTGCTGCCTGCAGTGAACGTCTGTGTTTAGGGCCTTCTCACTGGACCAGGAGGTGAGATCTCTTGGGGTTGTGCTAGGCTTTCTGGTGGTGATAAATAGCTGAAGGGTGATATGCCAGTGAGACAAAAGGTCATGGATACTGGCCTTGCCATGCAGAGTCTGCCCCTGTGATGCATTCTGGGATTCCAGTTTATGAATATCATGAACACATGTACAGGACAAAAGGAAGACATATAGCACAAGACCTTCTCCATTTGGATTCTAAATATATAAGATCATAATCATCTGGGTTGGAAGGGACCTTTCAGATCATAGAATGCAACCATCAGCCCAAGAAGGTTGGACCTTGTATCTGGACAGGGACTTGAACCCTTGACCCTGAGACTGGGAGCCTGATGATCTCCCAACTGAGCTCTGCCAGATATTTCCATTTCCTGATACTATTGCTTCTATTTTTTTTTTTCTCTTTAATTCCTTTCCCTCTTTGGATCCCATTCCCCCTTAAGTGGTTATCACTTTCGTTTTGTAGCTGGAATTACACATTCATTGAAGTGAGTGGAAAACATTGACACAAATAATGCTACTTCAACTTCTTGAGTGTTATTACACAAAAAAGATAATTAATTTCTCAAGTAGGGGCAGAATACCCATTGTTGTTGTTTCCTATGGGAAATAGAAGCTAATGTATAAATCAGAATATTTTTTTAAAGATCTTTTTAATTTATATCCTAATTTTAATGACCTACAGATAGTTAATGCTGAGTGTGGGAACGCAGCAGTACCTGGCCATGATTTGTCATCTGTCTCTTTTCTTAAGCATTGTGTCACTGGCTTCTTAGTACCGTACTTGTCATTGCCCTTGCCTGTGCTTGGGGTGCTGGATGCAATACCTTGAAAACTTAAAGGAATTTCTACTGCAGCAAAGGATAAATCTTTTTTTTTTTTTTTTTGTCTGTAAAAGTTTAGTAACTTTGTTTGTGTTTGTAGCTCACCCGGTCACTCATTCTTGAATGTCCAAAAAAAGGTTAAGCCTCTGTCAGTAGCTTATGTCCTTTCCTTCCTTATTGCTTTTCTTGTTAAGTGGGTGATTTCAGGTAGGACAGAGCTTCTGTTAGAGAAACTGTGGATTCTCCTTGTTTCCTGTGTTGGAGAAATCAGTTGACTTTTTACTGCATTCTTGTAAAACATGGCATCTCAGCGCTTACAGCAAATGTGTCTTGCTCAAATTAAGGATAAAAATAGTAATTCCTTAGAGAGCATGCTGTCTCGCAGGTACAGTAGTTTCCCCTCCATAATCTTACAGGCTTGGTTTTTCCCTCCCTCTTTCTCACAGAAGTGCAGCTTTTCCTGGAAGGCAGGTCGCAGCTAGTGGACAGGCTGGGAATTCCATGCTCCTTGTCCATGTGTCCTGGGAAAACTCACAAATCTGTTTTCATGACACAACAGAGATGAATGAACCTCCACTGCATGCTCTGCTTTGAGCACAGTGGTGATTGTGAAGAACTGTGTTAAGAAAAGGAGGAGGTGATTTTGAATTATTTTCTGGTGCAGCTGTAGGGAATGATTACAAAATATTTTAAAGGAGGCTGGAAAAAAACCCACAAAAAGTACAACCAGAAAGTATCTCTGGATGCTGGCACTGTGAGAATCGAAGTCATGTGTACCTTGTAAAGCATTGCATTTTGTTTCAGACCAGGAAAGCAAACGTGGGCTTTTGACTAATCGTAGTGCCCTCCATTTCTCTCCCCAAGTTATCCACAGGTCTTTTAACAAGCCCAGTTTGTATTATTGATTTCCTACTGCCCAGAGTTGATATGAGCTAGAGGAGTACTGGAAATTCTCTACAGGGCTGATGAGGAATGTTAAAGGCTTCCCAGCTTCATTACTTCATAGATGGTTTCTCTAGCCCATCCTTTCTGTTTTTATCGTTCCTTGTTCTAGGAAATCATCGTTTTCAATGTTACTGGGAAGATTTCACAGGAGTTTGTTGGGGTTTTTTTTGAGATATTTTATGATAGTTTTCTTAACCCCTGTTGTATGAAAAGATGTGGCAAATCTCTATTTACTTCTTTTTTTACTTAGATTAGTTATGTCTTAAGTTTTGATCTTGGCAGGTAGTTCAAAATTTAATTCACTGTATATTCTGTATTTATGTTTATGTTACTGAAAGGAGAATTTTGCGTGGAGGTGTGCTTTATTTCTTAGAGTTTTCTAAGCCAATGCTTAAATAGAAACATGAAGAAAAATACTTACATACCTGTATTAACAAAAAAAAAAAACAGTGAAAATGTTGTATAAGGTTCCTATTTGTCTGTCTAGAAGTGGGATAGTGAAATATGACTTTCCCAACTGAGACAGTGAAGAAAGTAATGATCAGATTTTTATATCAGGTGCCACTGCCAGCTGTTTGCAAACCCAACTTGTTGCAAAACCAGAAAAATCGTGTGACTCTTGATAAATGGCTTATTACAGTTTGGATGGGGAGAGGATCTGGTGCCATGCCACAGTGTGGGTATTTCGTCAGCAGCGATACCAGGCCAGATGCTGTCAGAGCTGCTGATGCCCCCTGTCCTGACAGTTATGTGAGCAAGGCTGCGCATGTTTTGATCATCTTTGTGTAATTCCTCACATGAGGTGTGCACATGTGAGAGCTTCATTCAGCCATAATTACTATGGCAATCAGTTTATGCCCTGCCAAACCTGAATATGAGTTCTGGTATTTGTGAGAAGCGTAGAGTGTAGACCAATAGAATGTATTGGGTCGGAAGGGACTTTCAAAGACCGTCTAGTCCACCCCCGTGCAGCGAGCGGGAACATCCTGCACTAGATCAGGTTGCTCAGAGCCTCATCAAGCCGGGCCTTCGACGTCTCCAGGGATGGGGCCTCCACCACCTCTCTTGGCAACCTGTGCTAGTGTCTCACCACCCTCATGGGGAGGAACTTCTTCCTAATGTCCCATCTAACCCTGCCCTGCTTTTGTTTAAAACTATTGCCCCTCATCGTATTGTTCTGTGCTTTGGCAAACAGCCCCTCCCCAGCTTTCCTGTAGCCCCTTCAGGTACTGGAAGGTCATTAGAAGTTCTCCTTCTAGCCTTCTCTTCTCCAGGTTGAACAGCCTCAGCTCTCTCAGCCTGTCCTCGTGGCTGGTGATCCAGCCCTATGATCATCCTCATGGCAGATCAGAGTCTTTTTCACAATTCCCCTTGTGCATTTTCCACTGGGTCAAAATGTTGGAAAATGACATTACGTGGGTTTCCTCACAGCCCTAGAAACATCAGAAATGTCAGGACAGCAGTTCACATCAAACATTGAATTCAAGGAACTCAGTTCCAACAGTAAGTCATACATTCATTTTTAGCCTGCGGCTCATGGCCCACACACACGAAGAACATCAGAATAATCATATAACATTGCCTCTGTGACAGCAAGCAGAAAGGCAGCAAAGAGTGGCTTGATTTTACTTATGCCATTTCTGCCACAGCCTGTCAGAATAGCAAGGACTTACTGACTTGCGAGTTGGGAGGATTTTTCATTTAGGAAAGCTGTCAGCTGTAAGTTGTCAGGTGAGGCATGGGCCCAGGTTGCCCAGAGAGGTGGTGGAGGCCCCATCCCTGGAGACATTCAAGGCCAGGCTTGCTGAGGCTCTGAGCAACCTCATTTAGTGCAGGATGTCCCTGCTCGCTGCAATGGGTTGGACTAGATGACCTTCCATCCCCATGATTCTATGGCTTCAGTGCTATGGTATGTTCTTCAGGTGACCCCTTGAAGGTGCTTTTCCTGAAGGAAGTGACGTGTACATACGGACTGCTCTGTCAGTATGGGTTTGTGACAGGATTATGATGGTATGTTTTCCCTTTGTAGGTGAATCCTACTGCTGCTGAGTCTCTAAGGTGAACTTTGATCATGGGATCATCTGCACTCCAGATGTTTTTCTGAGGCTGCAGTCTTCCCAATGCTTATTCCCAAGGATGGAGTTGTGAAATTCTAATTGATGTATGGAGATGTGGACTCCTCGTTTTAACTAGCCTATTTGTATTTGATGTTGGTGTTGTCAGATGTGTCCCAAAGAAAGTATGAAAGGATGTCTTTTGGAGTCTACAACCAGACTATGATTTTTCTAGTTAAAGAAGCAAATTGTGCTTGCTGATGTATGCAAAGGCTCACAGGAAGATCCCCAGAATGTCAGAAGAGCAGCAATACAGCCAGGTTCTTGAGGGCTGTCAGCAGTGGGGCTTCCATGATGCAATGCTGGACTTCCAGAATGGGAAATTTCTGGCAAGAATCCACTGCCCTGGCTCACTTCTCTGAATCCGCTACTGATCAGAGGGTGAGTCCCTGCTGTCCTCATTTTTGAGGAGATCACATCTCCTTCCAGCTCCTTGGAACAACCTGAACTCCACCACTATTTTTAAGGGTAATTTCTTCCACTTTGCAGTTCCTTTTATGCATTTCATTTTGTCTTGATCAGAGCAAGAGGAATAATGCAGCCCCGTATTTATTTGTTTGTTTCCTGACAACTAAATAGTATTTTTTGCCTTCTATTCATCCTGGTTTAGAGAAGATATTCCCTCCTTAGAACAAGGATCTGGCACAATTTGTAGTCCCCCATCATGCAAAACTAAAGCAGGTGATGTGCAGAATGAACACAGTGAGATGAGAGAGGCAGATATCCTACAAGAAACATCAGGGATCTGGATCCTGTTAATAGAAGGTCTCTGCCAGCTGGCTGTCTTGTGTCTTTTTAAAAACATTGTCAGTACATTAACAGGTCAGACAGGTTCTGCCTGAAAAGAATATACAGACCAAGGTTTCTTTTATTTTTAATTACCAGAGTGGATGAAAGCAAGGTGTGGTCTCTGAGTGTGGGGAGTCAGGACTAGACTAGCTTCTGTGCCTTGAGGTGAACCTCATCTTCTGCCTCAATTTCTCCAGCTGCAGCAGAGCTGTGACATTTTTCTCAGGATGAAAGTGCACTTGGCTCATGTTTGCAGGGTTCCTTGAAGTCAGAAATTCTATGCATGTAATATTTCTAATACATTGTCACTCTGAGATGTTAAAAAATTAACCTTTTAATCAAATGCTTTACAGTAAAAATACTGATCATGTGCCTTGAGTTTAGTTGTATATTTTTCTTTTCTTTGAGGAGTGTAACTGGAAAATGGCCTTTTAGAACCCCTGTCAGAAATATTATCATGTTAGAATTCCTTTGGTTTTGTGCTCCAAATGCCTTGTCTGACTTCAGAGAAGCTTAAGTTAGCAACGTTGTCCTGAGACAGAAGTTACCTGAATAATTGAGTGCATTTTGTGAACTGGGCACCTAAGAAGAAAATGGATTTTACAGTTTTTATCCATCTCCACTTTTTTAAAGGTTTTTTGTTCTGACAAACATTATAGCACTTCAAATTTGCCTTCAAAAACTCTCCACTGCATTCTGTATTTAAGCCTTTGGACTCACTTTGAGGCATAATTTATGAGATTCTTGGTTTATCTGAGAGAAACAAAAGCTTAAAAAGTGAGAATAAATCATATGCAGTGTCTGTCTTCATATGCCCTTGGGATTAATGGAGCTTTAAGAAAAACGTCAGCATTGCAAAACTTTGCAATATTAGGGAGTTGCAACATAAAGATTGTGGGGAAAAGGGGGGCAAGGTCACTGAAACAGCAGAGTCTCCTTATTTCACTTATGTGACATGTAAATATGGAACCTGGAAAGACAGAGCAGTATTTAGTGCTATTTATCTTCTCTGGAGAGGAGGTTCTGGGGAGACTTCATGGCGACCTCCCAGTACCTGAAGGGGCATAGAGAGACAGGACGAGGGGCAATGGTTTGAAACCAGAGCAGGACAGGGTTAGATGAGACATCATGGTGGAGAGGCACTGGAACAGGTTTCCCAGAGAGGTGGTGGAGACCCCATCTGTGATTTAAGTTTCAGGCATGTGAGAGCCTTGTTTTGTTGGCCCCAGTGCTTCCATGTCTCTGCTATAGTTGGATTTTCTGTGAGAAACATTTGGAAATGTTCAGTACCAGACGTGTGAAGTTGAATTGTGAAGTCATTCATCCTGTTACTGGGTGCGCTGCATTCCCTATGGCTGCAGGTGTGGGCAGGAGCATGTGCTGAGCAGGGAGGGTGGGGCCTCTGTGGGGCGGAGGTGGTCATGCTTGCCCTGCCCCTGGGCTACAGAATGTCCATAGTATCATAGAGTGTGTTGAGCTGAAAGGGACCTTCAAAGGCCATCTTGTACAGCATCCCTGCAGAGAGCAGGGACTTCCTGCACTGGATCAGGTTGCTCAGAGCCCCAGCAAGTCTGGCCTTGAATGACTCCAGGGATAGGACCTCCACCACCTCTTTGGGCAACCTGTTCCAGTCTCTCACCACCCTCATGGGGAAGAACTTCTTACTAAAGGTACCTCAAGGGTACAAGACGTGTACAGACAGCACAAGTTTTATCCTGTGGTGTGACAAACGCACTGGGACTCACAGGAGCTTCAGGAGATGTTCCATGAATCACCTTTCTGGATGGATTTTGGTGGCAGCATTTGCTTTTTGCTTTCTTTGGTACAGGGTCTGAACATTGCTTCACAGAATCAGAGTATCAGGGTTTGGAAGGGACCTTAAAAGATCATCTATTCAAATCCCCCAGCTGGAGCAGGAACACCTAGATGACGTCACAAACTTGTTTCGTGGAACGCTGGAAAGTGGAAAATAATAATTTGAATTTTCCCTTTTGTAAACAGCTTTGGCGCTTCTTTTTTGTTCTTATTCCGCTCAGCAGCATTGTCAAAAGTGAATTTTAAAACATTTTTTTAACGTACAGTTAATGAACAGAATATCTTCTCAAATTATATATGAGGGTAAAATGCCCAAAAAAAGGAAAATATGTCATCAGCTCTTTTTAACTAAGGTGTGTCTTGTTAAGGTTTTATTTATTTGTTTATTTTTAATTAAGCCAGGAGCATGCATGGAAAAATATAGTTCACATGGGTTTTAATAATCTAAGGCAATGATGTTACAGAGGAAAAGGATTTCAGATGTCACTGTAGGTGCACATCCATGTATTTACATATCTACAAATACATAGCCGGAATAGCTGTCACTGTTTACTTTCGAGGTTTTTAGTGACTAGGTGCTCTGTAAAATCCCATCTTAATTAATTATATGTTCAATGGCCTTTAACAGCCTTAGAGATGATTTTTTTTTTTATCCGAGTTAAGATATAGCGTGAGGTGATGTAACTTTTATTTAACCTCTTTTTTTAAAATAAAACTCTTGTCCTGTAACTTTATTCAGAACGAGTTACCCATTTCCCAAAAAGTTAGCTAAGAATTATAGGAATGAAGAGGGACTATTTTCTATGTGTTTGAACAACCATTTATTCTTACTTTCTAGGGGAGGGCTCTGAAGGCTGACTTCTGTGTACGTTCTTTCACTGCCCCAGTCAAACTGGGCTGAAGAGTAGAGTGGCATTGGCACCTCCTGGGAGCAGCTGATCTGTGGGGGGATGGGGAGGTCTGGTGGCAGGAGATGGGAATTGGAACTGGTTGGGCAAGAGTTTGTGGCAAGTAGGAACTAGTAGGGGAGCAGTGGAGCTGCTAATGAGAGTCTGAGAGCGGGTGGAGGGTGAGGTTTGGGAGGGGAGCGAGAGGGCGTTTGATATTTGGGTGGTTTTTACCACATTGCTTAATGGATCCTAGACTTTATTTTTTCGCCCACACTTCAGACAAAGCCCAGCAGGCAAGATGATCCAGTGCTTCACAGGTTTTTGTATGGCACTTACGACCGTGCTGCCACAAAGCTTTGCAAGCCTTTAATTCGTCTTCATGCCACCCCTTTGATATGATTTGATTCAATCATTATTTGGGACAGGAGCCAGTAAACCTCTCTTGATACAGGAAGGGGCGAGATGCTGTGGGAACACAGCTTGCCAGACAGCCAAAGGCCAGTCAGTGCCAAATAAGAATCCTTTTCCAGGCAGTTTTTTGACTGGTGAGTGTTTGATTTTTACAACAACCATGATGCTCTTTAAGCAATGTTAAAAATCCTATGTAATATAACTTTGGACATTACTTTGGAAGAATGGTTTGACATTGGGAAGAAATTCTTCCCCATGAGGGTGGTGAGACCTTGGCCCGTTTTGCCAAGAGAGGTGGTGGAAGGCCCATCCATGGAGACATTCAAGGCCAGGCTTGCTGGGCCTCTGAGCGTTCTGATCTAGTGCAGGATGTCCCTGTTCACTGCAGGGGCTTGGACTAGATGGCCTTTGAAGATCCCTTCCAACTCGACACACTCTATGATTCTATTTTTCCTTAGAACAGCTTCTAATTAGGTATCTAATGGAAAGCATAAGTAATCTCCAGCTCTGCTGGTTTGGCTTTTTGGTTTATTACATTTCTTGAGCTTTTTGGTCCTAATTCTGTTCAAACAAACCCAAGGAAATTTGCCTAGTTGAGAGTGGGAGCAAACCCCATGGTGGCTGTGGTGTGTGGGAACGTTCCAGAGAGGGGCTGGAGCCTGGCATCAATTTGGTCACAGTGCATAGAAGGTTGTAAATGGAGGAACTTTAATTTTAAGGTTACAGGATCATGCTTTGGTACTCATCGGTGCTTGTTCGCCTGTTTGTCTCCTCATTTTTCATTCTCTCGGCCCACCAGAGATTTGCAGCAGTGATATGGCTCCTGATCTGATTGTCCCAGCCCAGTCCCAGCAATCATTTTCATCTGACAGTTCAATTTCTCTGACTTCTAGAATCAGCAAGCCTGGAATTTTTGGCAGTTGGCAGACTGGCATATTGTTAGGCCTTTGCCCTACCATTTCCCTCCAAAAAAAAAGTCCTTGTGAATGACTAAAACTGTGATCTGAGCTCAGTAGCTGTGCTGAGCTGTGGGGTTCTCTGGCCTGTCTAATAAATACCCCTTCAAGAAAAGACTCCTGTTACTTCAAAAATCACTGCATTGTTATTTATGGCATTATGACATTCTTAAGTTGGTTGGAGAATTATAATACTGGCAACCTTAAAACAAGAGTTGGTTAAGTTTTCTGTCTCGAAGAACTCTCTGTAGGCAAATAGTAATACTTTGAATAGCAGATTAAGTTTTCATGTTGTGTTCTTGTGTCTGCTTGCCCTATTGGATGCTTCTGCTGGAAGGAGGTCTAGGAAAAGTTCAGCCTCATTGTAAAACCCACTAATTTTCTGCTGCCTTATTTCACAGTGGGGTTGGATTCTTTTGAATCCTCTCTAACCCTATCCCAACATGGAATTTGATGCAGTATCTGTCTGTTGTGGGTGGAGGGGAGGCAGATCTGAAGATTGAAGGACAATGTCTTTTCCATCCTGACAAGTTACTGCTCTGGAAAAGGGCCATGTTGTATTTAATTCTCTGCAGCAGAGGGACGGATATCTGAATGATTTAACTCCAGCTCTGAACTCACCTGTGATCATGGCCCGAGTCTTAATTAATGCGTTCATAGTTTTTGCTAGATTTTTATAGTAAAGTTTGAAGTGTAGCAGTGTAAGTGATGTTTGGATCCCCATTTAGCATTTGTGTGATGTAATTAGGAGAAGAGAAAAAAAAGGAACGAATTTGTTATGGAAAATAGATTTTCTTCAAGAAATAAGGTGCTAGCTGGAAATGCCTTAGGATTTTCTTTTTTCCTTTTAAATGTGTTTTTTCTGAAGTTTCTGAATGTAGGGCTGAGATAGGTGGATATTAATTTTGTATAAGTAAAACTAACTGTGTGATAATATATTCATTCATTCATGGTGGATACTTTTTTGTTAATGCAATCTGGGCATTGCTTTATGGAAAATAAGGGGACCACTGGGGCTGGTCCCAGTCACCATGTCCTTCCAGTGCTGCTTTTGTGTTTAGTCTCCTGATTGAAAAGCCACTGGTGAGAAATGTGTGGTTCATGTTTTTTTGCTTGTACAATTATTTCATTGTAAGGCAGACCAGTGACACTTGCATACATCAGACACCTGGCAAAGTTAACAAATTTCATCTTCTGTGTCTCTGAAAGAGTGTGTTTGTTTCAGTAATGGTATAACTTTTATATGCAAAAAAAGAACGGAATGATAACACTCAAGAATTGCAAATTTCTGCAGCCAAGTGATCCTCAGTGTAATCTAAGGAGTGTTTTGCTGTATGTCCATCACAAGCATCACCAGCCCAGGCCGAGCATGGAGGACTGCCTGGCTGCTTTTGAGAGTTTTCACCCAAAAAGGGTATGGTGGGTTGTTGTTCCTTACTTTTGAGACTTCTGAATTTGTACTTAGGGACAGTGAGGGCCTTCTCTGAAATAACCAATGGAATTAATGTAATTTTTGACAGTCTTGAGGAAAGGCACTTTTCTCTGGGGGCTGGAGCTTTCGGGAGCACCACAATTTGGGAAGAGTTAGCCAGAGTTTAGATTGTGGGGGAAGTTTAGTGTGGTAAAATAATTTAATATCAAATACTGTTTATAATAATAGAGAACAAGACTCTCAGTTGGAAAAGTATAATATTAGAACTGGAATGAAGTTTTGTTTTCATTTCATGTCCTATCATTGGAGGTCACTGAGTAGAGTCTGGCTCCATCCTCCCGACACTCACTCTTTATATATTTATAGACATTAATGAGGTCAGCCTTCAGTCTCATCTTCTCCAAGCTAAAGGGACACAGTTCCCTCAGCATTGGAGATGCTCCAATCCCTTCATAATTTTCATGGCTCTGTGCTGGACTCTCTCAAGCAGTTCCCCATCCTTCTTGAACTGAGAGCCCCAGAACTGGACACGACACTCCAGATGCAGTCTCACCAAGTCAGAGTAGAGAGGGAGGAGAACCTCTCTCGGCCTACTGACTATGCCTGTTCTAATACACCCCGCAATGCCACTGGCCTTGGGGTAGGACTAGATGATCTCTTGAGGTTCCTTCCAATCCCTGATATTCTGTAATTCTGTGTGAAATAGTTGGTTTCAAATTATCATATTGGATTCGGCAATAGGTGCTTATTAGCATTTTCACCCTAACATTTAGGATTAATAATTAAAGTTTAAAAGATGGGAATTAAGTTGTTTTGTAAGAAGGGTTGTATTTGATTTTACTGCCTGGTTCTCAACGGGGTAGGACTGAGATGCACAGCCTTATGGAACCATAGAATCTGTTTGGTTGGAAGAGACCTTCAAAGGCCATCTAGTCTAACTCCCTGCAGTGAGCAGGGACATCCTGCACTAGCTGTGTGGAAGGCTGTTCCCTGCTTCCCTCATAGTGCTGGGTCTCTGTGGAGGCCAGGCTGGCTCTATTCATGGGGGCAGATGTATGTGCTTTGACATCCAAGTTGAGTTAGGCTCCGTGAGCGCATCTGATGTCTTGCCAAGCTAGCCATAAGGGGAAATCTTTTCAAAGGCTTCAGCAATCTCAGAGTGCTTTGCTTTGTTTCTAAACCCCGTAATTAGTGGTTTCAAAAAAAACTGGATTTGCTTCTCCCTGAAGCTGAGAGATGCACACAGTAATTTTGAAATCTAGCCTCTAAACATAGTCTGGCTCCTAACTTTCTAAGTAGAATGCTTTAGATGTCTGAGCTTCAAACTGACTTAGAATTGGCTTTTTTTCTTTGATGGTTGTTGTTTGTTGGTTGTTTGGGTTTTTTTCTTCTGGTTTATCATATTGGAAAAATATAAAGAATTTTCTTTGCCTTGTTGTCACAATGTTAGGACATGGCAAGGATTAACACCTCATTGTTCACCTTTGGATGCTCTGATGGTGTTTGGACTCTGTAGTTCAAGATAAATTATTTTTGTGATTACTATCAGCCATTCAGAAATTTAAATTAGTATGCAAATAACAGGAAATATTATCAAGATTTTACTTAGCAAATAACAATTTTTCGACTTAGATAAAATAGATTTTTCTGATGTACTTTCTAGCTGCACTTTATAAGTGTTCTTAGCCAAGCTTAAGGGAGTAAAAAGAGAAAGAACGCTAGGAAATGGTGAATTGCAAGGCATTGCTGAGAAATTAAAAATCCTCTGGATAAACCTGGTATTCCTGACCTGATATTCAGTTTGAGTAAGCAGCCAAAGGAAAATGTCAGAAGGACTCCTGTGCTGTTGAACACTTTTCTCATTTGCATTTCACATTGAGGAAGGTGGGAGAGATCAGCAGTTTGCAGTTAGTTTTAGGGAGATGAACAGACCATGGACTCTGTGTCCTCCTGCTCTCTAGTCATTATAAAGTTTTTAAAAAACTGTTTAAGCTTGGAAGCAATCAAGAAGGGACAGCTCTTGTGCTACATCAAGAGAACTGCAGGGTGATGTGAGCTGTTGCAGAGTTCTGGGTCAGTATGATCCAACCCTTTCTAAGACAATAGGCTATTTCCCAAATTGCTGGCTGCTGCTTTCCACGGTCAAGGAGTACCTGCCAGAGAAAAGAAGTACCTGCCAGAGAAAAGAAGTACCTGCTGGGCATCATAAACTGCCTTCTGCAACCCTGTTCTGTTCCAACCCAGATTGCTAAATGTGGCTTTTGCCCAGAAGACCCTAACAACCCTCTACAAACCCCGTGAGAGCCACTGGGAAGACCTATCTGTGCCCTGCCTTTGTCCCACCTTTTCTCTCACTCTTTCCTCGGGTCCTCCATGGAAGTGGGCTGCAGTACAACATGGGGATGCCTTCAGTTTGGAGCAGGGAAAAATAGCTATCTGGAGGTGATGAAGTAAAAACTGGAGAATGGGGAGGATTCTTGCTGATGAGTGCGGGCTTTAACCATGATCTGATATGAAGCAGCTGGTTACAAATTGCTTGAATATTTATAAATGAGCAATCTGAATTGTTCTTTTATTTACAGTCACAGTACTGATGCTTTTTAAAATTTCTCTACATTGTCAAAGAAGTAAGATAGAACTGGAATTTAAAAAAAAAAAAAAAAATCCCCACAGTCCAGCTCCCTGTCCCAGACAAGCCATTGCTAACTGTTCCTGTGTCCTAGAAGAGCTTGTACCTCTGGCTATTCTTGAGCGTCACTGTATTTTTAGTTCCCCTGGCATATCTGCTTTTATTAGGCCAGCTGCCCCAAGTCCTGTCATTGGAGGTCTCTGAGAAGACCCTGGTTCCATCCTCCTGACACTTACCCTTTACATATTTATAAACATTAATGAGGTCACAATTTGCTACAACTTAGTTTTGGATGTAACTCTTAATATTTCAATCTTGAGGAACTCCACTGATAAGAACACTATCTCTTGTGTTCTATAGTGTCTGCCTGAAAACTTTAGCTAATCAAGGATGGCTAAAATATGAAGTTAGTTTGATGCAATTAAAATCTTTTTCCAATGTGCCTTTTTGTTAGGAAAGAAAAAAAGAAGTAATGTGCAAGAACTTGTGTTCTGGTATCTCGTGTTCACTGGTATAATCATCACTACTTAATTCTTGGTAAAAAGTGTACAAAATTAGTACTTTTTGTGGTACCTGAGCCTCCTGAGGCTTAGTTGTGGATTGCCCAGAGGCCCCACTGTGGAGGGAGTGGTTTGCAAGAAAATTTCCATGTCATTTTCATTATCCTACTTCTCTAAACTTTCCACTTACTCCATATGCTCTAACTGGGTTTCCTTATTGTATCTGAACCTATTTAAAAGCAAACACCCTATTACTGCAATGAAAAATTTTTATTTAATATTTCTTTTCAGTGAGTTGTTTTACAACCGAAATAATAAAAATCCAGGTGATGAGTGTAGCAGCTCCACAGTGGAGCCTGTAGTGAAGGACAAGCAGCATTTTTCCTTTAGGCACATTGCCATCGCCACCTAGCAGCTTTGCACTACAATCTGCCTGAGACGCCCCAGGTATTTTTTTCCCATCAAAAATGGAATCATCCCAAACAGCACTGCATGGTATTTCACAGCAGAGCATGCTTCAACACTATAAAAACTGCATATTTTTTTTCCTTGGTCCAAAACTGGTCAGTATAGGAATGGTTCTTCTTTGCTGATGATCACTAAGGGTGACACTGGAGTTGTGTGCAAGTGAATGGCTCATGCATTGTTCTTCTTCAGGGCTGGCTCTTGGCTAGTGCTTTGATATGGGGTGCAGGGAAAGCCCTTAAAACAGCACGCTCTCTCAGGCTCACAAGAGACTTCACAGCAGCCTCCCAGTACCTAAAGGGGCTACAGAAAAACTGGGGAGGGGCTGTTTGCCAGGGCATGGGGGGACAGAACTAGGGACAATGGTTTGAAACTAGAGCAGGGCAGGGTTAGATGAGACTTCAGGAGGAGGTTCTTCCCCATGAGGGTAATGAGACACTGGCACAGGTTGCCCAGAGAGGTGGTGGAGGCTCCATCACGGGAGACGTTCAAGCCTAGGCTTGCTGAGACTCTGAGCAACCTGATCTAATGTAGGCTGTCCCTGCCTGATCCAGGGTGGTTGGACTAGATGGCCTGTGAAAGTACTTTCCAACTTTTTGATTCTATTATTCGAACTGGCTTTTTCTTTTCCCCTAGTGTGAAAATACTTGTGTGATAAACCATTGATGTGTGAAGACTGAATTTGCTTTCCTTATTAAAGTGAATCAGCAGCTCACCAAAAAATAGTAAACTCGGTGTGGGCTAATTAGAATCAAATTCAGCATGTTTGATATAAGTTCAGGGTGATTAAGAGACGTGGATTTTCAGTCACCTCCAGGGGATGCTGTTGTGTTAAAAGTTCCAGCGTTTAAAATATTCATGTAGAGCTGTGGCTACCCATCTGTCTGGCAGAAGCCAAACTTGTACGGTCCCGTATAAAGTGCTCTGGCTGATGTGGAGCAGAAATACCACAGCATATGGTTGTACTTGCAGCCATTCCCGTGTGGAATGAACACAATTAAAAAAAGGTCCCCAAAGGTGTCAATGGCTTTTTTGTCTTGGTATGGATTATTGACTGCATCATGAATTATTGACTGCATAGATTTCTGACTGCAGTTCAGTGGAAGGTGTTTCAGACTGAGGATGTGTCTGATTAACAGCAGCTGTGATCCAGCAGTTGGGAATTCACTGCCAAGAAGAGAGGACCTCAAAGCTACCCAGTCAGTATTAAGGCTTAATGTTTGCTGATGAGGAATTTGTCGAGCTGTTGAATTTTCTTTCAGAGAAAGGTTTCCTATGAATGAATTATCGTTTCAGAATGCTTGAGATACATCAGTAGGCAGTACCTTACTTTCAGCATAGATATTTTAAATCAGAAATACATTTGGTGTTATTTACTGTGAATCATAGAATCATAGGGTTGGAAGGGACCTTCAAAGGCCATCTAGTCCAACTTCCTGCAGTGAATAGGGACATCCTGCACTAGATCAGGTTGTTCACAGCCTCAGCAAGACTGGCCTTTTGAATGTCTCCAGGAATGGGGTCTCCACCACTTCTCTGGGCAACCTGTTCCAATGAAGCAACTGAGTTGTTCATTAAGCACCCTTTCCCACGTGCTAATCACAGTGTGTGCTGTGCTACTGGAAGACACAGAACAGAGATCACAACTGTCTAAAAAACTGTAGGCCAGTGGTCTAATAAAGAGGACTCGGCTTCTTTATTAGGGTTTTGACAGCAATGCTGAGCAGTCAGCGCTCTGCAGATATCCAGCCTTGCTTTGGCAGACAATCTGAAGGAATGTGTGTCTCTGAATCCAGAGGTGAATTCGTGTCAACTTTGTAATGGCCTGTGTGGCTAACACTGTCTTGGAGATCACTGCTCTGAAGAAGTTTAGTGCGTTTCTTTCTTCCTCATCACCTGCACTTCCCTCAAAAATTTAAATATTTTAAATCAGAAAAATCAAGTGCTTGTCTCTCTTTATCCTTTCTAAGCATTCATAAAATGTGTTGTAATTATGGAAATTCAGAGATGCTCAATGTATTAAAAACTACTTGTATCAGAAGTATTTTCCCCAAAAGCTTTGGGGAAAAATATGAGGAACTTGTATTTTATGTGTAAGAAACATGCCTATTCTGTTTATGTTGTGGTTATGGATTGTTTATCACAGTTTATTTCTTAAAGGATTAATGTGTCTCCTAACGTCTTTATGAAATGTGTCCTTTCATCTGAAACAATGGTATAGAATATTTTTAATTTGAGTACACACAACATGATTTGCTATGTGAAACCTCTACTTCCATCCATGCTTAAATATCACAATCTTCTTTTTCTTAAAAACATTTCTCATTCTCAAAAATACAACACACACTACTTTGGTCTGAAGTTGTGCAGTTGCAGCTTCTGATTTAACAAATGCTGTGAGGCAAAAGAATAGCTGTGCCTTTTTTGTGAGGTACCAATCCAAAAATGTTCCCTGGCTGGCTAGGGCAGTGGTGGAGTTACCGTCCTTGGAAGGATTTAGAAGCCTGGCAGACCTGGTGCTGAGAGAAATGGATTAGTAGTGGCTTTGTCAGTGCTGGGTAAAGGGATGGACTTGATCCTCTTAAGGATCTCTTCCAACCCTAATGATTCTAGCAGTAACTTTAATTTCCTAGTATCAGTGGAATATCCAGAGCATTAAAGTGATACTTTTCAAAACCCCTTGCTCCACAAGTTGCCTCTATATTGTAACATCATTCCCTTCTCTTACAGAGGTGAGGAAATTTCAAGAGTTTGTTACTGCTCTCACTGACTGCATCCTTTCGTGTATGCCAGGAGGGCAGAGATGAGTTATGGGCCGAGCCAAAGAGGGCAGGGGAAGATCAAGATTCCGTGATCTGGTTTTGTCTGTGTGAAACCAAACTTCCCCAATATTGGCTTCTCGTTTTCTGTCAAATCAGACTTCATGCACCCATCAGCCTACAGGAAATTCAAGCTGATACCCATTGGATGAGCACATGCATACATCCCTACAGGTGTTCTGAACTTTTAACAGCCAGAGATCTTGTGATGAAGGTTTGTCCCACAGGAGGGCAGGCCATATCGTTTGGTGGAGCAGATGGACTGCTGGGAAAATCTCCCTCCTTTGTACTATCTAAGATGGGCTTTCAGCAGCTGTTGGGAAAGTTGCTCAGAGCCCTTTATAAAAATCAAATGTACATTATTATTTCTATGTGCTGATGTCAAGGTGGGGACAGGAAGGGAAGTGTGAGTAGGAAGTACCTGTATAGAATGGATCTACTTCATTGCTTTAATTTTAGTTCTTTATTGTACAAGAGATGCTATTCTGTTCCATTGCTGTAAAAAGCAGCAATACTACAGTGATGCTGGGCTGTGTCTGAGGCCACACCAGGAAATTAACTAAACCTTTAAGATAACAAATTTATTTTTAACAGATTCATTTAAAAGCTTAAGTTCTCCCGCTCAGAGCCCAAACAAAAAGTTACTCTCTCTCGGTGCCCAGAGGAGGCCCTCTCCTTCCTGGGCTGCCCCAGGCTGCTTCCTTCCTCCTTCCCGCCTCGTTTCTCCCCCCTTTTCTTCTCTACCTCTTGTTCCACTCCTGTTTTCCCCTTCCTCTCTTTCCCCTACTCCTGCCCCTCTTCAATCCCTCCCAACCCCCTCCCCCCACGCCCCNGTTGCATTTAGGGCCTGATCTGCCGCAGAAAATATCCCAGACGTTTGCAGAGCTGTGGAATTCTCCCCCCCACGCCGGGAGGTAGCCGGGTGCCATCGGAGCCGCCCCGAGCATCTCCCGCATGTCCGCGCCTTTGTCCCGCCGCCTCCCCTCTTTCCCCCTGGAAAGATTAGGGAGGTTTCCAGGCGGGGGGCTGTGGCTGTAGACGGCCGGCTTTGCGCTGGGAGGAGGCGATAAAGTTGGAGTTTTCTCAAGTTGGGGTGAGAGAGTCCCTTTAATCCACTCGCTTTGGATCAGCCGAGGGCTGGCCCCGCCACTGGCGGAATTGGGGAAGCCGGGAGCCTGCTCGGCACCATTTCCCCGGCCGCCGCCTCTTCCTCCTCCTTCTTCTCCTCCTCCTCCTCTTCCTCCTCCCCCCGCAACCCGGGCGCAAGCGAACGAGCTGGTCTTCTTCGCTAGCCCGATAAATGCTATTTATGAAGATGGACCTGTTGAACTACCAGTACTTGGACAAGATGAACAACAACATCGGCATTCTCTGCTACGAAGGTAACGGCCGGCGCCCGCGGCGCCTTTGTCAGTAGTGCCCCTGCTGTCGGTCCGGGGTTTGAGTCTCCCCCTCTGGGGAAGAAAACCCAACTCCTCGCAGGCTGCCTTGATCTGGGCTTTGTTTAAAAGAAGCTGGATTTTTTTCTCTTTTAATTTAGTCGTTAGGTATTTTTAGCGCCGACTTTATTTTTTTTACTATTATGTTGGGGGTTTTAGTCGATAAGGCTGGCGGGGGTTGGATGAAAGGGCCGCGTCGCTCTGTGGCAGGCGGAGTTTCCGCGCATCGCTCCCGCAGCCGCGGAGGGCGGGAGGATGGATGTTGCCTCCCGCAGTGGGAAAGGGCTTCTCCCACCCCTCCATTCCCCCTTCCCCTTGACGGGCTTCGGGTTTTCCTCCTAGCGGTCGGGAAGGTGGCCCGAGTAGCGGGTTTATCTACGTGCAGCGGGGTAAAGTGGTTATGGCTTGGCCTGGGCAGGGAGGGAAGAGAGGCACCACTGAAGGAACATGGCCTGGCAGCAGGGGTGGTTTTGCAGGAATCATTTCTTCTGATTCAGCAGGAACGTTTTCCCATGTTCCTCTGGAAAATAAATTGCTGCAGTTGTCAGGAAAGGATCAGGGGTGGACGTGGGACCAGAAGCCATCAGTTTGTGCTCCTCAGGAAAAGACCAGGCCAGAGGCAGGGGGCTGAAAGTCTCCCTTCGGAAAAATCCCATCCTTTCCATCAGCGAATCAGCATGGCCACATTTCTTCTCTTCAGGAAGTGGAGGGGTTCCCTGTAAAACAGTTACTATCTCTGTTTTGTGATTTTCTTCTCAGCTTTTTCTTTCCTGTGCAAACGTGTAGATAATTGATTGAGTGAGACTTTTACAGAGGTTTGAGCTTTGCTAACTAATTCAGAGCTGGGATTCAATATTTTAATTTTCAAGCTTTTTCTTGTCCCATGATTTCTTCATTACAGCAAGAAAACTGGTTTGTTTGTTTTTTATAAAAACAACTTGACTTCCAGAATCCTTTAGCTTTTCTATAACTGGAGAGCTTTCCTCAGAAAGAATTGTCAACTTCTGATGAAGACCATGAAGTTTTAACATACAGTTCTACTAACAGGGTACATGCTCCTCAGTGTTCTCTTGTAGTTCAGTTCATTGTAATTATGCTTAATATTTACGTCAGAGCTTTTCCAGCCCCTTTTTCCCCCACCC
Organism: Turnix velox; assembly: GCA_013400935.1. Lineage (NCBI taxonomy): Eukaryota > Metazoa > Chordata > Aves > Charadriiformes > Turnicidae > Turnix > Turnix velox. The sequence continues at coordinate 361,701 of VZTY01030596.1, read as the reverse complement.
TCTTATCCAGTAATTGTTACTGAACCAGATCTTAAGCTGTAAAGAGTTCAAAAGCAAAAGCACAGCTTAAGGGACCCTCTCTACTATAGCAGCCTTTGTTTAGTTTAACCATCTGTTGCTGTGTCCCTCATTATGGAGCTAACGTTTTTAACACTAAAATAAACACACACAAAATTTAGAAAAGCAAAGCAGAACTTCAGTGGTGTTTACAGTGAGGCATTTATATACCAGTGGTTTAAAAAGAATAAACACTGGCAACATCTGCACCACAGTGAAGGGTGTTAGAGGTGCCCACAAATCACCCGTGCCTCCGCCAGGGTATTTGTGTTAGAAAGTGCACTGTGTCAGCAGGGATGGATCCCGTCTTTCCAAAAGTACTGCTGTGGTAGAAACTGTTGGTGGAAAAGTGCCCTTTCAAAGTCAGTTAATTAGGATTTATTGAAGGTCATACTTGAGCTACTTAAAAATAGATGCCTGAAAAGTACTTCTGCAGATGTAGGATAAGATACAGATACATGGTATGGTGTGTTGCAACTTTAGAGGAAAGAATTATAGAGCTGTATTCCACAGAAAATAAATGAGATGGGTTTCTTATTTAGAATTGTTCTTGAAACACTTTTGCTTACTGAGATGATTGATATGCTGGTGTGATGTGTAATTAGCATTTTATGAGGTTACTGGTGGTTTTAATCATTCACCTCTGGCCTAAGCCACTGGAACAATCACTGACTGGTAGCTGCAATTTATAGATAAGAGATGTGTTGGTAGAGGGGAAATATGAAAAGTTCTTCCATTGTGTGTGTTTGGCAGCACCCTAGAAGAATAGGAGATAATTTCAATCCCAAAATCAGCCCTGCTTTTTAGTGACAGAAGTTTGTAATCAGTCGACTTCACAGTGCAGAGTTCAGACCAGCGCTTGGTTGGTCTTTCTTGCTGGTAGGTGCAGTCTTCATCCCATTTGGCTTCCCAGTGTTTCCACTCATGATCGTGCTCTGGTGAGAATGGGAGTGTTTATGGACAGTGCTGTTGAGTTTCTAACATGTATTTCTGATGTTGACTTGTGCAGTTGAGGTCTAGGGAAAAAGGAGCAGTAGCTGATACAGATCGGATCTGCCTATGGACAAATGAGTGTCCCTTGTTGAGGTGGAGGGGAAATGGGAGATGTAGAAGTTCTTCCACTAATCTGTAAGAAGTATTTTAGAATCACAGAATGTATTGATTTGGAAGGGACATTCCAAGGCCATCTAGCCCAAGCGCCTGCAGTGAGCAGGGACATCCTGCACTAGATCAGGTTGCTCAGAACCTCAAAAAACCTGGCCTTGAATGTCTCCAGGGATGGGGCCTCTACCACCTCTCTGGGCAACCTGATCCAGTGCCTTACCACCCTCATAGGGAAGAACTTAACTTCCTAACCCTGCCCTGCCCTAGTTTCAAGCCATTGCCCCTCATCCTATTACTCCACGCCATGGCAAACAGCCCCTCCCCAGCTTTCCTGTAGCTCCTTCAGGCACTGAGAGGCTGCTGTAAGGTCTCCTCACATCCTTCTCTTCTCCAGGCTGAACAGCCTGGGTACCTCTCGTAGCCCATTCTCTTTCAGGAAGTGGTCTAGCCTCCTGCTCATCCTTGTAATGGTAGGTTGCAGGTCTAGCTGACTGCTTTGTAATTTGAAACCTTAACTGGAGTTGACTGTTTTGTCAAACATAAGAAATTTAATTGTTTTTTGTTTGTTTGGTTTTTTTCTGTTTGTGAGGGTAGTCTAATACTGGCACAGGTTGCCTGGCAGAGCAGATCATTGTGTGTCCACCTTTGGGAGATGCTCAGAACTGAAATGGTCACTGCACTGAGCAACCTTTCGAGCCTAGTTTTGAGTAAGAGGTTTGGACAAGGTGCTCTCCAGAGGTGCCTTCTAGACCTGATGCTGCTCTATTCTATGATATGGCAGTGCACTCTGTGCACTTGTATGGTTAGGACAGCCACAGTTAGCAAAAAGATTACAATTATAGATGAGGTGGTAAGTTTTTTGAAAGGGGGTCTGTAACTGAACTACAGAATAAAGCTGTTTCCTTTACCTGAGCTAGTTTGATTTATACAGATAATTTGTGTCATTTTGAGTGTTTTCTTAATATCATTATTAGCTTTGAGCTTTTTGTGATCATCTTAATGTAACTGATGCATTTGGAGGGAAAAAAAAATCTTCCTTTTAACAGCATGATGTGGTTATTAAAAAATTCCATGGAAAAAAGACTGAGTTTTATTCCCTTCTCCAATGAAGAATAAATTCTAAATCATTCAAATGAGAATTTTTAGTCTTTGCTGATGGGAAAGTGACAGGTAAATTTCCAATGATCGTTTCAAGTGATTTATTATATTTGGTGCAATAAGAAAGAAAAGAAGAAATGCAGAATTGTTGACTTAGTATCTGAATACTGATTTTTAGCATGAATATATCCAGTATACTCTCTCTGCTGCTGGGGATTACAGTGGCTGGTGTATTGAGTAGTGGTTTCTTCTCATTGTTTTTTCCTAATGAGCTCAGAGACATCAGAGAACTCTTGGGAGACTGTGGACCTGGCTGAGGTGCAAAGGCCACAGAGCAGAACCATTTAGTACCTGTCTGGCTTCCCAGTGCTGCCTATCAACTGACAAGCACTTGACCTGGGCCTATATTCAGAGGTAAAACATTTGCATCTTGTTTTGCAGTAGAAACTCACTTAACGTCAGTTGAAGATTCCTTCTCTGAGAGTTTGGTGTGTGAGGTCATGGCAGAGGGAAAAAAATCAGAGGTGATCCAGCTCTTTGAGTTGTGCAGGGGCAGGTTTTGGCTCCTCATTTCCAGTGGAATATGTATGAGAAGGTGCAGTCTCCAAGTAGATGCATTTGGTTTTGTTGCTTATCCAAAAGGCTGGACAGATGGCTGTGTGTTGGAAGGCAGATTTCTGCCTTCCTTCCTCTTTCTCCCACTTTTGAATGCTTTGGGCTATGACTGCATTCTCAGAGTTGAAACTGCTGTGCAAAGAAAGGTATAAAGCAATGCAATAAGATGCCGAGAAATCCCCCAGGCACACTGGGGAGTTGGAGCATTCAAAGTAGTTATACAGAGTTCTCTGGACAGTCCATAGGGCTGGATTTTAAATTTTAATTTTAATGGAGAAAATTGGATCCAGATTTATAGAAAACCACCTCTTTTGGTTCAGGACAGTTTACATTAATTAGTGGCAGATGGCATAATTATTTGATGGAGTTTCTCTGACAGTGAAGTATTGGTTGGCTGCAGCTCTGTGTAGCTGTGTGTCTTCTCGGGGTGCTGTAGGGCCTTCTGATTGGATGTCTCCATTCCCAAAAAGGCCAGCTGAGAAGTTTGATATCAGATGAGAAGCCTGAAACAGATTCCGCTAACTTCATTTGCTTTTTAATGGAATGTAATGTGTTTTCTGAAGTTCTGAAGAATGGTTTCCATCAGTTTTCTTTGCTGACCTTGCATTTTTCTCTGGGCTTGTAACATCAGTTTCTCCTATTAACTCCAAAGTTTGTTTTTGTTTCTAAATATATTAAATTAATGGTATTTCTCTGCTAAGAATTGGTGGAATAATAAATGGGATAAAAATCTCCTTCATGGTGCATTAAATGTTCTTATTTGTAATACAGTGTAAAATTTCTGTTCAAAGCCATGTAAACTAAGATACACCTACAGAATGTCTTGCACTTATAGAACCTTCCGTGGGGTTTGTTTTTTCAATGTATTTTATCTCCAGGAAAAAACAAAGCTCCAGCTTCACAGTTTGGCTTTTCTTCCTCATTACCTCCTAAGCATGAAGTTGGGAATATCCTTTTCAGTACTGACATCAAAATTCAGTTTATTTTCCTCATTCATCAAAAGCAAGATAGATTCAGGTCTTACTTAAGCAATTTTTTTCCCTGGAGTTCTGTTTTCTCCTCACTCTTGGATGCTGGTTCAGCATTTGCACAGAGAACTCAAACAAGGAAATTAGAAAAACAAATATAATACTGGGTTATCCCACACTTTCAATAGATAAGATAGCATGGTTTTTTCAGAGATAAAAAGTAGACAGGTTTGTAGCAGTAAGGTGAATTCTGTGTTAATGAGCAATTTGCTTAAATGCTATAACTTGTTACTCACAAGTCAAATTTGTTACAGTGCCAGGTCTCTTTGGATATAAATCCAGGGATTTTAGGAGACATTGAAAAAGCTTAAATTGCTCCAGAGTTTGAACAATGCCCTGTATTGTAGGGAGAGCTGTTAGAGAAAAAAATAAAGCTTAAACAACAGTCTTCATTGTGTGCATCTAAAATTATGAATGAAAAAGTTCATCCGTATGTATTGGTTTTGCCTTTTTTAAAACTATCTGCTTTGCATGAAAATAGCTGTCTATTAATTTCTTCTTGAGGATTAATAGAGATGGGCCTTTATATGTGAATTTGGCTGAACAGACCCTAGAGTTTGAACACGCCACATGCAGACAGTGTGCCAAGCAATTTAGCAAAATTGTTTACACTCACAATAATCCATCAGGATGGAGCCTATAGTTTTTCCCTGATAATAGTATGGAGTAGTGTTGAATATGAGTTTCTTACAAAAATGGTGTTACACTTTTTCAGTGTTGTGGAATCATGGTTGTTTTGAGGCTTAATTTTTTTTTTTTAAAGCAGCTGGATTTTTAAATTTTTTTTTCCTTAAAGGCGGAGCCTGTGTTATTTCCCTGAAAATCATTATCCCAATCAGCATGGAAGGATTGCTGGACACACTGAGCCATTGTTCCCTTTCCCTTTCAGCAGAAGCCATGTGCTCTGGAAGATAACTGCCTGTGGGATGCAGCGCTGTTGGATGTAGTTGCACAAGTGCAGTGCCAGGACATATGCAACAGGATAGCTATGATATACTGTTTGATTTCCTCCCATGCTTCATTTCACAGCTTTCTTGAAGAGTGAGCAGACATATACACCAGTCTCTACAAGCTGGTGCAATGTTGGATGTAGCTTGGTGTGTCCTGGTGAGACCACAGACCATCCAGCACAAGAGCCATTTTGAACAGGCACTTGAGCCCCTCATTACCTGTCCACTTGTAGATGTCAGGTTGCTGGTGGTTGGAGCTGGAAGAGTCTAGTTTGGCAGTGTTCCCAAGGTAAGGTAAGCTTGGAGCACTTTAGCTTTTCCTTGTGTAACTCTGATGAAGGTTCCTGGGACCACCACAGTATTGATCCTAACCAAAGACAGTCATCCAGAAACTTCAGTGAGGTGGCAAGTTGTCTTCTTTAGGTGTCTAATATGAGTGTAAGTTCTGAAAAGCTTAAGTAAAGGGAAATATGAGTGTGAGCAAAAGCGTGAAACACGGTTTAGAACGTTTCCTTTATGCAAGTTTCATGGCCTTCTCTGGTATCAGAATTTTTTTGAGTAACACTCTTTTCTTCACTTTGTAACTTAGCTGTTCGTGTTAAAAACAAGAATGGAGTATGTGTGGTATGGTCCAGCATCTTACTCCACAAATGTTACATGATGCTTTGTTCCTCATTTTGTCTTTAGAGGAAAAGGTCATCCAGAGCTTGGTGTACCTACATGGAGTAAACTATTTTGGATAAAGTAGAATGGTACAGCCTCTATGGCATAGGAGGAGGGAAGCAGTGAGGCCTTTGTCAGGCAAGTGCTAGCTTAGTTCCTTCACAAAATATGCAACTCTTCTCATAATAGAGATTGTGACAAAAGTTGGTCTTTTAATTATTTTAAGACACGTTCTTTTCTCTCCTCATCATTTTGGGATGTTCCTTGTCAACTGTGAGACTCAAATGTTGTAGTGTCTCAGTTCCTTTCTGTTCTTCTAAACGTTGCTGGCAGGTTCCAGGAAATATATTTGCTCTCCCAGGAAAAGTTTGGAACCAGTTGTGTTTAAAAAGCAGTAGTTTTTCCTGGAAATCCATTGGACAGGGCAGGCATTGAAACCACTCAGTTTGCAAGGCTTAATGTTTATTCCTCAGCATGCAGAAATAAGGTTTTTTTGCTTTTAAAATCACGTTATAGCTAGAAGTAACATTTTGTAGATGAGATATTTTCTGCCAGGGTAGGCATGGCACTACTGTATGCCAATATAGGCCACTATTGGAGTATTTGATATGTTTTATTGGAATAAAAAATCACAGAAGAGCATATTAGATTTGTAGTTACCATCTCCCAAATGCTCAACCCATCAATTCTGTGTGTGTCAGGAGTGAAAACCAAAGCTACTGAGCTGATCTTTTGGAATGACTGTATTCCTTTGGAGCATAACTATTTACTTGTGTGACAAAAGGCATTAGAGGACTCTGGTTGCACTTCAGAGATGGCATTGTGACTTACCATATCATTATTTAATGGTTGATGTTTAGAGTGTCTCACTTCTGAAAGTAAGTTTAGCTATGATCAGGGGGCTGGAGCACCTCTGCTATGAGGACAGGCTGAGAATGCTGGGGCTGTTCAGCCTGGAGAAGAAAAGGCTGCAGGGAGATCTCACAGCAGCCTCCTATTACCTGAAGGGGCCTACAAGATGGAGGAAGACTCTTTGTTGGGGTCTGCAGAAATAGGATGAGCAGCGGGACTAGAGCAGGGCAAGTTTACATGAGATATTAGGAGGACATTCTTCACCATGAAGGTGGTGGAACAGGTGATGGTGGAGGCCCCATGCCTGGAGATATTCAAGGCCAGGCTTGATGAGGCTCTGAGCAACCTGATCTAGTGCAGAATGTCCCTCCCTGCTCACTGCAGGGGTTGGACAAGATTGCCTTTGAACGTCCCTTCCAACTCTGATTCTATTTGTTAATTTATCAGGCTTTGACACTTTCAGAACAGAACCTTTCAGAAAAATGTTTCTTGACTCCAGATTACTACATTTGAATTGTTTTCTCTGTGATGCATTGTTATTTGCAATTAAATGGCTGTACAAAGGAAATAAAAGTTGTCCAGTCAAAAGAAAACTATTTCTATGGACCTTCGTTATCTAGGAAGTCTGGAAAATGCCACATAAGAGCTCACCAAATAAAACAACTCTATTTAGTTGTTCTGTTTATATTCTTTGGAAAATAGTCTGTTCTAAAGCAAGAGTTATGTAGAGAGTACTCTTAGCATATATATAAAAAAGTAGACATAACTACAGCACCTCCTTTGTGGTGGCTGTATAGAGAGGACATTAAATGAAGATGGGGTGAGGGAAGTGCCATATGATTCATACTGGGCAAGTTTGAACTCAACTGCTTTCTTGGATTTAGTATAAATATTTATGGCATTGAAAGGGCATTTTTTAAAAAAATATGCTTCCTTGTCCTCCTTGGACATCTGGTGTGCATTGCTGCTTGTCTAACCCCCACCCTTCAGCCTTCATGCTGTGGCATCTCGGAGAGCTATCGCAGTCACTCTGTGGTTGGTGTAAATTAAATCTCTTCCAGCCAGTTGGGAGAATGCTGACACACACACTTTTCCTGCTGAATGCTCCAAAAGCAGTGGCTGCAGTTAAAGAGGTGAACACTTTGCTCTTGCTTTGCTGTAGGCATCACACTGAGCTATTTACCAAAGGTGTCAAAAATAGGAATTCCAGCATTAGCAAGGTTGTTTGTGGATTCTTGAATAGTTTCTGTCTCTTTACACTTGTCTCAGCTGCCAAAAAAAAAGTTATCTTCCTTTAAAATCCTTAAAAGTGCTTATTTCTATGGTTGTAACTGCTTTGAGGTACATTATGCTGCCTTGACAGCTCATCTGTGGATGTAATGAGTTTTCCTTTGTAGTACAGTAAATTGAACACTACTCTGGTTTCAAGTGTTTCTTAGTGAGTCCACTTAGAAGCAAATATGATAACGAGCATTTTAGTAGTCATTGTAATGTATTTGTATATATCTTGTTTTAGTCCTCTCTGCAGAACTGTAGTCCTCTCTGAGAAGCCTAGTTTGTTCAATCTCCAGCTGCCCCCATGAAATAAATATGCAATGTTATCTCTATTTACAGTAGAGGAAAAAAGAGCTATAATAGTTTAAATTCACATAAGTCAGGGATAAAGCTGACAGCAACATTCGGAGTGTCTTGACTGTAATATGGTGGTGTAGCTGCTAAACCTTACTGTGATCCATTAGTGAACAGAAAGAACTTTTACCTGTTTGTTTTGAGATGTGCAAATAGAAATTGTAATTAATCAACTAAGCGGATAAACCCCCTGATCTTTGAAACCTGGACTGATGATACAGGGACTAGATGCTTGCTTTGTGCTTAGCAATCAGGAGGGAACTTGCAACTATAGTTCATCTCTAGTGGACCCCTTCTGAACTGAAATTATATCAGTTTGGGGGTAAGTAGATGAGTCCCTTGAGCAGGTCCAAGGAATGAGCTCCTGCAAGGGCTGGTGGGATGGAAGAAGTTTAAGTTCTCCTGTTAGAGCTGCAGGACTTCTGCAGGTCTGCTCTTCTGAGTTGTGTAAGGCAGCCTGTTGAGCTGCATGAAGGGAGGAGTGCCCCCACTGCATCTGGCACTTAATTTTGTGTTCTCTTTAGAAGACAAGTTGGCATAAAAAACTTTAATTAAGTAGCCATCCATCTGTGGTTATGTAATACGTGGCTCAGCAGTGAGTGACTGATAACTCATTTATGACCTGCAGCAGCCTTAATTTCTGGACCCTGTGGCGCTAGCATCATCTGAATGGTGGGACACAGACATGCCACTGACAGTCGTTGCTGCCTTGGTTTTATCAGCCCATCTTCTATTCCTGTCTTTTCTGTGTTTTGGCAGGATTGAGATGCTTCTGGAAATTTGAAATGAATAAACAAGAAAACTGAAGTGAAATCAATCAAAAGGGCAATTCAGCTGAAGAACTAGTAGGGACGGGGGAAGCGGGGGGGGGAGATGATGGGAAAAAGGTCTTTTAAGAATTTTAAGAATTACAGTGCTCACCTGTTTCAATCCCAGGTTTGACAAAATAACTTCAAAAGTACAAGTTTCTGCTTATTTCTTAATTTTCCAGGATTTCTGGAACACCTGCCCTCAGCACCCAAGAAACTCTGCCAAAGGCTGGCCAGACAGTGAGAGATTTCTGGGTAGCACAGTCCCTGCCTCTGTCTTTCCTGCCTCTGCTTCCCCTTGGAGAGAACATTTATTTTGAGTGACCCTGTAACCTGGCCCCATAAACCACCCTCCTTGTGAAACAACCACTCCAGCTATACTGGAGACAGTGCTTCTATCTATCCCTTGGCGCTGTACGGGTGTCTGCCTTGTTATCTCTCCGGAATCAATCGACCTCTGTCAATCCCAGTCATGGGTAGTGCTGGCTTCTGATGTGAGTAGGAGTATTCATTCAGATCCAGTATCTGGTTCTTTTGAGGAGGAAAAAATAATGTTCTCTGGTACCAGATTTTTCACAACTGGATTTCTAGTGGAACAGCAGTTTCCAAGCTCTTCTACTCTGTAGTTACCTAAAATTTTTCTGTGGTTCATTTTGAGGGTGTTTTTTTTCCCCCAATAAAATTATTTGTCTTAGTTGCATGTCATGAACCCAAGATTAAAAACTGCTGTGTCAGGGAAGCAAAATTAATTTTACCTTTGCCTTAGTGGTGGTGTGTGCCTGTTGGTCTGTTCGTTTTGGAGACAATCCTTTCAGGAGCAAATGATAATATTTTGGACTTCTTGTATGTTTCTTCATACCAGCACCCCAGAGAAATTACGTGGCATCCTTTTTTTTTCATGAGCCATGCTGTTCTCTGGGCTTTTCTAGAAGATGAAACTTTCTTGAGTTTTTGTTTATTTAAAATACTACATGTGAGCAACAGGTGAGGAAGACTATTGGTTTGTTTCTGGGAATAATACAAAGCCGGTAGGTTGGAGGGTCTGTATTAAGCAACCTCCTAGTGCTTATGATGAGCTTGAATTCATTCTTCTCTACTGCCTGAGGCACTGGCTGGGTCACATCTCAGCCTACTGCCATCAGTTACAGTAAAACCCTGCACACAAGGAACTGGCAAGCTGTCACGTCCTCCTCATTTTCTATGTAAATAACATGATCAAAAAGCTATCTTGTTTTCATCTGAATGGCCCATGTAGCTTGCTGGTTGGATTCATGACTGTCCTACACAGTTGTCTTTGCTCTCTTGCTTTCCTTCTGTGGGTAGGATTTTGGAGCCTATTTTGAGGGACAAAGGGATTTTGTTCTTCACAATGGATTCTTTGTGGGAGATGGGTTGGAATTGTTCTGACACTCTGTGGATAAAGTCTTCAGTATTCTCTCCAACTTGGTTGAAGGGACTCTGTGTTCCTGAAATAAGCAAGTCCGTTTCAGACTCCCTGCTACCAGGTAGCAGGGAACCAAACCTGAAATTGAAGTTTTTCCAGTGTCTCTTAGGCCAAATGTAATTTTCTCGTTTTGCCTTAGTTTAGGAAGAGATTTTTTTATTGGTGGTTATGAAGGTGGCAGCAGCTCCTAGTAGTGTGTCCTTGTGGATCTGATGGTTAAGGCATGCAAGCAGCTATTTCACTGCTATACAGAGAAAATGTAGTGGCCAAGGCTTCTTTGCTTTTTGTGTCTTTATTTTTGAATTACAAAAAGGTCTTTTAAGAATGTTATCTGTATGTTAGTGATATGTTAGTGATAGGATTCCAGTCAGGAAAGACATCACTAAGCTTTGCCAGACTTACAGACAGTACAGTAGTCTAAAAGACAACTTTCCTTCTTTCCAAATCCACTCTGAGGGGAGCCACCCATGTCTGCGTGACCTTTACTAATGCTTTGAATGCATTTGGTTGTGTGTTTTTATTTTTAAAATACAGCGTTTATTCTCTCTTGGGGGCCTCCTGCCTTCAGACAAAAAATTTGTGGAAAAATTAAATGGAAACACTGCTTGAAAGTGCAATACTAAATCTTGTAGCTCTTTTAGAAAGATAATTTTTATTGATGCACTCAATTTCTCTGCATACAGCAAGGCAGAATAATGTGGGAAAAGGTGTTTGGAGCATGTTTACAATAAGCTACAGTAAAACTTTGCAGTAGTTCTAAAAATAGGCTCCAGTTCAAAGAAAGGGAATGTATTTATTTACCTTTGCATATCAACTTTTGCTTCAAATTCTTATGAAAGAATATCGCACAGTGGATTGAATTTAATTTTCATTTGACCCTGTTTCAAGTGTACATCTCAAAATTATTGTTTTAAGCCAGGTTGCCATGGGTAATTCTTGTACTCACTTGTACTCACCAGAGGCATTGATGAGCCAGCACTGCAGTCTGTAGTTTAATTTCTGTCACAGGATCATATCTGTGAAATACCAGCACTTGGAGCAGGCGGTGTTTCAGGCCTGAGTTCCTGCATTGCTCTCCTCCAACAGAAGGAGCCTCTAAAACACCCCAGGGAGGGCAGGAAATTATTTCTGTCATCTTAGGAGCAGTTACATTTGAGCTTTGATAAACTGAATTTCCTATCTGTCTCTCTTTGCCATTTCATGAAAATACATAGTTAGAAGGTATATTTTGTATGCTGAAATGCTGCAGCACTGTTTAAACACCCAGTCTGACTTTTTTTTCTACTTTTTGTGACCTTGCTGTGACTTTGAGTTGCCTTTGAAATAGACAGCAGGTCTTTTGGCTTTGATTGTTTCTGCTAGGAGACAGGCTAGTCTTTGATCAGCTCAGCTTTCTTGTCTTTTATATAGCACAGTAAGTCATTTTAGCCTGGTGACAAAAGAAAGAACACCTAGTTCTGGAAAGCACCATTGTTTTGGAAAGCAACATCTTCAACGTGTTGACTTATGGTTGCATTTAATTTGCAATTATTTTACAACATTTTTACCTTGTTATACGATCACATTACCGTACTGATAAATGTAAATCTTATCTGGCAAACTTTAAAATCTGCTTATCAGAAATGTGAGAGAATGCCATGTAGAGTTTTACAAATAATCTAAAGAAAGATGAACTTAAACTTTACATGATTATAATTTTAATTACATATTTGGTCCAGCTCTGGTGCCCTCAGCACAAGAAAGACATGGAGCTTCTGAAAAGGTTCCAGAAGAGACCACGAAGATGATCAGGAGACTGTTGCATCTCTGCTACAAGGACAGACTGAGACACCTGGGGCTGTTCAGCCTGGAGAAGAGAAGGCTGCCAGGAGACCTCACAGCAGCCTCCCAGTGCCTGAAGGAGCTTCAGGAAAGCTGGGGAGGGGCTGTTCACCAGGGCATAGAGAGATAGGATAAGGAGCAGTGGTTTGAAATTAGAGCAGGATTAGATTAGATGAGGCATTCGGAGGAAATTCTTTCCCATGAGGGTGGTGCGACCTGTTGGTTGCCCAGACAGGTAGTGGAGGCCTCATCTCTGGGGACATTCAGGGCCAGGCTTGCTGAGCTTGTGAGCAACCTGATCTAGTGCAGGATGGCCCTGCTCACTTCAGGGGGGTTGGACTAGGTGGCCTTTGGAAGTCCATTCTGACTCCTATGATTTTATATTCTAGAATTATATTCTATATTAGTAATTGCTTTAGCCCACTTGGTCTTTGTTTCCTAGTGTCTCAAGTGTATGTCCCATAAGCATTCCAGCTGAGCTCCAAAGTGAAAGTGAGAGCCTTACCTTGTAGCCATGGGTCATCACCTCTCATCATGTGTACAGCCGTCAGATGGTCACCCAGAATCTCTAGAGATTTCAGTAACATGGAGGAGAATACATTACAGAATAAACTTAAATAACTGAATTTCAGTATTACTGCACAAGGAGTATGGTGCAGAGGTACACCAGCACTGCTCACAGCACTCACGATGTGAGAATTAAGTGGATCTTCTGCTGAGCAGTTAATACTAATGTTGTGTTTCTCAAGCAAACATAGAAAGGTGAAGAGGATTTTTCTCTTTCACCACCCCTTGTTTGGGATGCTGTAGCTGGGTTATGCTGTTGTGCACCTGAGAAATGTAGTGTGTAGCTTTCCACAGAGGCTGTGCAGTCAGGATGAGGGGTTTAGGAGCTGTACCTTCATCAGCTTGTGGAGCAGGGTGGTGCTGTTGGTCGTGAAGTGTCTGACAATGGGCTGTAGGTGCCTCTGCAGGTGCTCTGCTGTAACACTGTTGTGCACCAAAACTCCTGTGACTGGGCAGGGTGGGTGCCTATGGACAGCCCCATGAAAGGGACATGCTGCTTTCTGGACTTTGTGGGACTTGGCAGATCAGTTTTGCTCAGCCTTTTGACTTTCTTTTGTAGGAGCCTCTAATGCTTAGAGCAAACATAAAATAATAACTTGGATTAAGTCTTAGTCCCTCTTAACTGTCCATAGATTTTTGATACAGATTTTTCCTGGAAGATTAGGGAAAAGGCTCAGAAAGGAATTCTCTTTTTGCTTCCTCAGCAGCAAGTCTAGGCCTAGAGGGGAGAGATCCTTTTTTGACACTAATGACATTTTTGGTCCTACTTATCTGCAGACTGGTTTAGCATTGACTGCATTTAAGTCTTGCCTGATAGATAATGAGTCTTTTTCTACCCATAACTCCAAGCAGGAGGAAGGTTACCTCAAAGGGAGATCTGCAAATTTATGGAGTAGTCTCTATGATTAGACCTAAGCCTGAATGCAGCCTCACCGTCACAACTGCTGAGGTATGAAAATTGAGATTTGATAGAGGAAATATCTGCCAGACTGGAGCATTAAAATAAATTCTGTCCTGCTTCCTTTGTGATTTTATTGGCCAGTTCCTGACAGGGCCTACAAGAAATCGGGGGAGAGGCAGTTTGCCAGGGCATTGAGTGACAGGACACAGGGCAATGTTTTAAAAGTAGATCAGGGCAGGATTAGGTTAGACATTAGGAAGATGTTCTTCACCATGAGGCTGGTGAAACACTGGCCTGGGTTGCCCAGAGAAGTGGTGGAGGCGCCATCCCTGGAGACATTCAAGGCCAGGCTTGCTGAGGCTCTGAGCAACCTGATCTAGTCTCTTTTCACTGCAGGAGGTTGAACTAGATGGCCTTTGAAGGTCCCTTCCCATTTAATGCATTCTATCGTTCTGTTGTCTGCTGCCCTTCTTTTCATGCTATCAGTTTCTTGCCTACTTACCAATATGCTTTTTTGCAATTTGTTTGCTGTTGTTTTTAAAGCTCAACACCAAAAATGTATTAAAAGGAGGCTCCTTCATTTGGTACCTGGTTAACAGAGTTTGTTTATTCTAATCCTACTTTCATTGATCAATTGCAACTTCTGTTTATGAAGTAGTTTGTAAAACCAAAGTAGTTATCCATTCAAGTCCATTTGTATAAAGAGAGTATACGAATTCTCTTTCTTACAGCAGTGCTTCTACAATATGGTGAGAGAGAATATAATACGATGTAGCCAGTTTTTCTTAGGATGTGTGAAGGAACAAATACAATTAGGTTTGAGGAGGGAATTTTGCCATTTTCTGTTGCCTAAATTGCCTGTTGCAATTTAGTCTTCTGTCTATGATATCAAGATTTGTTAATATGAAATCTTCTTTAACATATTCTGCTCAGCTCTGGTTAACAGTATCTTTTTTTTTTAAAAAAAGAACCTGAAGGAAGAATGCCTACACTTTGCAAGCAATTCTGATGTGCCTAAATTCTCACTCCTTTCTTTCTGCTGGCTTTTGAATGAGGAGGAAAAGTGGGTGGAGATGGTTGAATGCAGAGGTCATTATTTTATGTTCTTGCTTGCCATTTCAAGCGTCATGTGTCCCTTGTTGGCAGGCATGGTTAAATGGAGGAGCCAGAACAGAATAATCGATTTAAGCACTATTTTGTTTTTTGGCTCTGGGTTTTCTGGCATACATGTCTCTGCACAGTGGTAGCCAGAGCTTGGTTCCAGGAGTAAGTGCTTTTCATATGTTTTGTAAATGGATAAGAGCAGGGTTTTGCCAATATTTCTTTACGTGTGTATGTTTCTACTAAATAAGCTTTTTGTCACATTACAAGAAAGTCAGTAAAATGTGTGTCGGTTAAGTGAATCACTAAATTGACTGCTGAAAGAAATATGTCAATTATAATAAAAAATACTTTGAAGATCTAATTTCATAGAAGCATTTTATGATTACGCTGTTCTCATTAATACTTAAATTTTTTGTTGTTCCTGTAGTTTGCTATTTTATTATGCTCTCCAGGTTGGCCTGTGGCTTTCTTTACAGCATTTGGCAGTTGCTTCCCAGAGCTAGAATTTATTTAAGCTCAGCTTAAATCTCGTCTTTGATAGAAACTGCAACACAGAAATTAAGATGTTATGCAAAGTGGTGTTACAACTTGTTTTAGTGGGGCTTATAGAAATACTCAGCAATTCTATAAATAAATATACTTTGTGACTGCTTCTGAGGAGATCTTTTTATCTCAAACCTAAAGTTTTTCTGCTGAGGGGTCTGAATGGATTAATTAATTTTCCTCAATTAAGCAAGTGAAGTATATCTGCCTTAAATTACATACTTGAAGATTTTCTGTAGTGTAACTGCTTCACACATAATTTCTGGTGATTTTAACAATTTTGAGGATGTCAGTGGTGTGCTCTTACAATGTGTAGTACCACTGTTAAGGAATACCCAGCTGACTACATCTGCAGATCAATTCTCTGGTACTGTATTGTGATTCTTCTGTTTTGATTACTTGTTTTGATGACTTGTTGAATTGAGTCGCTTGCAGTGACTTCCCTGCTTGGTATTTGGTATCTCAAATCACTTGATTTTTTGTCCACAAATTGGAATTTTTATGACATAAATAAAACCACTTCATTTTGTAGTATTCTTTTCATATATCCATAGCCTTTGTGAAATTCTTGGCTTTGCAGCAGGAATATTTCATGTGTCATGAAAATTTTTATCTTGGATCAGTAGAGTGCCTTATTGATTCCTGGGAAAGTCTGTCCCTAAAAGCATGAGACAACTGTTTTGCTAATGAGCATTTATATGTGTGGATGTACTGGAAAAGGTAATTAAAGGTGTAATGCATGTTAATTAAAATCCGTTAAACTCTTGTGCTCATGATTTTATTGATTTATAGAGCAGCCTGAGGTCATGGTAATTCAGTCCAAAACCTTAAAGACTCCCCAACCAATGATAGGTATTTTGATCAATTGGGTTTTTCCCTCCCCTTCCTCAAAGTTAATAAAAGTGTCAGAAATTTTATCTTGTAAATGGACAAATCCATTTTTCAGATGTAGAACAGAAAAGTAAAATAGGGAGTGGCAGTGCTGGCATTTTCTTTCAAAGGGTTCTATTTCTATATGTCTTAAGGTCTGTATTGTGTCAGCCCTCAGATGGAAAGACAGAGACTTTCATTTCTGGATTGCAATTAATATTCAGATTTTATGTATTAATAGTAGCCAGCGGGAGAGAGGAAATTGGGAGGAGGAATGGGATATAGTAGCTGTGTTTTCAGTGCAGCCCGTACTGAGTTCCTCTCCTCCAGAGAGGAAGGAAGCTAGCAGCCAAAAGAGTGTGTATTTTTTTTTTCCCACTCTTTGGTGACTCCTGGAGTTCTCAGACATTTTAAGACTTCTCTGGTGTCTTACTAGCAAATCCACACTTGTGAAAACATTACTTTTGCTGTTGTGATGTTTGTGTTGCATGAACTTTGCAGTGGGGACAGCAAATGCTGAACTGCAAGAGAAACACAAACAGTGCTGAAGATTTGCTGTTTAGAAAGAACTGTTCTTGTGGTGAATATATCTGAAAAGAGCCAGCCTAGTTTTACAAACATTTCGTTTGCAAGTGTTAATATGAATCACTTTCAGTTTCAGCTTGTAAGTGGTTAAAGAGCATTCTTGCTGACTGTATGGACTTCTGTCAACTACTACAGTACAGCCATATAGGCAGACACTACGTCACGTCCATATCTCTGTTTAGCTTGTCTGCACTTTATCATGTTGCCGAACAGTTTTAATAAAAAAAAAGAGGGGGGAAAAAAAAGCTACTAGTATGAATAGTTGTAAGTAGAACTATCTGAAAGCAGCAGATCTGGAGTGCCTTACACCAGCTGCTTACTGAAACAAAGAGAAGTATTATGAGAGGCACAATAAATGTGTTTGCTGTCTTTGCTTTCAGTTGCAGTGCAGACACAAGCCATCACAGTAATGAATTTTGAAGACTGGCGTTTAGACTTGGGGAGTTTTATAGAACACATTTGTTTTATCAGAGTTTTGTCTTGCCAGCTGCGTGGTGCTAGTCTGGTTACCATGGAGTGTGGTCAGTTGGGGGAGACAAATCTAGTCAGCAAACCAGCATTTTGTGTGGCAGACTCCACTGTGGTTTCTCCATAGCCGGTTTAGATTCCAGTTTGGGAAGGAGGAAAGTAGTGAGGAAAGAAATTGCCTTCTTATTTAAATAAGAAGCAGTTTTACCCCTAATAAAACTTGGAGACAGCACAAGCACTCCTGGTGCAGCACAAATACAGTGTATTAATATACAGTATATCCCTGTAAACAATACAGAGATATTTTCCCTCTTACTCTGTTCACTTTTGAGTGTTCTCTGATGGCCTTGTGTCTGGAGAGTTGGTGATAGGAGATGCTGAGCACTGGCCACCTGTATCTTCTCCTGAAGAAGTGCTCAGTGCCTTTGACCTGTCCTGGAAGAGAATGAAGGTGTAAGAGCTCTTGCTGCTTCTACCCGCCCACTGTATCCACCTCTTTTAATCTTCATTAATTTGATTAATTTTGGCCAAATGGCCCTGTGTTGCTGCAGATAGCACTGGACAATTGGGCTATGTTTATCTGTAGGCCTTAGTGTCCCCTACGTAATGACCATGTTACTTTACAGTTAGGAAAACACACTGCCAAATTCAACAAGCTTCAATTTTAAGCCATTCCTTGCTTTGCTAAAATTCTTTAAAATTTAGTTTCTTTATAAACTAGCCTTTTTGCCAGAATTTTTACTCAATCTGTATGTTAATCTATAAATGTTTTTGTTACCATACATGCATTCAGGCACATTTTTATAAATTATTTTTAAACAAAAAAAGCCCATTGAGGTAATTGTATCAGACTCGTTGTCAGTCTTTGGGAAGAAGGAAAGGTTTCTAACTTGCTAAACTGGAGAATGTCTAGAGGTTTTTGTCTTTGCAAATCCCAGGCTCAGTTTTCCCTGTGTATTTAAATTGTCCATGTTCCTATCAGGAGCTATTGGGAGAGAAGTCAGTAGGAGTAAGTGGCTTCATGGAATTTATTACTCCTGTAATATAACTGTGTTTGCATCTTCAGAAGGGATCCGAGATCTGTGGATAGAAGAGTGATTGCGTATGGGTGGGATGAAATCATCACAAGCCATAGCTGATGAACGTTTTATCTTTTAACATCTTTTGAGATTAACTATTTTCAAGGTGAAGGGAGATTCCTCACTAAGAGAAACAGGCATGATTTGGTTTGCTTCTAAAGTTTAGAATACAAATGCCATGTAGCTGGAGGTTTCTACTGCAACAACAAAAACGCTGAAGAAAAAATGTGGAAATTTTACTGATGTGAGGATTGTTTTATACAAGGGGTCTTTTTGAGAAAAGCTCCTCTTGTGACACCTGGAGTGGTTGTGGAGAGCTTTGGCTGTTTTAAATAGGAGAGGGCTTGGGTGCTCATCTTAGAGCATTTGTAGTAGAGCACAGTTTTTGCTGTTTAGAGCTGAGATGGAAAGTTCCTATTTAGATTTGATGCCAGAGTCTTTAATAGAAATCATACCTTGTGGTGTATTATAGGTCAGTGTATGTTTGCTAGTTTATATTATGCTGACTAAATTGGCAAAATGCATATTTTTACTGGTAAACATTCAGGAGTTTTCTCCTCGCTCGTTCTTTTTCCAACAAAATAGTATTTGTCATTTGTGGAATTAAGGCAGCATTTTATAAATCATCTGCCTTGGCGATGATGTGAAAATGTGTGGTGACATACAAAGATTTCCATTGTTGGGCACCTCAGGGCTGTAGATGTAATTTTAGTTCTGGAAATTATGGGCATGAAGAAAACAAAATGCTTTTGGCAGCACAGGAAAAATACAAACTTTAAACTCTAGCAAAAGTGACTTATTTCAAGCATATTACCAGAATAGGTAACCCCGGCTAATTTAGCATCTCCACAAGACCCTTTATGAAGCCCCAGAAGCATTTTTTAACATTTTAATGTAAATATGACCTGTGGCTGTAAGAACGTGAGTTCCAGTAAAGTCCGTAACTGCAGCTCTGTGCATTAGGGCTGTACATTCAGTGAAGCATTTAATTGGAATGGGGAAAGTAACATGGTTACATTCGATGTATAGCTCAGTTGGGAGAGCATTGCACTCCTAATCTGAGGGTCAGGGGTTCGAGTTCCCGTCCAGGTATGAGGCTTGTCAGAGTTGGGCTGATGGTTGGACTAGATGATCTGAAAGGTCCCTTCCAACCTAGATGACTATGACACTATGACACTACTTAATGCCTACTTAGTAACAATACCTGAATGTGTTCATATGCAAGCTAATTGTATTGCTTCTGGATTTATTTAATACAACACTCATACCTGCTTTGCATGTCATTTTCTGATGTGTCAGATTATGTAAAATTTGTAATCTACTCAGTGCTCTACCACCAGTCTGCTGCTGAATTGAGCTCTAACATCCTGAAACTGAAATATTTCTATTCTCATGCTGAAGAATTGTGCTGTTTTGTTCATTGCTCCAAACAGAGTTTAAAGGTATAGAGGAGGACATCTAAGGACAAACTTAGAATTTGCATTGGCAAGTTCCAGTTCTTTCCTTAATTTTTGCCTTGCATACTTACATACTAGAGGAGCTTGTTTTGGACAGCTTTTTTTTTTAAAGGGATCTTTTGAGAATTTGAACACTTATTCAGTTTTATATCTTAAATATTTGGCATAAATGTGACTGCAGCTCTGGAATTTTTAACCACAACCATAAGAAAAGGAACAAAGCATATTTCATTGTAAACAGTCATGATTTGCAGAATGAGGTAATGAGAGTTCAGTGTTGGAATGGCAGCTTGTAAGAAGGAATGCTGCTGAATAAAAATGCTGTTGGAAAGAGATGCATGTAGCTTAACATTTCAAATCATCTGGGGTGAGCCAACCCCTCTTGTATTTCCTTTTGTCAACTGTTTATTCCAGCATAAAGCACTGAAGGATGGTGTATGATGGCTCATTTATCTTACAGCTGCATTAAACGTGCCTACGCAGACCTGATGTCTGTTTGGGAAATTTTTCTACAGGAATGTTTTCAAAGAGCATGCTCTTTTTTACCTCTTCCCTGTCGTGTTCATTCTCACTTGGCATCTTCTTGCAGGTGAGGCAGCTCTAAGAGGTGAGCCCAGGATGCAGGCTCTCCCAGTCTCCTCTGCTCTCACCAACCATCGCACAGGCCCTCCTCCCATCAGTCCCAACAAGAGGAAGCTCAGCATGGACCAAGGGGATGAGGAGCTAGACTGTGAAAATGACCACGTTTCTAAAATGAGTCGAATGTACAATCCGCATCTGTAAGTATCTTGCTTTTATTACCTCTGGTTCCTAGAAGTTACTGCTGTCCTCTTGACTTTTGTGTTTGCTGAAATCAGGCTGTATCTAAAACTTAGTGCTAGATTTTTCCTTTGTTCCAGTTTGTGTAGAAGATCTGCACAAAGTCTGGGGTGATTTGGTGGGTTCTCTTTTGTTTTCATACAGCATGAAGTAACAGAAATTAGCCCAACTATTTATAGTAAAGCATACGTATTCATCCTGCCATTTCTGAAGTATTGTGCCCTTTATTATGCATCATCTGCTCTTTTCCCTTCCCCTGATTCAGAGGGCTCTGTTCTCCCTGCCGGTGGGGGTGGGGAAGCAGAAGTGCTTGGCGTTGTTCTGAGGTCCGGAGACTAGGAGCCAGCTGCTCACAGTCTGCTTCTTTGACAAATGGGCAAGCTGCAGTTGTTGCTAAACATGACTTAAATGCTTATGCCGCCGCAGCGCTGACAGTCAGATGTGGAATTTCTCGCACAGGTAAGGTGTTGATGAGTTGGGTGCATGTGTTGGGTAATTCCTGGGAAGGCAAGGCTGCTTGGCATGAAGCTCAGGCGTAGGGAATTCCTGTCATTCTTGCCTGGAGGAAGCGATGGGAGAGGCTGAGCAGCCCAAGGCTTTGAGCCTTTCCCTGCTGCCTCAGCTCCCGCAGCCGCCGCATTCCCTGCATTCCACGCTGCTGTGGACTGTTGTGTTCAGTCATAAGATGCGGACGGAGGTATTTATCCTCAAATAAATCACCCCAGTGTTAGTCAGAGGCTGGGCCTGTAGTCTGCAGTCTTGGAATTCGTTACGAATCAGGAATCCAGCACTGAAGTAATGCAAAACAATAAAAGCTCACAAGCAGAGAGACTTCTCATTTACAACATACCTCATTCTTTCTCTGGAAAACGTAACTGTTTATAGACTTTCCCTGGAGCTGAGAGCACTGGTGTTGAAAAGAACCATACGCTGCATTGCTCTGGCATATGTACATGGCAGAACTGGAGAAATTTATGCATTTTTGAATTATTAAGTAACTTTGTGGGAAAGGTGTGATTATTTTCTTTTAAAAAACTAATTTGCTAGTGATGAACTAAAACACAGCTGGCAGTTATGTGCGTTATAACACTTTATACAGTGGCGGCCATGAAAATAATTAAGTCTGAACCAACAGACTCATGTGTGACCAACCAGAAGACACAGGCAGTTATTTCTTGTCATCCCTCAGATACATGTTAAAGCTATCGGATCTCTTCTAGTAGGGTACATTTTTACTCATTCAGCAGTATGGTACATTTTAACTCCGCAGTTTTGTATGCAAATGTACATCTCAGAATGGAAAACTGGTTGTCTGGCCGAATGGCCATGTGATGAGACTTTATCTGCTTCAATTAATCTGTCTACTGCAGATTTATCATCATGCAAAATAGCAAACAACTGGCCATCTTTTTTCCACTTGCTTTTGGAGGTTTGATCTGGCCATATGAAAATGTGCTTTCAACAGAGTGTTAGAAAAACGCAAACTTCTGCAAATATCTGAAATAACTCAGTATGTACATTTCAGATATATCAGAAAAGGTCACATGGGTTCTCTGAATTTTACTCCTATTCCCCTGCCAACACTGCCAATGAGGTTATTTTTTCTAATGTTTTCCATATTTTCCCTCCTATTTTGATTATAACATTTTAGGTTAACAATAGAAATGGATTACTCAGACTTCATGGAAATACCCTAAACATTTTGTTTTGGAAGTGGGAAATGTATTTGTAGAAGCTTGACTTGTTTGCCTGCAGAGAGTAGATCTGGAGGACAAAATAGTTGCTAAACATGATGATGGTGAACACATTGCAGTGACTTGGAGGTTGGAGGAAGTGCAAGTTTGACAACAGTCAATTTAGAAAACCAAACTGACAGATGTGGAATGTGATGTGGAGACTAGGTGGCACTATGTCTGTGGTGATAGAAAGGTTTTGTCTGTAATTTGGACTCTGAAGGTGAAGTACAGAGTCTGTGTATTTTGAACTTTTGGGGGCAAAGTCCCCTCTAAGCATAGAATGAAAGATTTGTTGATGCAAAAACTGGACATAGTGTTAGTTAGGGCTACTGACTGTACACCTTTGCAGCATAGTGGTTTTAAGTCCATATTCCTCTGGCTGAATGTCTTCAGTTGTTCTAAATAACCAGATGGTCAAATCTTTCTCATTGGGAAGCCAGTGCCTGGAAGGCAGTTGTCTTTATAACTGCCAGCAGCCTTTGTTCAGACATTTGGGTCTCTGCTTGTGTTGGTATTGCTGTGAAGCATTTGTATATTCATCTTCTTAACACCAGCATATTGTGGTAGGATACGTAATTAAATAGGACAAGAACTGTGTGCTGCAGCTCATTGTAAATGGTAGAACCTTTTGTTAGCAATTTGATGTTGATTCTTAGGTGCCAGCAGCCTGGCATCTTAGTCACTCTGCTCCAGTGGGCATGAATCCATTCAAGTGCTTTGGATGTTTTAGTAGCAATCCCAGGATGCCAGCCTTTTGTTTGGAAATGGAATGCTTTGAGATATTCCGTAAGGTGTAACTCCCTGTTGCCCTGTTGAGTCTTCTTTGATTAGATCTTTTGTCATGGAAAAAAACCACAGCTACTGGAAAACTGTCTCTGAAGCAGAGTGAATTAAATACCTTGGCAGTCCTGCTGTGTTCCTAAAATCTGTGATGTGATGGAATTCCTGTGCAAAGAACAATTTACCAAAGCCTCAGTTTTCCAGAAGAGGTAATTCTCAGCTTCAGGATAATAAAAGACTTGAGACCTTGTGGATTAATTTTAAAATTGTGATGTGAAACTGCCTGCCTTCCTTAGGACATGGCGCTAGACTGTATTTATGCAGCTTCTGTGTTGTTGTAAGCTCCTCACTTGGGAAAAACTAATACTTCCACCTCAAATCAAAATCTGGACACTGTAATACAAAGTTCTTCATTTGTGTTTCATGTTTCCTTGTATGGTGCCTAAATGTTTTACTTAAAATGCATTTGCTTAAGTATAATCTTCCTGAAGTAAATATGATTTTTTGTACCACACTTCTTTTTACGATGCTCTGTAGAGGAGAAACAAGATTATTTCATGTCTCAAGTTAAAACATGCCTTTGTTTTCATATGACTTCACTAAAATACCTTGATTTACAGAAGAATAATTAGGAGCATTGATTTATGTAAGAACTACAAGCTCTTTATACGTGGGTAAAGTGGCTGGCTAGATATACCAGTCTTTCTTAACAAATGAAGTAGCTTTGTTTTATTTCCAAGGTGAATTTAGCACTTCATGGCGACTCCTAGGTAATGTTACCTCTTTCTGGGCATTGTGATGTAAGGGAATGTGAACGAATTGTGTTGTAACTTTAAGCGAAGGTCTGGGGCCTGACCTGTGTTATGTGGGTTTCTTGTTTGTCAGGCTGGAGGCATTTTCTCATTTTCACAGTTCAGCTGAAAACAAAGGCCTCCTTCTCCTGGCAGGGAGCTCTGCAGAGCTGACATCAGCCTTTTCCCAGCAGGCGGCCGAGCTGCCCTAAGAGCCTGCTGCAGGCAGTGGAGGAGTTTCTGCTCATGCCATTTTGTTTGCCAAGTAGCAGAGAAAACAAGTAAATGCCAAAAGCACAACATTTTAATTTTTTTTTTTAAGAAATGACAGTGAGCTGCTTTTACCTCTCTAAAATGTGTAACTCCTAACTGCTTTAGGACAAGGGGAAGGTGATGGCTAATACTTTATGGTTGTGATTTAAAAGTAGTTTGTGAGCAAGCAAACTGGGGGAATCACATCACATTTAACCTTAAAGTGAAGCAGTGTCACTGGAGTCTTCGAGAAGTTTCAGATTTTGTGTTAGTAGTAAAGTTATACCTGTTACTGACCATCTGAGTTTGGTTTGGAAGGAGGCTGTTATTTTTCATAGAATCACAGAATAATTTAGTTTGCTTGTTGAGTACATCAGACCAAAATTTAGCATTTTTGGTTTGGGACAAGCTGGCTGGTGAATGGAGTATTTTCCCTTTTCTCTTTGTCACAATTTGGTTTGTTTGCATTAGGATCCCAATGAAAATTAATTTCTATATGGGCCTAAGTTTCTTACCATGAATATCCAGTAGAGTTTGCTCACTTTAATGACACTGTAGAAGAAATTACCCTGTCAGACTTTTAATAAAAAGTCTTTATCTGTCCTGAAAGTTACCAGGATTTGAAGAACACCAGTTTAGAAGAGACTTGAGTAGGTCCTTGCATTCAGTGTGAAGCAGGGCCCACTGTGTCCTCTTCAACTTATAGTAGCTTGAAGCAAGGAATTTTGAGGAAAGTTGGAAGTATTCACACTCATTAGAGGAGGGCTGTGTCCCCTTTCTCCATACTGTTCACTTACCCTGTCTTGAGAACGAAGGGTGGAAGTGTTCTGTAGAAAACCAAGTCCCAGTTGTGGTGGAGGCTGGCTCCAGCTCCAAGCAGGGCTCAAGGGTTGCAGAGGTACTGAGGAAGTTTTCATAGTAAGTTCTTTGCTGCTTACTGCTGCTTTTTTGGTTATAAACTTCATGTGGTATTAAGAAATATGTTTACACTGTCATTTTATTGTGACAAATTAGAATTGAAAAAAACCTCAACCCAACACACACCATTTGGAAAACCCAAAATATCTCCCATTTACTTGCAGGTATCTTCACTTGGTTCTCTTGGCACAAATATGCCTTTGAAGTATTTTAGGATTAACCTGGTGTTTTCATGCAGTCCTGTTGAAGCTGAAATCCTCTAAACTGCCAGTGGAGCTGGTACAATGTGGCTCTTGTTGATTACAGTGGGCAAAGGATTACAGAGCAGGTTTCAAATTGCCTTTCCTGATGCATTGCTTTAACAATGGACCAAATTAATGAGATGTATTTTTACATTTTTTAATGGAGATCACATGCCACATAAAAAGATTCTTAAAATGCTTCCAACAAGTGAACACTAAAATGAACACTCAGAGACGAACTTGAAAGAGCAAATGTGTGAGTTAATATTTAACACTGAGTTTTGCAGAAGGTTTTAACCCAAGGGGTAATGTCAGAAGGTACCCTTTCAGTTCAGGAGAGTGTAGCCAAGTGCTTGTGAAATGCTTGTTATGAACTGTTTCAAGTCTGAAAATTTGTAGTTTATCAGTCCTTCACAGAAAATCTCGATCTGTCAAAATGTGGGTGTGTGTTTAATTAAACACTTGAAAAAAACAGGCAATGTTAGTTCAGGTGTCTCCACTTGCAAACAGAAAGATTTTGTTAGCCTCCTGCAGAATTTTGCTTTGATGTCATGTTGTCTGCTTCCATTTTCCTTCTTTTGGAAAAGAGTTTAAACCTTCTGTAGGATGCTAGGATTCCAGGCTTCCCTGAAAAGGATGAAGCTGTGCCATCCCTGCAGAGCAATGTCAGCACCAGCACAAGGCAGGAGGTGACAGGTAGCCTCATGCCCACACATCCTTCCATCCCCGTTGGAAGGGTTTTTCTGGGTAAAATGTCATTTTACCCATTGCTGTGTCATTTAATTAACATTTTACATAACCTAAATGACCATCTCTTTGCACTTGTGGGAAAATTCAGCACCAATCCAAGTGCTAGGTAGCAAAGCAAGAGGCAAGTAAACAAACATATTCTAGATGTATATCCTAACCATATGGAAACAAAGGTTTAATCTTCTTTCTTTTTATTTAACAATTTTCCCAGATGTTTCCTGCAGTTTGACAGATGTACCATTTGCTAGAAAGTTGCACTCTTGAGAATTAGAATGTTATGGACACAGTTGCTATAGACAATGACTCTAAGGCTAAGATTTGGAATAAAATGTTACATTAATTTCTTGTTGAATAAGTTAAATTTCTTTCCCCAGGCTGGAAGAGCTGGCCTGTACAGCCTCCTTTCATTTTCCACATGCTGTAAGGCGCTAGGAAAACACACCAACTGCCTTTAACTCCTTCCTACAAAATTGTTGAGTGCTGACTCTTGATCCACAGCATCATTTCATAGTGTGGAAAGGAGAAAAGCACTCCCCTGGCTTTTTCTGACCACATGAGGCTATCTTTGCATAGAATCACAGAGCTGGAAGGGCCCTTCCAAGGCCATCTACTGCCAACCCCTGCAGTGACCAGGGAGAGNCCCAGAAAAGCCAGGGGGCGGAGAGAGAGGCCGATGCGATCCCGGCCGCATGAGCGGCAAGATGGCGGCTCTGAGGAGGCCCGGGCGGCGCGGCGGGGACTCTTATCGTGACGAGGCGGCGGGGCCGCGCCTC
Source organism: Turnix velox (assembly GCA_013400935.1). Lineage (NCBI taxonomy): Eukaryota > Metazoa > Chordata > Aves > Charadriiformes > Turnicidae > Turnix > Turnix velox. Next base: position 334,996 of record VZTY01030596.1, on the reverse strand, counting down.
AGCTGCCCGGCGCGGCGGGCCGCGGGTTAGCCAGGGCGGCTGTGGCCACTCTACTAAGTAGTGGGTCAGTAGCGGGTCTCTTTCGGCTGTCCCCGCAAAAGGGGTATGGTTTCCCTTGAGGATTTATCCCCACATTAGAAGAAAATTGGCAAGGGATATAAAAGGGCTTTGCCGCCGTTGAAGCCTGTTTGGAAAGTGTCTGTTGCCTGAGGTCGTTGTGTTCACAACTCAGAGGAGTCCTGAAAAAGAGTTTGCTTTATTCGAGTAAAGGGAGCGTGCAAA
>VZTY01030596.1:295719-325193 GCA_013400935.1 Turnix velox | reverse complement strand
AAACGAAAGTTTACCCTTGAGCAACATAATACATTGTGTTTGTATAAAGAAAACATCTTGCATGATAATTTAAAGTGCTGTATGTTCTCCAAGTGAAACGCACTACTGCAGTACAGCCATTTCAAGTCAGGGCTCTCCTTCTGCCAAAGGCAGTGTGAAACGTCTGTGATTTCTTCACTGGGAGGAACAGTAATAGTTTTGGCATCTGTTCCTTAGGGCTGGAAGTGAGCGCAGGCAAAACCGTCCCCTTCAGTGGGGCTCTATTTTTTTTTCCCTTAAGCAGCAGCTGGCAGCTCCAGTCTGTTCCTGTAAGGTTGAGTGTGAGTTACCACTGCTTAGTGCCGTGGAACAGAACAGCTGCCTTTAAACACTGTACTGTAAAAAATAATTTTAAAAAATTTAAAAAAAAAATTAGAACAATGAGTTTTAGCCAACTTTGAACTAGTTCCTGAGGAAGCCTGAAACAGTGCTTTCAATTAGTGAGCATTATTTAGAACCAAACTGAAGCAGACTTTCAGCTAAAAGTCAGGATGTGTGTGGTTTTAGTATGACATCCATCTGAGCACATGATGCTTGGTAAGTGCTGGAGCCTTGGTTATGATTCACTGGGGAGAAAGATGGAAAACATTGTCTGTTTTTCAAGTGTTGGAGAAATGCATTTAAGATTGAAATAATGTCTATAATTTTGGCAAGACAAACCTGCAAGTTACTTGAATACCTCTGCTAGAAAGGAAGCAAAGGGTGATGGGTACGCCTGATGTAATAGCATCCTGCTGCCTGATGTTTGCTCAGGTTCTCTCCACTATTAATTGCTAGCTATTTTTTAAGCCAGCAGAGATGTGCTGGCAGATTCACCAGTGAAGTTGAAGTCCAGAGTTACATGTGCTGATCTTGAAGACAAGTGGAGTCTTGGGGAGGATAAAGCTGTTTAGACAGCTGGATTTATTTGTAGTATGTATTTTTAATTTTTTTTTTTTCCTAACAAAATCCTTTGTAATTTTCTACCCTTATGTTTGAACTAAGAGAAGCAACTTTGTACTTGTTCAGAGCATGTGGAATTTTAATGCTTCTTCACTTTAGTGAAATATAATTGTCTTCAAAGGCATGCGATTTTGATTGCCGCTACAGAGAAAGCATGTATACAGGAATGACTTTTCTCAATAATAACAATTTTTAAAATTTGTATCAACCTTTTGTTTTCTAATAGAAAATTGTTTTCATAGTTACATTTTAAACTAATTATTTCATGGCATAAAATTGATGAATACTCTATAAATGAATTTCTGTACAATTTTGCAAGTGTAGTCAGATGTCTGGAGGATTTTCTATTTTTGCAGAGCTGTCGTGCTTCTTGTCTACTGTAAAATTTTCAGGTGGACTCAGAAAAAGTAGTTTTTGATGTGGAAGTATAAGCTTCAGATATTTTATATTTTTTTGCTAAGGCTGTAGAGTTGAAGGTAGAGTAATTCAGGAAAGGATTTTTGAGGAGTGGAGCATAACTGTTCACTGCCCGGAAGAGGAGTTGTTCTAATTTAGGAAGAGGGAATTATTTGCCTACAGAAAGGGTGAGGGTGTGGTCTTCTGAGATTGCTGTGATAACTCAATAATTTTAGGTATCTTTAGGGAAGGTCTGCCTACTGTGTTCTCTGTACTTCCTCCCTCACAGTGATCCTATTTCTCAGTTTACCGGTCCCTTCTTCCTAAAATTTTTTCAAAAAAAGGTTTTGGTTTTTTTTTGATTTTTTTGTTTGTTGTGGGTTTGTTTTTTGTGTTTTTTTCAATATCAGTTCACTAATATTTAGGGATGTGACTTTTTGTGTAAAATGAGGACGAATGAAGTAGATGGTGCTGTGCAAAATGGAAACTGTCTTCTTTGCTTGGGAATTTTAGCAGGTATTCACTTCAGAGCCCTACTTCCCTGCCTCGCCCTCCAAAAAAATATAGCACGGAATTCTTGAATTCATACTTCTGAGAGAAAAACCTCAAACAACTGGTGCAGCTGCACTTTCCATTTAAGTTTTCAAGTATTCTTGGTGGAGGAAACAAAGTTATTCCTTTTTAAAATCAGCTTGTGCTTATTAAAATGAAACACAGTGATTCTGAACAGGGGTTTGGTTGGTTTTTTTTGTGACAGTGAAGATTAGGAATGTAGTTGAACTGTGTGTGATGTTGTAGCCTCAGATTAATTGTTTGAATTGTAGTAGACCAGGCAATGTTTAGTTGCAAACTCTCTACACAACATTGCTGTTGTCACTCAGAACAATGATTTTAGCAATGTCTTTTCATATTATTATTTCCCAGACTACCCAGTGGCTGTTGCCCAGGTACAAAACCAGGCATATTTTTTATAAAGTTCAACACTTGCTTCCTAAGGAATGGTGAAGGATTAGATCGTTGTGTTGAGTGGCTGTTTCAGTACTGTAATGCAAGATGAGGCTACTGTACTTTATATAATCTGTTGTGCTTCCATTAAGTCACATGTTTACATCAGTCATTAGCTCAGAGCAATACAATTATACAGTTTTCTTCTGAATGTTGATACTGCAGAGTGGGCTTGTGAATTGAAGGGGGACCAAAACTGGCAAAAGATCGAAGCGTTGTCCTGTGAGAACCTATTTCCTAGTGGGTTTGAGTGTAGCTTTATTGTATCTAAAGCTGGCCTATAAAGGAGACTGCAAGAAACACATGATTTTCAGAGAATATCCTGATTGCCAGCTGTGAAACCTTAAAGGTCACGTTTTATGGTCAGTTCCACTAACATGCAACTACTAATTTGTAATTAGTTAAAAGAGGTGGGGGGGGCAGAGCAGGGGCATCTGAATGCTTAGAAATGACATTGTTATTCTGCTGGCTGTTCACTTCCAAGCATGTCGGGGGAATTTGGCACAGAAAATAAGAGGTTCTCAAATCACTGCTTGCCTAGTTCTTTATTAACCCTAACTTGTACTGTGATAAACATATTGAGTTCAGATTCAGGCAGCAATGGCAGATTTTAAACTTGGACAGCCAAGTGTTTCTGGAGAAGGGTGAAGGATAGCACTAGCTTAAAAGTTGATTTCCTTTTCTACCTTCTAGCCTGACCTCTCAGTGGAGTTGTAGGGACACCAGTGGGAATTGCTCACAGGTCCTGTTCCTGAACTCAGAAGAGATCTGCACCTGCATCTCAAGAAAGATTACAGCTTTTCTAGCTCTTGCATGAAAGAGGACACAAGGATGACATAGTTATGGACTGGTTTTAATTTGTAAAAAGTAATACCCTAGAGAAAAAAGGTTGTTGAATGGAGAGATAAACTCAGGAGTGGCATGTGGGTGATAAGCTGGAAGCAATGACTTTCCCTCCCTCCTAAAGCAAGAACTAGGGCAATAACAGGCTGCATCATTAGGTCTTAGATGCAAAAGAAGTAAAAGGAGCTAGTGAAGCTAAGTTACTTAACAAAGCGTGAAATTCAAAGAGTGGAAACAGCAAAGATGCTGTTAAGGCTAACAGTTTACGTGGTCTGAAAAGGCACTTCAACAAATGCTATGCAGAGCGAGGACCATGCCTCGCTCAGTGGACTAGGTTACAGCAGAGCATCCTTGCACCCAGCTGAGATTTCAGACTCTCTGGGGGGGCTGCCAGCATGACTTCGTGACCACACCATGCCAGGGGTGTGGGGCCAACCCACCTGCCTGAAATGATGCAACAGCCTGAGGTGGTGCTGTAGTGTCAGAGAGTGAATGTCAACACCATTATATTTTTTATTTTAATGGAGAAATCAGCTTCAAGGCAGAGTGATATTATTGTCCATTTTTATCTAACATGAAACCAGTAAGTAACCATTAGGTAACTGCTTCATTTAAATAAACCTGGGAGGTTTTTCTAGAACACTTTTGCTAATAAGCTTTGATGTTCCTTATTTTCTGTTGATGGGAATTATTTTTTCCTCTCAACTGTTAGCATTCCTTTTTGACAGACTCTTTGACATTGAGGTAGGCAGTAGCCTCTTGAAGTTGTAACTGATTTCAAACCTGCATACTATTTTTACGTCTTCATTTCTGGAATTACAAAAAACTTTTTTCTATCTCTTTCTGTCTCATCAGTACGTTTCTAAAAATGCCTTCTCCATGCCAGATTGCTATGGTATGCTTTAAAAAGTGGGGGGGAAACCTTCATAAATGGATTGTACCCACTGGACACTTTACTGTTAAATCAAGAGTCTTCTGAAAGCAAAATGTATTTTCCATAAAACTAGCTTTTTCCTTGTCTCGCTTTTATTTGAAAGATGGTTCCCACTGAGGCATTAGGCCTGGCAGCATGTTTGGTCTTGCCACACTGGTTTGTTCCAGACTGCCAGCCTTACACATTCGTAACCAGGTAATGGTTATGAATTACTGTCTTCACCTTTATAACTGAAGTACCTATCCTTTGGTTTGATGTTTTGCATTCAGCAATGAATATATTATTGTATGGAAATTGAAATACCTCATAGTTAAATACAAAATCAGTACTATTTTAATTGCAGTGAACCATAAGCTAATTGAGTATATTTTCTGAGATTTTCACTTCAGTAATTGTTTGAAATCTCTATTTTATAGACCAGGTGTAATTAAATGATTCTGAAATAAGTCTAGTGTATTTTGCTTTTCCCCTATTTTCTGATCTGAAAATTTTGCTTCCTGTGTAAAATGAACTCTTCGGCTTTGGCTGTGATTAGAGAATATTGCAGTGTTAAGGGACAGAGTGGATTTAATAGTATGTTAAATGAGGATGTGTCTGATCTTAACGAAGTGTGGTAATTTGTTACTTTATTTAGTACATTTACATAAGTACCTGAAGAAATTTGAGGCTGAAAAACAGTGTTGGTTGCCAGAGCTTGCAAATGTAAATCTTTTTAAAAGGGGGCTGGATAAACCAGGATACTTTTCTGAAGAATTCTGTACCCTTCCAAGCAAAATGCATTGCCTTGTGTTTCTTAAAGGAATTCAGTGTTGTATATTTCATTGTAGCTTATAACAGTAGTAAGTCCTTTGATTTTTTTTCTCTTTCACGTATTAGAAACAAGACTGCCAATGGAGAATATCGGAAGGAGCACAGAGAGAGGAGTCGCAGCCCAATAGAGAGGGCTGCTGCTCCAACAATGAGCCTTCATGCCAATCACATGTATGCCTCAATTCCAAGCTTGACCATGGATCAACCTCTAGCACTGACCAAAAACAGCATGGATGCAACCCGAGCAGTTGGCATCACATCTACACTGACTTCTGTGGAACGGCAGCAGGTACTGGCTTCTAGACTTTGGAGAAACTCTGTGTGGTTTTATGAACCGTTTATTTAAACACCCTTTCTGTATTTTTAGTATGGCACAATGAACATCACAGCTTATTGTGTTTGTGAATAAATTGCCAGTGTTTAAATCTATCTATCACAGATCTCAGCCTTTCTGCTTTTTTCTGATGCTTTATGAAGCTTGTGAGTGAATATGTTTTAACTGGGTTTGTTGTGTGGGTTGCTGTGTGGTTGAATGAGGCAGTAACTGCTAGGCAATAACTGGTACTTTGCTCCTCTTGTCCATCAGTGCCTCTTTCCCTCCCTTTTGTCCTGACAGTCTCCTGCTGGCACAGCTGAAGAGGAGGTGCAAGATTGAAAGAACATAAAGGAGAATTTTGCACAGAGTTTTCTAGGTGAAAGAAGCTGGAATGACATTAATTGTTTGAAACCAATCTCTTTCCCTCCCTCGATAAACACTTTCAGTGCATGATCTGTCAGAGGTTGGGATTTTTATACAAGTTTCAGAAAACTGCTTTCCACTGAAGCCCCATACTTTCTCCCCACAGTGCAGATAGTGGCTGGCTATGTATACTAGTCTGTTACGTTTTGCTATGCCAGAACACCTAGCTTTTCCAGTAGTTACTGATATCTTGCATCATTTGGCAGGCAGATTGCGGAGTTATTGTTCTGAGCAGAACGGCTCCTCTTTGCTCTCAGTATTCAGTGATGACAGAGAAGGAAGGGACAGGCTTCCACTGACGACACTGTTGCCCTTTGATAGCACTGCCACTAACACCACTGACACTCCTCTGTCTTGGTGTGTTTGACTTGGGTTGATTCCTGTTGGCCATTAGCAACTTCCTTTCTCTTTTGTTATCTCTGACATTTTGATCTAGATTACAATCTACTTTCTTGGGAAAATAGGATGTTGAGGTTAGACCTTGCTAAGAGCACTGAGTAGAAATCACACTACGGAAAAAGTGCATTGAAAATCAGAAACTCTAGTTTGATGATTTCATGCTTTGATTTTCTTTTTTTAACCTTGATGTGTTGAATGGGATTTTATCTTTCTAATAATGGGGGGCAGTGACCTAGTTATTGTGGCATCATGGTGTTATTCAGCTGCTGTTGTCACTGAATTCTCAGTTTATCTCATTATTTTCACACAAATGTGTTTTCTGCTCAACAAAACAGTAAAACAATCATACCAAGGGATTCTCTAAGATGCCTTGTCCTGCCTCTTGCATCCTTTGTGGTCTTGGTATGTGCATTCTTGAGACAGGCTCTTTTTATTACCTCTCTCTCTCTCTCTCTCCTTCTCACCTCTTACATATCTAAAATGCTCTTCTTAAGAGATAAGCATATATAACCACCTCAAAAAACACTTCATAGGTGCACAGAGTCTTGGCTTCTGTAAAAGAGAAAGTAAATAACTTCCACATGTGAACTGCTTAGAGGAATAAAAGCCAAGTAATTAGCACTTTTCCTTTACTGAAATGGCAGCAAAGTCAAAAAAGAAAGATGCAAATAGCTTGATTCTCATTGTATTTAGACAAAAATTGTTAAACCTCCTCTTGAGAGCTCATCTCTTTTACTTCAGTGTTGCTCTGTTTAGACTAAAATATCACTAAACAACAACTGGTCCTGTCCTTGTTGTCTCTGTGTACTGATAGGTAAAGCAGTGACCTTCAGGGTGGGTGCTAAACAGTTTTGTAAAATGGTCAAGAAATTAAAACTGTGTTAAGGTCTTCAGTTCTGTTACTCATTTGGACATGTAACCATTAACTTGCTTACTTATAGAAAAATGGTCTCGCTGCATCATAAAACATACCAGAGATATGAAGCAAAAATATTCCAATCCCCCTGTTACTTCTCTTCAGCCACCTGGACAAACTGGGACATTTCTTTTCCTGAGGCCTTGTTTCAGTGCAACATTTAACATGTAACAATATTTTAATGTAACATTCAGTGTAAAGAGGATTGTTTTATGTTTACACTTTGTACAAAATATATACATTGGGGAATTAGGATCATGTGAATACACATTTTGGGGAATTTACATGTGTTGAGAATGAGAGTATGATGTTTATCAAGTGCTTGAAAGGCAGATTAATTACAACAGTAAAGTACTTGCAGTCAGGAACTTAATCAGGACCTCTTAAAATTTTACATCTTATGGGCTTACTCTTTAGTGGCTGAAGTACAGGATTCAGAATTAGTCATTCCAGAAATCTTCACTTCTGAATGATAAATTATGCCAATTCAGTTAAACACTAAAATGACAAATACCTGTAAAATTTGTTAAAGCCCTTTTGAGTCCTGGAATCAGGAGGATTTGTGAACACAGACTGAAATAAGTATTAAATGTGTTGACATTTAGTTCTTCATATGTAATGCCTGTGAAGTTGAAGCAGTCACTGTAAAATCGTTTTAGTGCTTTTAATGATTTGCCGTTGTACTGTCCTTTTTCTGTATGGCTACTTGCCACTTATATAAGTGAGAACCACTAGGGAAATGCATTGTGTGAATTTTAATCAGACAGAAGTAATAGCTGAATATTTTGGACTTCAATACACTTCATTCATCTGGACAGTCTAGTGATTTTTTTTTTTCACTGCTAGGATTGAGGTCAGTGTATGTCTCAAGTGATGATGCAATGAATTGGTGCTAATATGGCTTTGGCTAATTGCCTTAGTGAGTGATAGTTTTCTTTTTTTTTTTTTCTTCCGTATTAGAACCGTCCGTCGGTAATCACATGTGCTTCTGCCAACAACCGCAACTGTAACCTCTCCCACTGTCCCATTGCCCACAGTGGCTGCGGCTCAGCAGTGCCTGCCTACAGGAGACCCTCCAGCAGTAAGTTATACAGCAGCACTCCTAACTGACTGGTCAGAACATGAGGAGAACAAAAACACCTCACGCACTTTAACTGTGTGTGAGCACTGTGGTTTTTTGCTGGAACAAAATATGTTCCATCTATGGGCTTTGTGTTCGATCAATGGCTTTTCTTTCTGTCTTGTCCACCCAGAGGCAGGCCAGCACAGATCCTCTCTGTGCTTTCTAACCATTCATCCAAACCCCCAGAAGAAGGTACCAATTCAAAATTAGGGGGAGAGTGATCAGTCCTATTTTTCTTGCTTTAAAAGCTTCTTCTAAAAAAAAAAAAACCACCAACCAAACCTCACCCAGATAAATAAGGCATGTTTATTTCAGTCTAGCAGGGCCAGCAGATCCAGCTATACTCTTATTTCAGGAGCCATAGTTTTCCCAGTCATTTAGTGCTCAGTAGATTCATGATTCAGCTGCAGTCACAAAAATCTTTTCTGCAGATACAAATTCTCTTCCAAAGCACATCCCCTCCACCTTTCTCTGTGTGGCTAACACAAAAGCTTTGGGGGGCAGTTGCTATAGCAACCCAGGCAGTGAGCTTTAGCTTTCTGCCTTCTGTGCAATCAGTACTTTTGATGAAATCTTTTCATCCAATACTTGCTGGGAAACCTTTGAATGTTTCTCTGCGTTCTCTCACTGTGGGGAAAAATCAGTCCTTTAATTTCAAGTCACACACCTGGGATTTAAAATGCAGTAGTTCCAACAGTCTCTGCCAGTGAGGCTTTATCAGCAGCAGTGTGTCAGTGCAACAGTACAAGGGTGAGGTAGCAGGAACCTAAAAGTCCACAGTAAGATTAAAAAATGAGGCCAATGTATTGTTGAAAACTGGAGTTAGAAGGTGAAGTGAGACCTTGGAGGATATACTATACTTTTAGAGAAGTCATGAGAGATCTGAGATGCTGGAAGTTTTCTGAAAAACTACTGTTCCATTTTTAAGGAGAGCTTCTTCCTTGAGACCCCAGCTGTATTGACACAGGCTTTGGAATAGCAGTAAGAGTTCTCTTTCTACATGAAGAGGTCCAGGTGCAGGATGCATTTATTTTAGCACTAATCGAGCCTTTCTGTAGCATGAAGGACAATGGCACAGATCCCAACAATTCCAAATGTTTTTTGAAAATAAGTTTTGTTTGGGGGCACAAATTGTATTTCTGAATTGTGAAACTGCAACTCATGTCATATTTAGTTTGAGGAATTATCAAAATTGTAATTCAAGATCTGTTTTTTAAGGCTTCTGTTACACCATTTTAATGCTCACAGTGTCCTATGCAGAGGTAATAATTAATTTTGTTTTATGACTGGCTCCTAGCAGACGTATGTCAGCTGAGATGAACCCCTGAGATCAGCTTTTGGCATGCTATAAGTTAGAGTGGGGGCTCCTTATCTCTGGCTGGTATCAGCAAGCTTGGGAGCTGATTGTAAAGAACTATTTCCATTTTCAATTGTATTAAATTCTAAATATAAGTTGTCAGTGATTGTTTTGGGTGAGTGTTTCCATAGAATTAGGGGTGCAGCTGTTAATAGCCTGAGGGAGAACTATAATTTTACATGAAATTCCTACCTGGAGCAGGTCACACAGATACAAGCGTATTTAATGATATTCCTTCGTTACTTCTTTTTTCATTTTAACTCCTTCCATCTTCTTCCTGGCTTCATGCCCTACCGGTTCTGTGATATTGTGGAGAAGTCTTGCTTCATGCCAAGCTGATAGGAAAGGGGGTTGGAAGGGCTCTTCAAAGGCCGTCTAGTCCAACCCCTGCAGTGAGCAGGGACATCCTGCACTAGATCAGGTTAGTCAGAGCCTCAGCAACCCTGGCCTTGAATGTCTCCAGGCATGGGGACTCCACCATCTCTCTCGGCAACCTGTTCCAGTGTCTCACCATCCTAATGGCTTCTTCCTAATGTCTCATCTAACTCTGCCCTGCTCTAGTTTCAAACCACTGCCCCTTGTTCTATCACTCTGTGCCCTGGCAAACAGCCCCTTCCCAGGTTTCCTGTAAAAATGCAGGTTCTGGATTCAGTCTTTGGTGCAGGGATTCCACACTGGAATAACTAAGGTCTCTTTTGCCTCCTTTCCCCATCCAGCTACTGCTGCCTGTGACCCGGTGGTGGAAGAGCACTTCCGCCGGAGCCTTGGCAAGAATTACAAGGAGCCTGAGCCAGTGGCAAACTCTGTGTCCATCACGGGCTCAGTCGATGACCACTTTGCCAAAGCACTTGGGGATACATGGCTTCAGATTAAAGCTGCCAAAGACGGCGTCTCCAGCAGTCCAGAGCCTGCTTCACGACGGGGCCAGTCTTCCCCTTCCTCTCACATGGTCAATCACAATCACTCGCCCTCCGTTGTCTCATGAAGAGAGGACCCGCGGCGTTTGCGAATTTGCATGGTTTGACTGAGCTTTGAACAGTGCTGAAAATAGTGTCTGGGGAGGGGAGATTAGTTTTCAACACATGTTTTTGTGTACTCACTTCTTTTTTATCTGTAAAAGGGTGCCCTTAAAGATGATAGCAGGAACTATTTCATAAAGATTCATACTATGTAGCATCCTTTTTTTTTTTTCTCCTGCCTCAATTACCAAAGAAACCTCTGCAAATCTGCTGCCCCTGAAAAAAAAAGTAATGCACGCTAACCCACAAAAGCCATCACACTTAGTTGGTTGACCCAAATGCTTTTTGCTTCATTAGCTTCTTAGAATTTCTCCAGTTTTCTTACATTGCTTTTTTTTGGTTGTTTTATTTCCCTCTGTGAAGTAATTTTGTATGTATATACTTGAAAAGAACTGTCATGTATGATTTGCACTATTGGAGGAGGACTGAAGTTGCATAGCAACTTTCTGGAAGACGCTACCATTTTGAGGGCAAACTGCTGAAAAAAAAAAGGGTTTAAGGATGACATTTCTATCAGTTTGATTTTTTTGTTTGTTTGTTGTTTTTTCTTAAAGCAAAACAGCTTCAGAAGGGGAAGTCTCATACAGGTTATTGGTCTTTCTCTCTTTAGATTTCAGGTGCTTAGTGCTTGCAACTGGACTGCATAATTTACAGAACACGGGCATTTTTTTCCTAAACACTGCAGTTTGTTAGAATAGAGCTGAGGTTGGAGGGTTCAATAGTGCTTAACGATGCATGTTTTATGAAAAAATAGCTGGTATCTATTAATGTATAGACGGTAAGAATCATAATACTTATTAGCTTTTCTTCAGAATTAGTTTATTTTTGTCAGTAACAATCCTAGATATACTTACTGCTGGTACAGTTGTACTCTATGATATTTGTATTTGATATTCACTTTAGCAGCAGCCAGCGATGGAGAACAGCCTCAGGACAGGCCTAAAGCGACGCAGGTTAGAGAGAGAGGATGCGTGGTACAGGATACTATGGCTTTGCGCGCCACTGAGTTACTGTTTCTGTCTGCTCAGCAGGAATTTGCTCCCCAAACCCCAGTCTCTGAGCCCCATCTAACCAGCTGCAGCAGCTTCTGCCCTGGCCTATCTTGGCAGGACAGCAGGTTGTTACAGTTTGTGAAATAGGATCTTTTTTTTTTTCTCTGAAGCTTATTCATAAACCTAGGCTGAGTTGCAGCATACATTCCTCCCTTAGAAGACTTTATACAGGTATTACTGCATTTATTATCATTCGCTCTATTAATAGCTACTAATTAGAAATTAGGCAGTAGAGGCAGGTGTGAAACCACAGCTGTGCTAGTGCTCAGAGCTTCTCCAGTGTAACTGCCCTCCCCCAGACATTCCATCTCCCCACTACAGTTGCAACTAGGGCTTTTTTTTTTTTAATACTGGGATACCTGAAACCATTGGTGCAGTGTAGAAAGTTAGACCTAGTTGGAAGATGACCTCCATGTGATGTATTATGGACTATGTTACAGTATTGGGTCCATGGTGGCTTTTTTTTTTTTTTTTTGAAATTAAGCTATTTAATTTGGAAAAGTTGCAGGGTAGAAAGAGATCGGGAGATTGGCTCTTACTCTCATTGAGAAGGCGGCTGCTCAATTTTCTTTAAAAAAAAGTTTAAAAAAAAAATACAAAAACACACCTAAGTCTCCAGTTTCACACATTTCACTACCACCCTACTGGGTAGTCAATGCTTACTCGCTTTGGCATTCAGTCCCCTACTCTCTGTAGGAAGATTGTTAAAAGAACACTTTTTTATATAGGTAACTTTAAGACCATCGTTACGCTGTGCGTAAAGAATGTACAGAGAAATTTGTAGGTATTTTTTGAGGAACAATTAATTTGTTAATGATATGTAGCTATTTAATTTTTCCCTTTCCTTTATTGTAATCATTCATTTTTAATTTTTTTTTTGTTTGGAGAAAAAAGTTGATCTTTTTTTTTGTTGTAGATTTGTCTGTAATACGTTAAAAGTGCAGGAACACAGTTATTCTATGAGAACACTGCATTAGCATTAATAGCCACTAGTTTGTTATTGCTATGGGCTACTGAGCATTGTAACAGGACAGTACTAATGCTGTAGATGGACTCTGTGGAAAATGTGACTCCTATATTTCTTTGTAAACACAAGATAATGTTTTTAAAGCTAATATTTTCAATAATAGCTGTTTTACAAGGTTACGTTTACTTATCTGAGATAGGTAAATGGATTTGAGGGCAATAAAGATTTAATGTGCTATGATGTCCAGTAAAACGTATATTAAGACACAACCATGTGAGGAAAGCCAAAGGGTAGGGGGGAGGCAGAAGGAAACTAATCCCAGCTCCCCCTCCTGAGGGGGCATGGGAAGTCTTCACAGAGCCGAGGCATCTACAGTTCCCTTGGGAAGAGTCTCTCGGTGTTTGTAAATCTGTAATATACCGTTCTCTTGTGGCCTTGTTTCACCTGGAAAAAAAAAGGTTTGGCAGGCCATCTTTTTTTTTTTTTTTTTTTTTTTTAAAAGTAGCCTTAAAGAACAATAAAGTGCTCTTAAATCACAGGTGTGTCTGTGTGCTTTGCTGACATTGCAGAGACAGGCAGACACAGAGCTCAGAGGGATGGGGCAGGTCAGACTTGGGTTGATGGCTGGATGATTAGGAAGGTCCCTTCCAACCGGGGGCAACTGTGATTCTGTGTGCTGGATGCAGAAACCAACCACTGCTGGGGCCATGTTCTTCTCAGGAGACCTATGACCACTGTACTCAGCGGTGGAGATCTTTGAGTCAGCAGCTCTCTGATGTGTCATCATTCCTCCATTGGGCATGAGACTGATAATCCTTAAAAATAATCATTCTAATTAGCCAAATTGAAGAGAGGCTGATGAAGCAGGCAGGAGCCTGCAGAGGAGGTCAACTCTGAATGTGGCAGGGTCTCTCCAAAGTGAAGAAAGTGCTCCTAAAACTCATGAGGCACAACCTATGTTTAACACATCTGAAAAACATTTCTGTCTGTGGCATACACACACACCCCCATCCAACTACTCTCACACACAAATACACACCTGATCCAACTGCTCACACACATACACACACAAACCCATCCAACCGTGCACACACACCACATCCAACTGCTCACAAGCACAAACCCATCCAACTTCTCCCCAACCAACTGCACACTCACCCATCCTACTGCTCACACACACATGAACCCATCCAACAGTTCACACCCTGGCTGAGCTCTTCACCTCCCGCCACCAACTGCTCACACACCTCCAACTTCCCTCCTCTATCAGCTCACATAGACACAGATACACAATGATGTTATATCTCCAGCAGCCAAACATCAGGGCTTGACCTGTGTCACTGACCCGTGACCCCCAGCACAGGAGAGGAATCTGACCTGATACTTGTGTAGGAGTGTTACCACCGCTGGCACACTCAGCTGGGTCCAAGGGGTATGGTCACAGCAAAATGGGAAGCTGGTTGGCTGCTTCCTGATGCACAGGAGCTCCCATTCTGTGTGGCTGGGAGCAGAGCCCAGGACAGTACCCGCAGCCTAGATTGGGGTTTCCTGCTCCTCTACAGACGTAGTGATGTCACAGGTGGATTATGGAGAGCGTCAACATTCAGGGCCCATGACAGAAAATTTGCCAATTAAGTAACTTTTAAACTTTTCTGCCAATGAGACCATTCTGCCCCTCTCAGTGGAAGAGTTCTCACGTGCCTTTCTTGGGTGAAAGCCAGCCAAGATCAACTAACTTGATATTTTTAACCTGCAGTTACACACAGCTCCACAGCAGCTCCCCTGTGCCTCAGCCACATCTCTTCTCCTTGGTGTTGTCCTGTTCCTCACACAGCACACCAGGCACCAGCTCAGTGTGTCTCCTGAGCAGCAGAAAGGAGAGTTCTTCATGCCCGTGCTCCATCTCAGGAGTACACTGGCCTCCTGTGAAAGTGAGGTTCTTCCCCTCCAGCACAAGCCTTGACAGAGACGAGCAGACGATACCCCTGTATGTGTAGCAAAACCAGGACTGAAAAAAGAAAAACAAAAAAACCCCAAACCAGTCCAGTTGCCACTGCTGTTGATCCTTCCGTCTTAAACTCTCACTGGCTGAAGCAAAGTTCCTGAGTGCATTTGAGCTTTCTCTTTCTCCCAACCACTGTTCCAGGAACCACTTGTCACCATCCCATCATTGCTGCAGAGAATGAAGGGGGAAACAAGTCTTATTCCCAGATCTAAGGCCACAGACACCAGTTTCTCCTCCAGATCTCCCATTTCAGATTTTCTCTGAGACATTTAATAGTATACAGCAAACTATGGTGTCTTCATCATGGCCTCAGCACAGGCTGAAAGAAAGCTGCAGAGAGAGCCAGCATAGAATAACCTTCCCAAAAACTGGTTAAACTGCAGGACAACAAGCTAAACTGTATTTTTAATTAAAACTCCCAAGGACAAATCTGGTCCTGGTACATTTTAACTGGCACAGCAATGGTGACAGGAGCTCATTGCAGCTCCCACAGCACTTTGCAGCCTTTAGTCCAAATACACTTTGAATCTCCAAGTCTTCACTCCTCTACAGAATGGCTCTGATCAGAAGATACTTCCTCTCTGCTCCTTCAGCTTTTCCTGCTGATTTCTGCCCAGCAAAGCCCAACCATCCTACTGGCAAACTCCTGGGAGAGAGGTGACAGTGGGCAGTGGATGAGCAAAGGGATCAGTCAAGGAAACATGGGGCAAAGTACTCGGTTTCTGTGTTGACACCCTCCATATTCCCGAGCTTACCTCACAGGATCTGCCCCCTCCTCAGGAACTTTCATACCAAAAAAACACTGGCTTCAAAGAGACAGTGCTTGCTGGGGAAGCAGAGTCATGAAGGATGACTGATGCTCCACCAAGACTATCACTAAAGTCCCCAGTAAACACTCAGACAGAGATCATAGAATCATAGGGTTGGAAGGCACCTTCAAAGGCCATCTAGTCCAACCCCTGGCATTGAACAGGGACATCCTGCACTAGATGAGGTTGCTCAGAGCCTCAGCAAGCCTGGCCTTGAATGTCTCTGGATGGGGCCTGCACCACCTCTCTGGGCAACCTGGGCCAGTGTCTCACCACCATCATGGGGAAGAACTTCTTCCTAATGTCTCAATCTAATCCTGCCTTGCTCTAATTTCAAATTACTGCCCCTTGTCCTGTCACTCCATGCCCTGGCAACCAGCCCCTCCCCAGCTTTCCTTCAGGTACTGGGAGGCCACTGTGAGGTCTCCCTGCAGCCTTCTCTTCTCCAGACTGAACAGCCCCTTCTGAAATGCTAAGAAGATCAGCCTTCTCTCGGTGGCAGACACAACAAGGCATGAAGCTGTGTCAGCCACAGGCCGGCTTCATCTCATAGTCAAACACTGCTTAGCTCCAGTTTTTATACTCCTCCTGGGGTATCAGAACTCTTCTCACACCATCCTGCTCTTCATGGGGAAACTGATGCTTTTTTAATCCAGGAAAACATGAAGTTGAAACCTTCTGCTCTAAAACTTTTTGGATTTTTTTTCCATGGAGAAGTGAGATGGAAATAATGGGAAGAACTAATGATACTTTGAGATTAAAGGAAGAGGCTTTCCTCTTCCCTTTCCTTCCAAGTGGTAAGTTTTTTACTTCCCCAGAAGAAGACATCTGTATCCCAGTAGCAGCAGGTGACACAGCAGGTGCTTTCCAGCTCTGTGAGTGCAGGAGGAGCCCCCTGCTCCTCCCAGGTGCACGATGTCTCCATCACCTCTGCTCTCGCTACCAAGAGCCAGAGGGAACAAGGTGCTCCCAGGTGGCTCAAAGAAACCTGCCAATCAAGTTAAAAAGACATTACTTCTTAGTCTCCAGGGTCAATTTAGTAAAGGAACAGCTGAAAACAGCAAGTCTTTTTCTCTACAAGTAAGTGATATTCACATTTTTCTGCCCAGAACACAGGGGTAGGTACATCATTCACCTTTTGCTACAACATAACCTTCGGGATACACCAGGAGAGCAGAATGGGCTGCTCTGGGGGGAGGCAATGGCATGCAAGACATTTCCATAATAAAGATGCATCTGTTTGAACATTGACCTCCCACTCCTGCTCTTGGCCTAGCAGGTAAATGTAAAACAGAATTTTCAAAGGCTGCACTCAGATACTGTCTGAACCCCACTATCCCAGAGATATATCCCAGAGGTTCTGCTTGGAACTACTCCTCCATCATTTGCTAACCAGCCTCTTCCAGCATCATCCCGCTCCATGCAACCCCACAACACTGGTTCAGATGCTTTTCAGGTTGGGAAAGAAGGAATGACCCAATCCTACAAAGACACCCCCACACAGATGGTGAGACTCCGAGCCTCTCATTTGTAAAGGTTTTTTATGGCAGGAACAAATTCCCTCAGAACAAAAAATCTTGCTGGTGCCAGGCTGTGGTGTGAGTCAAGCTCTGACCTCCCAGAGTGATGCAAAATCAGCAGCAAAAGGCAGCTTTAGTGACACTGAAGTGATTAATGCAGCAAATAAACAGTTTCTGTTTGGAGACAGAAGAAGAAGTGTGGGATTCTCTTACAGCTGAACTCTTGATGCAGTTTTGTTCCTACCAGTTCTCAAGGAAATGTAAAAAATGTCTGGCCAAAGGCTGAGGGCTACAGTCAGCAGAAGATCTACTCGAGATACATCATTAAAGAAAAGGAAGTTAATGAAGGCCAGATGAAAAACTCTTCTAAGATTTGTTCCTTTTAACAGTTGCCCCATATCCAGTCCCTGAAAGGAGGGATGGAGAGAGACTTTCTCCAAGGGTATCTCGTGACA
The DNA here is from genome assembly GCA_013400935.1 of Turnix velox. NCBI lineage: Eukaryota > Metazoa > Chordata > Aves > Charadriiformes > Turnicidae > Turnix > Turnix velox. Next base: position 307,863 of record VZTY01030596.1, on the reverse strand, counting down.
GGACAAGGGAGTAATGCATTCAAACTGGAAGGGGGCAGATTTAGAAGAGATTTCAGGAAAAAATTCTTTACTGTGAGGGGATGAGCCCCTGGCCCAGGCTGTCCAGAGAATGTGTGCTTGCCCCATCCCTGGAGTAGTTCAAAGCCAGGTTGGACAGGGCCCAAAGCAACCTGGGCTAGTGGGAGATGTCCCCGCCCAGAGCAGGGAGGTGGGACCAGATGGCCTTTAATGTCTCTTCCAGACCAAGCCGTTCCATGACTCCATGACAGATCCCACATTCTCTCCATTCTGTCCCTCTGGAGCACACTCCCAAAGCATTTTCTCCTCAAAAAAGCACTGATTTTACCCACACAGTGACACCCACCTCATGCTCCTTGCCAGTGACTATCAAAGCAAAACCTGCCCCAGCTTCCAAGACCCACAAGCATACAGTTAGTTCTTTGAACCACCTTTTTCCATATTATTATTATAAAATAAGTTCAGCACAGAGATCTACCTTCCAAATGATGATTCCCAGAGCTCAACAAAAATGAAACCTGAGCGGATCCAATATAACCAGCTGCCCAGAATTCAACATCTAACACTGCTATACAGAGGTGACAGAGTGTCCTGTCTGCCAAATATCAGACCTTGCTACTACAGAATCAACAGGGCTTGGAGTCTGTGACTTCCTTACATTACACCACGGCCATTAAAATATCTGGTTTATACCTTAATAACACAATTTTTTTCAGCAGCAGAATTAAAATCAGGTTACTGAAAATTACAATTGGAATTCATTCTGTTCTTGAGCCGTTTGGCTTCACATTACCAAGTCGCTCTACCCAGCCCCAAAACAGATGTGTTCATTTTTAAATGAGAGAAAAAAGAAAACAGATTTTTGGGAACTGAAGGAACACAAAACAAAGAAACCCAGCATCAACATTTTGAGAGCTGAGAAAGCTGTAACCCACCCAAGGAGTCAGACTGATGGAGAGGGAAGTCTCTCCTCAGGAAACCTCCATGGCTTTGCTGTGTGGGAGTTGGCTCTATCAGAACCGCAAAACAAAACAGTTGGAGAACTTCCCCATGGCATGGTGTTTACATAGCACAGGAAACCTTCAGGTACAGAATGACATCATGAAGCTTTTACATATATTTAAAGCAACTTTGCTTGTGAGAACTCTGCTTAAGCAAATTTATTGGTCTGACTCCACTGTAGGTACAAATTCAAAGAGTTCTCTCCTTCCTTAGAGCGCTAGAAAAGTGGAGTAGAAAAGAGAAGTAGCACCTCAATTTCTACAAGAGACTGAAAGGGAGAAGGAGAAATCTGTCTGTCCAACCAACACTGCCTGTGATCCTTTGAGACCTTAGTGCTATAGCAACCAAGAGAAAGTCCTAAAAGTAGAAGAAAATGCATGCTGAACCTCAGGAGAACTTCCCATTGAAGAGAGGTCTGGACAAGGGAAAGGATGTGCCAAGGCCAACAGCCAAGGAAATGAAGAGAACCTCTCAGGAGGAGCATAGGCTACTGGAAGCAAATGACAATACATGCCTCTGATGAGAAAGCTCCTAAGCTGGGCACCATTCCTGCTAAAGCCTCAAACAGGGAGCCAATTCCCTCAGAGCTGCCTGTCCTGGCTATCCTCTGGGTTCCTCTTCCTCTGGCACTTCTGCTTTTCTTCTGCTCCTTAATATCCCCCATCTAGGATGGAGATGGGAGAAAAAGAAAACATTAGCATGGTGGGACAAAACAATGGAGCTTCATTTCAACAGAGATTTGGGGCAGCAGGCAAAGATTTCAAAGGATTTCAGTTTATTTGCTCAACTGAAGTTTTGCACTTTTTTGTAAAATCTTAACTGGGGGAAAACAGCCAACAACTACACTGTTCAGTAAAACACCAAAATGTCACTGACACCACCACAGAATCCAACAAATTGCAGGTCATGGCAACGTACCTTGTACTTGGTTCATGAATGTTCTCTTGTATTTCACTCAGGAAATGGACAAAGAAGGTTTTCTTCCTCCTTGGGAGTATATAATATATGGTCAGAACTAATTAAGAAATGTTAAGAACTTTTTTTAAAAAAACAAGTTGGTTCTTGCTCTGTGTCTCAATTTTTTAGGCCTATTCTTGCTTCTTAATTCTTCTGTTCCATTACCAAAGCAAACATACACCTTCCTTTCACAAAACAAACCCAAATCTTCAATTCTAAGGGACCGAAAATTAAAATTGGAACGCAGGCCCTGCAGAAAAGGAGCAATGTTATTTCCAGACCCCTCAGACTGGAGGGATGAGTTATATTCCCCTGATTTCCAACCATGCTGACAACTCCACCCTAATGCACTTGTGCATCCCTGGAAGAGCGGTGTGTGCTTGTCCTGTTCCAGCACCCAGAGCAGGAACAAACAGCACAAACCTCAACACCAGAGACACTCAGCTTACTTTTCACTTTTTTGTATTTCTTTTTACGCATAAAATAACAAAGCTCTTTCATGGTTCCTCACTCTCTTTGGTCCTTTGTTACGCAAAACCCAGTGTCCATCCTAGTGAATGTATTTTTCAGTTGACACATGCAAGAAAGTGCAAAATAGAAACAAGAAGCATTTACAAGTCAATAACAAATTTATTTAATCCTCTCTTACACACATCACGTTTTTAAAATACATGCTTAATGTATTTACATACATTTAATTAATTAATTTACATTTGTCTTTACATTTGAAATCAAACTCCTTTTAGAATTCCCAAACTCCTTTTAAGATATCATCAAAGTCTGGCTTAGAGCATCCAAAGCTGGGTATCCAAAAATCCAGGCAAATATATATCACTAACCACTCATCCAAACTAATTAAAAGGCATTAAGAGGCAAATCATGAGATGAGATATACCTCTACAGCTCCAGTCCTTTCTCTGTTTTAGTGTGAGGCTGAATCCACCAACACAGGTCATAGAATCAGAATCCTAGAAAGTGTTGAGTTGGAAGGGCCCTTCCAATGTCATCTAGTCTAACCTCCTGCAGTGAGCAGAGACATCCTGCACTAGATCACATTGGTCAGAGCCTCAGCAAACCTGGCCTTGAATGTCTTCAGGCATGGGGACTCTACCATCTGTCTCGGCAACCTGGTTCAGTGCCTCATCACCCTCATGGGGAAGAGCTTCTTCCTAATGTCTCATCTAACTCTGCCCTGCCCTAGTCTCGAACCATTGCCCCTTGTTGTGCTGTTTCAAGTTCTTACTCAGCACAAGAGACTCCACCAACCAAGCCAAGGCAAGGCATGGAGGGGGAGATGATGGGACTGCCCATGGTACACCCTGTGTATTGCTCGGCCTCAATCCATCTTCCTATCTTGGTGACTATATAGAGGGGTTAACATCAGTTTCAATTAGCAGAGTATTAAAAATCACAGTATTTGACATTAATGTCCAAACTGTGGAAGCTGTACCATAACAGTTCGGCTTAGAAAATTCATGAAGCTGCAATCACCTCCTGCTACAAAATAATTGAAAAGCAGTCATCTGGTCCTATTCTGAAGCAAGGTTCTGTTGCATGTCCTCATGCCATGAATGTCAGCCTTCTCCGCACACTTGACTGACATATAATAATCATCATCATCACCCAGGATGGAAGGGATCTTTCAGATCACTGAGTCCAACTATCAGCCCAACTTTGACAAGCCTCGTACCTGGACAGGGACTTGAATCCTTGACCCTCAGATTAGGAGTCTGATGTTCTCACAACTGCACATTTAAATCACATTCTTCTGCTGTATCTCAGGTCCATGGCTGTGTGGTTACTCTGTTCCTAGCTCATTTTTAAGCATTGGACATCCTGAATTTATGGATCAGAATCTGTTAATGACATTTCCAAATGCTAACAACAGGAAGGTAAATCAGGCAGCAGATACTATCGCTGTCAGGAGTGAAATCAGAATGTCTCCAGCAGGAGGGAAATGCTGCAGATGCAGAGACCTGAGAGAAAAGCACAAACACTGACTAACCACATGCAAGGGACACACACTTTTAAACATCTTAATTAGGGGAAAACCATCTTTACATCTGTGTGACCAAATAACTGTGATGTTATTACATTTATGCTGTCAGACAACTCAAAGCTTTCCCAACCTGGTGCCAACAACTGCATTGCTCCAGTAGCCACAGGGCAGAACTTCAGTAAGAGTTTCCCACTGAAACCCTGCACAAAGGTAACTTGGACAATGAAGGCTACAGAGGAAGTTGAATAGCAAATTTAAGGAGACAGGATGAAATAAATTTTAAAAAATAGTAGAAAACACAGAGATACAGAGCTTTTTTCCTAGGCCTTTGGTTTAGCATGCTGCTTGACAAATAACTTTAATTACATGGTTCTTAATAAAGCCAAAGTGTGTCAAAGATTGACATAACCGGAAGACAGGTTGTTAATTATGGTAGTGTCTGACACCACCTCCCTGAATGCATGGATTTTCTTGGAGTTTTCCTGTAAGCTGCTACCACAAGGGCAGTGCCTGCTATGGTAGAACTCACATCATCAAAGGACAGACAAAAGGACACACCTAAACTCTCTACTGTACTCATTCCTGAAGAGCTCTAATATTCACAGAATCATAGAAGCATAGGGTTGGAAGGGCTCTTCCAAGGCCATCTAGTCCAACCCCCTGCAGTGAGCAGGGACACCCTGCACTAGATCAGGTTGCTCAGAGCCTCAGCAAGCCTGGCCAAGGAATGTCTCCAGGGATGGGGCCTTCACCACCTCTCTGGGCAACATGTTCCAATATTGCCACTACTTAAACAAAAGGAAAGTGATCCTTTGCTCATCACAGTAATAAACACAACACTTTTATAGCCTATCAGTGAACACTAGGAAGAAATGAACTAGACAGACATCCAACTTGGCACATTCCTCTGATGACAAGAATTCCTGCCGTTCCTTTGTGCAGCAGCTTGAGAGCCAGCTCCTGCAGCAACACTGTTGGGGTCTGTGGCCAAGAGGGAAACACAGCTGCAGCTCCATACCATGTCACCCTGATCATGCCTTCCTGGTCATACACTCCCAGCTATGCCTTCCTCATCACACCCACCTTGCCATGCCCACCTTGCTGCAGCTGCTGCTCCAGTTGGCTTTGGAGACATTCTACAAAGCAGCAAATCTTATCCCAGCTCCTATTATCACACCCAAGCATTTATATAGTATTGTTATAAAAAAGTAGTGCTTGCAGGAAAGGAAACACCACAATCTACTGAGGATGTGCCGTGGTGGAAACAAACACTGATGAAGGAAGGGATGGATATCCATTAGAACTGCCCAGGAGCACAAAAACACAATTCTTCTGTTGGCATTACTTTGACAACAATAATGGAAAATTATAATCAGACCTTTTCCTTCTTCACCTACAGATCAAGACTGAATTAAGAAAGTTTTATAACTCTACTAAAGCCTAATGACAATAAGTTAATTCATAAATAGCTTGCTAGAAACCTCCTGTTTTAAGCAAACTTCAATAGTGATGATTTTAATGATTTAAAAGAATAAAATGCATGCAGTGAGGTTACTCACAATGGCAAAATTGCCTTAGAGAATTAAAGCACTTCATCCCATCCCCCTCTTCACACGCAAAAAAACACAAACCAAAGCAAAGCTGCAAGTACTGAAAGAAAACCCAACTGTCCCTATTTAGGAAACAGGAGCTGCCAGTGATGTCACTGCATTTAAGTATCGCCTGAGTCACAGGTTCCTGAGGAAGTGGTAACACCTACAGTCACTGTATAAAAGTCAGACTTTGAAGCATTAAATGAAAATAAATACACTTAAAGAAAAACCCCTCAGCAAAAAATCATACCTACATAGATATTTCCTAACCTCTTACATGAATTTGAAAGAAGTCTGTCTGTTGGCAGAAATTAAAGTGCTGGTTCACCCACATCCACTCCTTCCCAGCGAGGCACTGAGTACTGGGGGAGTGGGGATGGGGAAAAGTGTTCATAGGGAGAGAAAAATTTGAGAGGGAGGAAAGGAAATAAAAAGACACCAATTTACTAGCTGTTAAAAACTGGAGTTTGAGTGCATCCAGAGCAGGCTAGGCTTGCAACCATGTCCCTCACCTTCACTGCAAGGGGACTGATATAATACAAAACCAATTTTAGCAGCATTTCTTTGCACAGCTTTAGCACACACTGGTTTTGATTTAGAATGTAAAATCAGTCCAGAATTGGGAGGACAGGCTGCCTCACAGTCATGCATACCCTTCAGCTCCCAAAGAGAGTGCACACGTTGAACCAAAACTGAGGGAAAAATTACTGACCTCCCCAAGAAGAACCACAGAATCACTGAACGTGTTGAATTGGAAGGGACCTTCAAAAGCTATCTAGTCCAACCCCCTGCAGGTAGCAGGGACATCCTGCACTTGACCAAGCTTCTCAGAGCCTCAGCGAACCTGGCCTTGAATGTCTCCAGGCATGGGGACTTCACCTGTCTGGACATCCTCTTCCAGTGTCTTACCACCCTTATGGGGACAAACTTCTTCCTAATGTCTTATCTAGCCTTGCCCTGCTCCAGTTTCAAGCCATTTGTCATGTTGCTCCATGTCCTGGCAAACAGCCCCTCCCCAGCTTTCCTGTAGCCCCTTCAGGTACTGGAAGGCTCCTGTGAAGATCTCCTGAAAGGCTCCTCTGAAGCCTTCACCAGGATGATCAGCCCAAACTGTCAACCTGTCAAAATTATTAGAGTAACCTCTTCTTTTTCTTGTTTCATAAGTGCACACTAGTATTTCACCAACAAATCAGACATCGAATCATTCTACTGAGCTCCTACAAAAGCAAATGGCCCTGAGCCAAAGCAAACCGAAGTGCACACAAGCCTAGAGTTTTGGACATTCAAAGGCTACGCAGGAAACAATCCACAGCCAAGGAATCTCAGGACAGAAAGTAACTGAATGGCAACGAAGTTACATTTTTACAGGTTACAACGTTTAAAAAATTGTCAGTCCAACACTGCACGTGCTTTCCCTGTTAAATAAGTAAACCGTTTTTTAAAGAAGTTATTTTAATTCAGACATCTTAATAATTTCAAATTAATGCATGTGTGCATGTGAGCTTCAGTTCATTGCTTTTTCTATACATGTCCTATGCAAACATCTGTTTAAATATCAAGAGGAAACAGGCATTTAGGCTGCTGTAGAAGACAGAATGATAGTGCATGCTCCAGGCCCAGCAGGAATCATTACACATCTGTTTTCAGAACTCCCAACTGCCCCTTTTTAGCCCCATGCCCAAGAAAGTGCTTGTAAGAAACTACAACACCAGAGTCCAGAGAAATTTGCTCCTCCTTTGATACTTAATTTGCAAAGTGCAGATACACAGCTGATGGCTTCTGAAAATCTTCTCTAAGAGTGTCCGAAATAATTCCACCTGATTTGAAAAAGATGCTCCAGTTGTGTCATAACAGGCAGGGAATATCATCAGTTGCTGTGGGTAACACTAAGAAACTTGAATTATAGATGGATGGAATTTTCCTCTGCAACTTTATACTGGAGTAAGATAATTTGAAAACTAGGTGAGAAAACTGCTACCCTAAGATTCAGAACAGCTTTAAGATACTTACCCTCATTACTACTCAACCTTTTTGCTCTCAGTTCTTTGGTGAGTAGCTTCAGTTTCCCTTCTGCAGTGCCAATGTCCTTGTTCAGGTTAGGACAGTCCTGAAGTGACTCACTTTAATGCCTTCACTGGGATCTGGACAAAACACCAACTCCTGGATGTGGGAAGAATATGGATAGCTGGATTTCAGCTACAGTATCTAAGAGAAAAGTGGCCAAAAATTAGCCCAAGTCACAACCTCTTTTGGTTACACTCCCATGTCTTCAAAGCAATGGGCAACAGATTAGTTTCTTTAACTGAGGATAGCTGAGAATAAAAAATGTAGGTATCTTTTTCCAAGTATCTATATCCAGTTTCCACACATTTTACAGCTGAGGAATTAAACAAAAGCTTTAAGAAACCTCAGGGTAGCAAGGAGCACTGCGGTATGACCATGCCTCAATCACAGCTCACCATCAAGACAAAACAAAAGTAAAGTGAGACTGAAAACACCATTGATACATTGTTAGGATCATATTAATTCAGAACCTATCAAGTGTTGCACAGAGAAGAAAGTGAACTTTTTTAATAAATGATTACATTGGGCAGCTGAAGTGATAGTGCAGAGGTAAAGTCTATAATAATTTCAAAGCTACAGGTGTGGTGCCACAGGATTTTAAACACCGTTGTGGTTTTAGAAAGGCTGCAGGCAACGTCAAGGGAAAGAGTTCATATAGAGATAGGACAGGTAGGGAGTTTTTTCATAGGGGAGGAATTTACACATTGCCTGAGTGTGATTGTCTGATGTCCTCCTCATGTGCTATTTCTGTCTTTTAAAGCAGTTAATAATTCAGGTGCTCTGAAAGAGAGGTGCACACCTTTCCCTCTTGACGGAAAGTTTCATTTTGGCAGGATATGCATGGGCACATCTGCACTGAAAAATCAATTAAATGAAAATGAAGAAGAAGAAAAGGTATTAATGAAGCCATGTCAAAAGAGACAGAAACAAAAATGAGGACAGGTTCAGGATCTGGACATCTTCCAGACTAAATTTTTTAGGATGTCTGATAAAGTTTACCACATTGCAAATATTTCTCCCATGCTCCCTTTAGAGTACAAATGCTGGTTTGTTTCTAAGGAAAGTGTTGCACTAGTATTAAAAAAGGTAATTTAAAAAACATTGAATACAAAATCTTGGAAAAATACCACCATATGACTGTTGTTAGTCCCTTCTGGTTTTGTGTAGCCCTAATGCCAAGCTGCAGCAGAGCCACTGGTCAATCAAGGGAAAGCATGAGAATGGCTCTTGATGCTGTAGGCCAGAGGCTGGACCTGCACTGGGAACAGCTGGGAGAAATAGGCTGACTGTTAGCTTGGAACGTAATTTATTTTTGAAAGAATGTGAGCTATCCTATTCCCATAAGGACAGAAAACAAGGACTCTCCTTGAACTCTTGATGGATGGTTATGCTCTGAAGAGAAACTATATGACAACATCCTCATGGATTCAGTTTTGGCGCTTCATGGTTCTGTAAGAATCAGGCAGAGTTGTTATGGATCAAAAGCTGGTATTTGGAGCTTAGTGATCTCTTCCATGTCCAGTCCACAGCATCAGTGAGAGCCCTGCAGCCCCCCAGTCTATCCTCAGTCAAGCCTCAGCATCAAACTGTCTTCAGGATTTGGCTCAAGAAAAAGGAAGCAAACTCAAAGGAAACTTGTGAGCTGAGTAACAATGGTTGCTAGTGGTGGGCCTGGCAGTGCTGGGGTTATGGTAGAACTCCATTATCTTAAGGGTCTTTTCCAACCTAAATGACTCTGTGATGGCTTTAGCGATTCCAGTTAGACTAGTTAATGTGCAGCTAAAAGGAATTTGTTCTCTGAGAAACAAGAGCTATGTCATCATTCTTTGGAACATCATGAAAAACTCAAATGTATAAACCTCACTGCAGTAAAAGTAACGGGTGAGGGCTTGTAAGAAAGTGCTTCTATATAGAAAAATCATTCAAGTTTGCTAATATTTCTGTTGCATATATTCAATATTATTATCCAAATCTTACACAAAGAAAAAGAATTAGGAAGAGTATTATGGAGGAAGTGGAATGAGTACCAAAGATGACAAAAATGAAGTTTTAGTTTGTCACTGGATGTCTCTGAGGTCACAACACCAAAGCCATTACAGAACACAGAAGAGGGTAAAGTAATTTTTTAGGATGAAGCTCAATGATTTAAGGGCTGGAGTTATAACCAGTTTCTTTTGATGTGCCCAAATAACCACTGTGCTGTTGACTTCTACTGAAGTGGAACCTCCCTTCTGTTCTTGGGAACTTCAACTTCGTAGGAATAGAAATCCTGTGGTTCCATTTCCTGTCTGGGCCCTCAGGATTCTTCCCTCACAGATCTAAGCGTAATTTTCAAATTTGTGCCCTTTCTCCCTCATTGAGCCTGATGTTGAAGAATTAAGACTCAAACTAACTCTGTGCTCTGCAGAATATGTTTTCATGTGGCTGAGCTACCGCGTCTCACAATGTTAAGATGATTTACATGGGATACAAAGGGAGTGCTCTAAGTAAAATTTATTCTTGATTGACTAACTACAGCACAGGTGAAGAGGACTTCACAGCAGACTGCAAAAACAAGGATGAGAACCAACCAAGGGCTTTAACGAGGATAACTCATACAGAATCTTGAGTTCCTCACTTGCATAAATGTGGCAGTACTCCCTAACAAGTCCTAGAGGTCAGACAGCAAACACACCCAAGGGCTGGCACTGAAGTCAGCACAAGTGAAAGGCCATTCCATGAGTTTCCATAATAGTCAAAAAAAAAAAGATGTGTCCACATCTCTGCATTGCCAACCAACATTAAATACCCTCAGATGTGATACATGTCACAGTTGCCTTCTGTGAGATATGATCCCTCCCATGCTGCCACATAATGCCATTACCTTTTTGCCAGGAAGATAAGTAGGTTCCTCTGAGGCTGTTCAGTCCCTCTGCCCAGCAGATTAGATTTATACCTGAAAAGCCATGGTAGCTATTGAGTTTTAGAATAAAAGTATGAGTTTGGGCTCTTCACTGATGCCGAGGACATCATGGGAGCCCAAAGAAAATTTATTATCCTGCCTCCTTCATGAAACAAGGTAAAGTTTAGCTTCTTCCATTAAACACGATAACTGGAGCTCTGATCTGAACTGAAATCCTGACATTAAGAGTTCATCTGTTAATAGTATCTGAATGTGCTCTCATTCACTGGAGTGGATCCTCATGATTTCTCACTCAGTAAATGCCTAAAAATCCAGCAAAAGCAAAATAGGAGCAATTCTGATCCACAAGGAGAAAGAAAACAACATTACAGTTAGACAACGGAAGTTATTCCAAGTCAAATTGAAGTGTTTCTGAGCATCAGAGACATCTGGGAAGCATATGTACAGGAAACAGCTCAGCCTGAGTGAGCTGTGTGCACTGAAATTGCAGAGGTAAGGAAACCTTATATTAACTGTCAGTTCTGAACCTTTAGGTGTTGTGTACTTTTGTAGTTAAAGAGATACTTTCACGTAAAGCTACATGATAAGAAGAGTTTCAGGTATTTAAATTAGTAATGTTTATCACATTTGAGAAAAATGTGTAGTTTTAAAATGTTAGATAATCAAAAACTGCAAAGGGAAACTTCCTCTCCATGGTCAGCAACTCCACAATACAAAAATGATCCTTCCCTTTCAGCTACCCTGGTTCTGATTTGGGATTCTGCCTAAGCTACAGCAGGGCTGACAAAACAAAGACCATTTTCTGCATTAACAAACTGCTTTAAAATCAGCACGGCAAGTTATCAATCTCATTGTTCATTACCTGATTACCAAAAGATCAGTTTCCTAGGATTAACAGTTTTCCAAAAAGTAGTTTTGATTAATATATATTCTTATATTACAGCAATGTTAGCTAAATGAGACATTCCCTGAAGGCAATTTAAGAAGCTACACAGAAGTAATTAATATGATAGAAGAAATAGGACTAAGAACTATTCAGACACTTGATGCAAAACTCATCATTTTTCAATAAACCTGTTATGAACTGAATTGCAGATATCCTCGCTTTTAGACAAACTGACCTGACAGAAACTTCTCTGATGTGGCACAATAGTAGAAGCTGTGAAGTTACCTACACCAAACATTCAGAGCTTATGTTAAGGAAGTGTCCTGATTTCAGCTGGGCTTGAGTTAATTTTCTTCCTAGTAGCTGCTGCTGTGTTTTGGATTTGAGAATAACACTGATAACACATACTTGTTAAGTTGTTGCTAAGCAATGTTTATATTAAATCAAGGACTTATTCACCTTTCCACAGAAGCCAAAAGGGAGCACAGCCAGGTCAAGGTGGCAAAGGATGTTCCACACCAGACACATCTTGCCCAGCATATGAACAGGAGTTGCCCAGCATCAATGCTCAAGATGGGCTGGCCAATTGATCTCTGGGTATTAAGCAATTATATTGCATCAAAATTCTCTATATTCTTTTACCGTTTTTATTGCTATCTTCTCCTCAACCCACAAAGGTATTTCCCTGTGAATCACCAAGATCTGTGGAGGTAAAAGCCAGGTG
>VZTY01030596.1:64410-295445 GCA_013400935.1 Turnix velox | reverse complement strand
TAGGACTAAAATGCGAGATAAAATTTGATGCAAAACTCATCATTTTTCAATAAACCTGTTATGAACTGAATTGCAGATATCCTCGCTTTTAGACAAACTGACCTGACAGAAACTTCTCTGATGTGGCACAATAGTAGAAGCTGTGAAGTTACCTACACCAAACATTCAGAGCTTATGTTAAGGAAGTGTCCTGATTTCAGCTGGGCTTGAGTTAATTTTCTTCCTAGTAGCTGCTGCTGTGTTTTGGATTTGAGAATAACACTGATAACACATACTTGTTAAGTTGTTGCTAAGCAATGTTTATATTAAATCAAGGACTTATTCACCTTTCCACAGAAGCCAAAAGGGAGCACAGCCAGGTCAAGGTGGCAAAGGATGTTCCACACCAGACACATCTTGCCCAGCATATGAACAGGAGTTGCCCAGCATCAATGCTCAAGATGGGCTGGCCAATTGATCTCTGGGTATTAAGCAATTATATTGCATCAAAATTCTCTATATTCTTTTACCGTTTTTATTGCTATCTTCTCCTCAACCCACCAAGGTTTTTCCCTTTTTCTTCTTCTCCTCCTTGCCCTACTGGGTGTGGTGGGGCAAGTGGATGGCTGTCAGGTAAGCAATTTCCCATTTCTGTTCAGCATTTCTCTACAAGTCTTAACTGAACTAATGATCCTCCCCCAGAAGCAACTTCACTGTGTAACAGGGTCTTCTCTCCAGCTGATTCTAATGATGATACCATTCATGCACTTTGGTCTCTCCTGGGTAAATACAGGCCAAACCACTTTTTTTCCATGGTATGAAATGAAGAGGACTTTACAGAGGGAAACAGCTCCATGGACATAGGCAAAAACAATCATATTGTAATGAAGAAAAGGGAATAAACAGTCCTATAAATATGTTTCCTGAAACAGAAAGAAGTGTGTTGTGGGCAGTAGGTGCATGTTCTCACCTACGTCTGCTCTCCTTTAAAGACGCAGTTTAACACCCAGCAGCACAATGTTCTCAAGCTTAACAATAAATTCCAACTAAAGGAGTACAAATAAGGGAAAAATGAAAGAAAGCCATTTAAACATGCTGCTCAGATGCATCCATCGACAAGCAATATAAGAACTGGGACAAATAAATCACCAAAATTTACTTAAGCAACATATTTTATATGTAAGCCATAGTTGGAAGCTAAAAAAAGAGCAAAAAAAGCAAGATAAGGTTGAAACATAACCACAGTGCTTTCATTATTTACATAATAAAAATGAAAATGTGGAGAGTTACATCCATAGTAGACTGATTTTAAGGTGCAGACATCAATGTCCAAATGCGTACTCTCTCTTGTTTGCATCTGTGGCCCTCAGAATGGGTGAGAAATCATTAACTTGACAAGTAATGGATAAAAGTAGGTGTTCCAGTCCAAAGCAGGGCATATTCCACCTTAGTCCTCTGATTTTCACACAGTTTCATCATCACTCATGTCCCAGATCTGCAAGAAAAAAGAAATCCAATTTTAGTTCATGGAGTTCAACTATGTTTCACTATATCTTTAAAAAATAGGCATTAATATTTAAAACAACATTTATGGGCTTTTGACTAGCATCAGTGGAACTTAGAGTAAAATTTGGCAGTTTTCTCTTTTGTCAGGAACCTCGCACCATTCATAGTAAGTGATTTTGGAGGCATTTTTTGACACATACTTCTCAGCATGTGTTCTTGAACTAACAGTTTGATTATTTGCAATAGCAAATGTCCTCCTTTACAGTAAGCTGTAGACCAGAAACCAGACATTTTGTTTTGGCTTGCTGACTCACAGACACATACTTAATCTGGATAATAACTACAACAAGTAGCACACTTTACTAAACACCGCAGGAAATTTCCATGACATTCATGAAGAACTAATTGTTCTCCAGGACTTCATTTTGTGCCTGAATATTAGACCTCATAAATAGCAGCATAAAGCTGAAGTGCTCTATGAAAGTCTGTGCCTCCCTATTGTTTAAAGACATTTAAAAACTACACTGACTTTTTTTCTGAAATACAATATAACTGTATTTTTATTTTGTTGCTTGCACATGTCCAGTAAGGAAATATCTTCACAGAACAGTAAGGAATTTGGTATTCTTGTGACCATACTCTAGGGATCATTATAAATTCTGTAGGGCACAAATTTGGGCTGGACACATGAAGGGTGTCAAGTGCCACAGGGTAATGCCCACAGCTGCAATGTTGGGAAACAAAAGCAGTAACGTTTGACAATTAAAAACTACAAAAAACCCCACCTTCTAGACCAGCAACGATTTATCTATAGCTTTAACAAAATACTTCAATGTAGCATTTAAGGAAAACATTCCAAAAAAAACTACTTCAGATCCAACTCAGAAAACTATTGTCCACATAAAATCAAACATTTCTATGCAATGCTATGAGCTGCATAAAATGAAAAGCGTGAATGGCAAGATTTTGTTCATTCCTAGAAACGCTGCAAAATGGTGGTGTGAATCCTCATGGAAAATACTGAAGGAACAGTTTGTTTACAAAAGGAAAAAAAAAAAAGTAGAGTTTTCATCCTGCCCTAGATGAGCAGCTTGGAGCTTGCCAAGGCAAACACAAATGTCCAGCTTGCCAGTCAGGGTCAAGGATGTGGAAAATAAATACGAAAACCAGACCTTTAAATAGAGTTTATGGTATGATTCAAGCTGGAGTGAATCAAGAAATCTACAGTTGAAAGCGAGGGTCTGACTTTATCCAGCGCAATGTTGGTTTTGAAAGGAAAGCCCCTAGCCCCCACAAACACATCTCTATGGCAAAGTAGCATGAGAAATACTTCTAAAAATACATCTTGAGGTGATTCAAAAGCAAGAGGGAAAGAAGCCAACTGAGAGCCCTAAAAAAAAGTCTTATCTCCTGCAGAGAGAGTGGGAGCACAGACAGTGTCTCTGCTCCTGCTGCCCCATTCCCCAGGCAGACAGGCAGTGTGGGTGAGAGGCAGGAGGCAGGGATCCCTGGGTGTCACAGAGAGAGTCCGGTGAGAGTGCTACTAACATTACCCATTTTATGATATGAAAATATTTCCAACCAGGAACTGGCTGGCTGGCCTGTAATTCCTGTAGAGCTCAGAGAGCCTTTCTTGCTTTTTTGCTTGTGAAGCTGGTGTCATTCCAATGCCACTACAGAGGCTACAGTGGTTCCAAGGAAACTGTTACTGCTTTGTGCTGAAACTGCAGGGCAGAAAGTGGCTCCTTGGGTCTGAGACTCACAGAGAGCCTCAAGGAACTGGAAAAATAACATCATGAGCAACGGCACAGCCAGCAGCAGCCACTACCAGGCAAGTTCAGAAATTCACAATTGTAAATGAGCGACTCAAAGTGAAGAGATTGACAATGTCTCCTATCTAAAGCACCGCTCGTTTCCCATAAAAATATTTGTAAAAAGACTAGGCCTGAGGTTTAGAGGTACTTAACTGCTGTGCAGACATCCCAGATTGAGAAATGGAACCATAGAATCACAGAGCTGGAAGTGACATTCAAAAGCCATCTAGTCCAACCCCCTACAGTGAGCAGGGACATCCTGCACTAGATCAGGTTGCTCAGAGACTCAGCAAGCCTTGCCTTCAACGTCTCCACCACCCTCTCTGGTCAACCTGGGCTAGTGCCTCACCACCCTTATGGAGAAGAACTTTTTCATAACGTCTAACCTAACTCTGCCCTGCTCTAGTTTCAAACTGTTGCCCCTCATCCTATTGCTACATTATTTTTAAATGTTTGGAAAGTGTGATATTATTGTACTTTCAGAAGAATCAACAATTTTGTAAGACAGGTTACACTTCATCTATCAGAGCAGTCCCAGGCCTGGCACTGTGTGCTGAGTCTTACCAAGGCTTATCAAGAACAAAGCACAGGTACCTGAATAATGACACAGAGGAGAGCAGAGAACATGGAATGAAGGGGGAAAATTCTCTACAAATTTACCAGTTACATATTAATACAAAGAAAACAAGCAACACCATGCTGTGTAAAATAAGTAGCACTAAATGTCGATTCTGAGAGCTCAGTTATAATACTTCACAGGCCCTTAGTTAATAGCAACTCACCTCTTCATGAAAAGACATTCAGAATGCTTAAGAGCACGACAATGCAAACTTTGGAAATTACTTCAAGAGAGTGAAACTTTTAAGAGAAGAAATCATAAAATATAGAAAGCCATGAAAGACAATGTCTAAAATTACTGTCATGTCAAAAATGGATTTTGCTGTCTTGCAGATTGCCTGGGCCAGCAGGACCCAAGGGCTGCTACAAGCAGCAGCAGGAGAGGCACAAAGGAGGGAGAGATTGACGTCTGGGCAGGCTATCTCAATGCACATCTTCAAATACGTGATTTCATATTCACAATTTTTGGATGCAGATGATGTCTATTTAAGATAAAGAAGAATTCTCACACTTCCCACATTTCCTTGAAATGACTAGCATTATTTACTTACATAATAGGAAGAAAGGTGGAAAAAACCCCAGTGTATTCACTTAACTCTACACAAGGTGCTACTGATGGATTTTGCACAGCTCCAGATGGTGTGTTCAGTAAATCCCACTGATCTGAGAGCTTTGTGTTTCCTTCATACAAGAACATCCCCATTGCCTGAAGTCTCACTCCAGGCCAATGGTTCCTGAACTGGTGTCCACCAACTGAACCAGGTAGTGGCTTTGCATCTTAGAATTAACATACATAATCCAAGCAAATAGCTACTGTTTATCCTATTAAAAAACCTGCCAGAATATAAAGGTATCCTTAGGGGATTCTTAAAAGTTTCTCCCTAGCATGGAAGGATTTGACACAGAAATGTCTACCTCATTAAGACAGGCAAAACAACAAGCAAACAGCCCCCACAAATACTATTTTATAGTGATAACTGAGATAAATTTACATTCGCATGTAGCAAAATACTCAGGTTGGAAAGAACTTGAACAATTTCATTATACAAACCACAGTCTTTACTATTTTATAGACACTACAAGTAAGGAGTAAGTAAAAAGTAAAATTCTAGAGTCAAGGGCTGAAAAATAAGTCACACACATCAAACAGCAGAACTGAGTTTCACATGAGAACATACAGCTTCCTAGATCAGTTAAGGCATATCACATGTCAGTCTTTGATTTACAAATCTACACTTAGTCAGAAAACCTAAACTGCTGGAAAAAGAACACATCCAAGCATATTTTTAAATTTAGAGCAACTACATTATTTTGTAGGCATAAAATGTGGGCTTTTTTGATAGATAATGGGTTAATTGTGTTTTAGTTCTATGCTGTAAAAGAGACACAAGAATGACACATCACTTTACAGTCTAAATTACTTTACAAAATACATGTGTCTAAATACACTTGTCTAGTCTAATACATGTGTCTAGTTCATTAGAAACAAACTAGACATGGCAGGCTGCAGTGACCTCCTCGTGCCACTTATTCAGGACTCTTCATGGCCCAGTGGCTGTATCTTTCAGTAATTATAAAATGTGCTGGGTTGGAAGGGACCTTCCTTCAAAGGCTATCTAGTCCAACCCCCTGCAGCGAGCAGGGACATCCTGCACCAGATCATGTTGCTCAGAGAATGGCAATGGAAGTGAAATTGCAATTTGAAATTCATGAAACATCTGCAAGTTCTAACATGCATCTTTTTTTTCCAGACTACATGGTATAGACTGAGGGATGATGATCAAGTTCAGCTAACTCTCTAATCTTGGCTGTTTGATGCACAGTGAGAACTACCCTTCATCTGATTGAAACTTCAAGCGTATTGTGTATTGTCCATCACTCTTCCCCACAGGAAAAAAAGCTGTAAATGAAACAAGTAGCAAACTCCCCAAGAGGAGAGCTCTGCACCAATTTGAGCATTTAGCTTTGTTCCACAGCTATTGAAGAAGCCAAAGGAATGCACTGAAACAAGGATCCCTCTTGTTCCCAGTGGTGGGAGCTCATCCTACAACAACCCCAGTGACACCCATATGCAAGCAGCCCATCTAGCCCACTCCTAACTGGTTTTCTGCTACGAGTTTCTATTTCTGCAGCAAGATATCACTAATTTTTTTAAGAAACTACTGCCAGCTTTCTATAATTAAAATATAGCTACAGTCAGTTTTGGCTAAAATCAATCTGAAGACCATCAGATACTTCTTACTTCAGTAGCACACACACACAAAAGGCTAAACTTAAATATTCTAAAAACTGCTTGTTTTTCTTCAAGCTGCTTTATTTGAATAGCATGTAAAGAAAACTGGGTTATATTTCCAGATTCCTGTACACAAATAGTCCCATCCTAGCTAATTGGTACATCTGACAGATTCTTAACATCCCCGGTACCTACATAGGTTCTATTATTTGCCTTTGTTAGAAATTCCACAGCCTTTCCTGTACAAACAGTTCATTATCTTGCAATTGAATACAAGTCCATTCACTTTCTACTTTTCATCAGTGACTAATGCTTGTTCTCCCTTTATGGCCTTTCCAAATTCCCTATTTTCAGCTTAAATTCTAGGTCAAGGTGTTCACATTTTGATGTCAACCACCAGCAACCATTCTTCTTTGAGTTCCTGGGGCACATAATTCTCTGGAACACCTGTCTAACACTTCTCACCAGCAGCCTCACATTCCAAACAGCACACATTATCCCTCCAGAAATCACCCAACTGATTCCTCCATTGGAAGAGACAGTACCTTTAAGAATCCTGCCATCATCTTTCAGGAAATCTCATCAGTTTTCCTTCAGTGCTTTCAGTTCTATCAAGCTACAGCTGCCTTGAATTTGCTTTTCTGTTCCTTTACTGTTCACTCAGTTTTCGTATCTTTTTATCCAGCACCTAATGTTCTTGGAGCTTGGGACTGAGGGGTTGCAAGCTTTTTCTGAAAATGTCCTCTTCCCAGATGGTTTTTCACTTTGTTTGACCTCCCTGCATTGGAGCTATTACTGCAATTGTCAGTCAGTAGTCAAATTCAGTAAGGGCTTTGTCAGCTCATCTGCTGAAAAGCAGACAATCCTCTAAGTATCCTCATAGAGTTGACATCTGAAGATGCCTAATATATTTCAAAGTATCTTTAAGAACAAAACAGAAAAAGGCAAGAAAGTATTTGTTTACAGTGGAAAGTTTCAGCTAGAGAGACTTTTTAATATCCTCTAATAACATGTTCCAAACAGATGTACAGACAGTAGCTGCAGACACTAATTAGTCCCTTCTGTTTTTTGAGCAGTTTTCTTAGGTATTCAGCAGATTACTATATGAAAATATTAATAAAAAGGATTTATTATTTACATGACTAACAATGAAAAAATACAATAAAAGAAACAAAAAAATGCAGGGTTTTTTGGTGTAAGAACTTCTGAGACACACTTCCTTCCATTGTTTCTTGTTTTACGAGGGAAAAAAACAGAGAGGGAAGCAGGCAAATACAAAACTCAATTCCTCTTCCCCTCTAAACGTGCTTTGGAGCTGAAAAAGCCTTTTTCAGGGCCCAGCACATAAGTTGTTGGAATTATGTATACCTACAAAGAGAGTTTTTGCTATTAAATTTTTTCCTCAGGCACTTAAAAACTGGAAAGAAATATGAATACAACCAAGTACCTCCCCCACCAAGCAGGTTGGATGACTGCCATTATCCTATTCTGTATGGGATTTTAAACTTCATTTTACCAACACTAAAAGGGAACTACTCAAAGAGAATGAATGTTTGAATGATGCCACAATTAACATAAATACTGTCATAGTAATTATTAGCTCTGATATAAGCCCTTTGAGATGAAAATGAAAACAACTATAGTATATAAAAGAATAGACTCAAATTCTTATATCATCTTTCTCCTTTGATGCACTCAGATCTTGCATTAAAAATAAATATATGTGTGAGTCTACATTCACTACATTTCTAAATCCTGCAAAAAATCCCAATGTAGGTATAAACCCACATTTGTTTTCAAGAGTTGCAGAGACTTATACAGGGAAGCTGGATTATCCCCTAGACATCTGCATATATGCCTTTCCAACCTTACAGACTTTGTTCTGTGTGTATCAATCGCTTGCCATGTTGTTTTTATTTCCCACAACCGTTGTCTAAGACCTATAAATCAGCTTTCACCTTATGCAGAATCAAACATTTGATAATTATGGATTTTAAAAGCTATCCAATTGAATTTCAGAGAAAAAAATTTCAGAAACAATAAAGAGATTAAAAATCATGATAGTCAAAGTGCCACTCAGGGCTCTACAGTGGGGATCACAGTATACCAGACTGAACTCAACTAGAAGATATCCTAGGAGACCATTTTAGCCATTCCTGCCATCAAAGTCAGACCAACAACTAGATGAAGTTGCTCAGTGTCTTGTCCTACTGAGTTTTAAACAGTTTCAAGATTCTATGGCCTCTCTAAGAATCCTGCTCCAGGGTTTTATTTCAGCTTGAAATACAAGATTAAATGATACCCTGAAACAAGGATCTTCTTTGTCAAATTAGCCCGCACAAACACATCCTCTATTGTTACTATCCTCACAATACTTTTTTATAGCACCTGCACACGCAGATGGTATTGTCCCTGTTCACTGCAGAGAGGTTAGACTACACAGCCTTTGAAGGCCCTTCCAACCCTGTGATTCTGTGGCAGATAGAACAACACCTTCCCCACAGGAAGAGAAGACTCACCTACAGCCAGTCTTTTAAACAGCTTACAGACGCTATGCTACAAAGGTACAATTCTATTAGTCTAATAAACTGGGTAACTCTTCCATTCAGAAACAATTCAGATCATCACTAGTTGCTCAGATGGAGCACATGCTCCTGGATGTGGGTTCTGACTGTGCAAGGAGTCTAGCACCTCACCATCCTTCATGGAGACAAAGGTTTACAGTAGAAGAAAGAACAAAGATGGGTGTTAACAAACTGTGTCATATCCTGAAGGGAGACTGACAAATGTCATGAAGATCCCTCAGGAGTGGAAAATTCTGTCATTTAAAAAAACCACCACCAAACCTACTTCAAGTTAAAAAAAAGTCCAGATAAATCCTTGAAGTTGCACTGATGAATTAAAGATCACAGACTGTGTTCAGATTATTACAATAAACAGTGCCACTGGAGGGTGATCTAATTCAGCTGGGAGCCACGTCTCAACTCCAAGCTCAAGGTATTTCCTTGTTCATTCATTCATACTCCATGTTCTCCAAGTATAGCTGGCAAAGACAAATTAAATATGCATTATACTAAATAATTCTGAAATAAAAAATATGGATCCTTTTCATCTCAGTTTCCATTATCAGAAAATACTATTTGGCTGATACAGGTTTTCCATGCAGTTGGATCATCTTGCATGTGCTCTGTAGATCACATGTAAGGAGGAGAAAACTTGAAGCAATCAAAATACTAAATTCATTACCATTTTGATTTATCCAGTGACCTCACTGATCTCAGGAATTGCTTCCATGGAGATACATACAGTGAGTACACAACATTTCTATCTTGAGGAGGAAGAATCGAGAAGTTAGAGAAAAGCTTCTCTCTCCTCTTATGCAGAAAGAATGCTCTTTGTGTAGTTAGAAACTAAAATGACTGCTGAAGACACCATGAATGGAGGAAGATGGTTTCCAGTGTAAATGCTACAGCAGTAATTGAATTTTTATTACACACTACCCACTTCAAAATCTTAGAAGTTTGCATGAAATCTTACATGCCAGTTTACCCAACATTATGATTAAAGCCCTCCATATCTCTTTCATGATAATGCTTATCAGACAAGGTAATCATAATTATCACACTCAAAATTGCAAGTGTTGGTAACAAAAGCAAAATTAGCAAAATATTTTGATACTAAAGGTATCTGGAAACACAACTGGCAGAGCAGGGTTAGGGTTAGAGTTCCAGTAAAACTCTATTGTTTCAAATTACTAAAAGGAAGGAGAAACTACATCAGCCATAAGATACCTCTAAAAGCAAACTGCATCTCTGCTGGAGGGTTGATGTGCCCATACATTCACAGGTTTCTAAAGCAACTCAGCAGCCTCCAATTCACCTACAAATCTATGTTGTGACTGGGGAAACAGTTGTGAAAGGACATGTCCAACCCAGATTCAGCTGAAAACTTGTGTACAATTGTCAGATTTGTTTCTTTACCACTTGCATTGGTATATAAACAAGTGAAGAAACAATAATTTTGATGAGGCTGTGCAGAGATTTTGTGCTAGGAGTGGTCTTGTGTGACTCCTGGGACTCTAACCCTTTTCCAAATTGCTTTTGATTTTCTGCCCACCTAATTTCAACATCTGTTAAACTAAGTGATGGTTTGGGACTCCCAGCTATCGAAACTCCTCTCTTAATTCTCTTGTTTTCCCTTCCTTTATAAGTCCTGCTAGACCCACCTTAACAAAGTGGAAACCCGCTTGATGTGTCAGTCTCTCTCCTTCCCTGCAAGAACGCGATACTCTAACAAGCTCCTTGTGGTTGTTAGCCCCTGAACCTCATTTCAGCCTCATGGCTCAAACTGGCATGGCCAAACCAAGGGGTCTGTTCCTTTGAGTTCAAAAGTTCAAAGAAAAAAATCAAACCAAATATGTCACACTTTGTTATTTGCAACCCATAACTCAGCAAAAGAGGAGAAACAAACACAACCCCCCCAACATCATCTGTCTGCTACAAACCCATCTATTTTTATTACAAGCCATTTAGTCTAGCCAAGCTTCCCAAAGCAGCATTTCCAGAGCATCCCAGAAACAGTCCCTGCTCAGGAGCCGAGTGCTGCAGAGCTCAGCAGATGTGCTGGAGAAAAGGCTTCCCGTTGCTTACAAGCCAAACAGCTTGTTTTGGCTCAGGAGGCTCCTTCCCCCCCACGTGGCATCACTTTGAACTTTTTGCCTCTTTTACAAAGGCAATTACACTGACTTTATGGGATCGACGGGGACCATGGGAAGAACATGGTAATCCAACTGTGAATGACAGAGTCAGAAGCTACTTTAAAAACTCTGATTGCAGGGCAGCAGTCAGAATTACCATATGTTCAAAATGGGAACATAAACCAAGGGCGTTCAATGAATTTTCCATAAAGTTGATCTTAAAACAAGCAACATCTCCAGGACTGTCAAACTACCTAAATATTAGATTCTTTTCATTTTACCACCTCCTCCTCTCTCCTCAAAGGAAGAACTGCACTATGTTTATGAGGTGGTTCTGCACAATTTTGAAACAGAATCACAGAATTGTAAGGGACCTTCCAAGGCCATCTAGTCCAACCCCCTGCAGTAAGCAGGGACATCCTGCACTAGATCAGGTTGCTCAGAGACTCAGCAAGCCTGGCCTTAAATGTTTCCAAGGATGGGGGCTGCACCACCTCTATGGGCAACCTGGGCCAGTATCTCATCACCCTAATGGTGAGGAATTTCTAACATCTAATCTAATACTGCTCTGCTCTACTTTCATACCATTGCCCCTTGTCTTATCACTCCATGCCCTGGCAAACAGCTCTTCCCCAGGTTTCCCATAGCCCCTTCAGGCAATGGGAGGCCACTGTGAGGTCTCCCCTCAGCATTCTCTACTCCAGGCTGAAAGTCCCAACTCTCTCAGCCCGTCCTCACATGAGAGGTGCTCCAGTCCCCTGATCAACCTTGTGGTCTCCTGTAGACCCTCTCCAACAGGTCCATGTGCCTCTGGTGCTGAGAGCAATTAAGTGTTTCAATTCAAGCCTAAAATTGTAAATTGCAGCAGGATCTCCAGGGGCATGTCCTCAGCTGCTGTGATTTCCATCAAGTTATAGAGGCCAAGTGCTGTCAGGATACACCAGGATCTGTCTGAACCATGGCCACAGAGCACAAGAAGAAATCAACAATTGGTGTTGTGGTCTCCTGTAGACAGGGTCAAGATTGATCCCCTGGGAGTGATACCTTTTTGGACACTATTCAAAACTATTTCCAAACAACTATTCAAAACTATTTACAAACAATGATCATATTATATTCTTAAAAATTATTTTTTTCTCAGTATTGACTACAGCAATTAATTTTCCTGAGTTTATGTAGCTCCTCAGTTCCTTATAGAAATGCTGATAAACAGAAATTATTGCATAGGGAATACCAAAATACAAAAGGTACTCTATAAATAACGGAAATATTAAGCTATTTTTGGCAACCCCTCTTTTGAAACTGAAATCTTGAGGAACACTCTCAGGATGATATTTTAAATGTTTGGGTCTAAGTTTGAGAAATATAAGATTATCTTGAATAACTACATGCAGGCGAATGATTTTATCCACCATAAACACTCTACAAAAGCTATTCTGGTCTTCTCTAAACTTTGGCTATACCCTAAACATGGATCCCTAAACAGTGATCTTGCTTTCACTTCATGGTGCTCACTGCTCAGCTGCATTCTGGATGGCAACTCCACTGAGATTACCATCTTCTCATCCCTTATGACTTGTGACAAAGCCTTTTTTGTTTCAATGGAATACTCTTACAAAACACCAGTGCTGCCTCTGTGTAATGGAGAAGACTTAAAAACAACACAAACCAAAAACCCTTCAAAAACTAATACTAAATATGGTTTTCCTTACACATAACACTCATTATATAAGGAAGTGATACTATTTTACATTTCCTATAAAGCTAACCACATTGCATTAATCTTTAAAACATCTGCTAATTTATCACAAAAATTATTGACAAATTCTTTCATAATTTTAATTTATCTCTCGTATTGTGTTAAACAAATGAATTCCCGTTCTATTGGAACTGTTCTTTCTCCTCATAGCAGTATAAACTAAACTCTCTTGCAACCAAGACCCAAGGTTTTAATTTCCTCCACGTGAAAAATGGATGTTTTTCCCCATTTTGCTTTTTATTATGGGTAACAGGAAATATCTTCTAAGGCAGTAAATCTAAATGTGAGTTGAAGTCATATCGTACCCAGGTTGAGCTAGGGAGAAACCACAAAAACAACATCAGAGAAAAGGAGTTTGGGACATTATTAGCTAAGCACTGGTCATTTCTGCTCTAGAAATCCTCTCCTTTTTTCTCCACTCAGTAATTCAAACCACCCTGAGTATTAAGAAAATTTGAGCTAGGGCAATTTTGAGCAAGACAATTTTAAACCATATAGTAAGTCGTCTGCTGTCCAGAGGTCCTTGGTAAAGCCCACATCACGTTTTGCCTTAAATTCTCTTAATTTCATTCCTCATTTGTCTGGAGAGATATGCTGATTGCGTCAATTCCACTCAAAGCACAGATTTATTACTTAGGTCTGTTATTCCAACTATGGATCTGTTTGTGTGTGTGCTGGCAACACACTCTCCCACATCTTGCTGACTCCTTGTCTCTGTTTGTTATTTCCCTGCATAGCCCAAGACAGCTCTCAGCTTGACTCCAGACAATGTGTCATTCTGCCATTGAGGACAACTTCTCCTGTCCAATCGCCTGTTTCACCAGCTACTACAGGCCTTTCTCCCCACTGATGTGTCCACAGTGGCCACATTCCCAACCAAAATAAGTTGATAACTTGTTTAGTGATACTACTTAAAATTAAATTAAGCACATTCACCAATCAAAGAAACCAGTGATGGGCTACAATACAATTTTGCTGTTGAAGTAGAATTTGTGAGAACAGCTTCAATCTGTTAAGAGAAAGCAATTTCACTTTGGGGAGAAATTAAAATAGGATTTTAGTTACTTCAGTTTAATTGTAAAGATGAAGGAATGTTCTCCTTTGTCTTCAAAGTCAAGACCTGATTCTTCCATTGACCAGACTAAGTAGTCAACAATATCTGCCAGAGACAGCCTTTATAAATTAGTCCAGATATACACAACTTTAACTGAGAGAACAGTATTGTTTAGAATTGTGATTTTTTATAAATCTCTGCTCTCTCAGTGCATCCTTTAGATAAGGCAAGGTTTGAAGAAACTGGAAGAAACTTCTTTGCCATATATATTTCATCTAAATAAATAATTTTCTTTAAAAACGCAATTCCTTCCTTCTCCAAGACAAAGTATTGATTCAATAACACCCTTCACCTACCTTATCCATAATATCCATAATATCCATAATAATGTATAGAAGAACATCTTCACCTTTGATTAAAACTAGCTTTTAGCATTGAAAAAGTTTACCAAGAAAATCGGGAAGTAACAAGTATACAGAGCTCACCAAGTCAGATAGTTCTGTAACTTCTTCTAAAGTATTTCCTCGCTCTGCTACAGCAAATGATCGACTGGGGAATCAGATAAACAGACTACTTGGAGGGTCATATACAGAAAGAGGGAAAGACAACATGCACAAGCTGCAACAGGAGAAATTCTTCCTGATTTAAGGAGGAATTGTTAAGTTCCAGTGGTTAAGCTCTGAGATGAGCTGCCCATGGACTCAGCCCTGTGTTGATGAGGAAGCTGGGTGTGATGAGCCCCAGTGCTCCCTCCAGATTCATCCTCTACGATTCTGTAATATAATAGGTAGTTAGGTGTCATAATTTCAGCTATATCAGCATTATTATGACATTCAGATCAACTAGTTATATTTGTGACATATAATGAAACCTTTTAATGGGCTTAGTATCTTAACTGAATCTTATGTTCTTTAAAGACTTATTTGTTGGTGAGTTGGGGAAAAAAAGAGAGTGGCATCTCTTTTACATGTGCCACTCAGGTTGCTCCATGGTGATGCTCCATTTCAGGCTAAAGCACCTAGGTAGCAAATACTGTCTCATTTAAATACAGAACAAATAATCCAGACTTATTACAACTACATGCTTCATAGTTGTTCTTTTAGGAGTCAAGGAAAGTTTTCTGACAGACCAGTTGGTTTACTGCCAGAGTCTGTTCTAGTAATTTCCTACTCATCTGGTATCTCAATACAGTTGCTCTGGGTGGTGGCTTTGGAGATGTAAGGAAGTAGCTGCTCATGGAAGCTTTTGTATTCATTTGCCTTTGTAGTAATACAACTCATTTAACGTTTCAACAATGCCAATAGTTCCCTAACACTAACCAATAATACTGAGGGATTTAAAAAAACCAACACATTATCAACTGTATCTCAGGTGTGGATCTGTATGTTTCAGTTTCTGTGGTAGTTTCTTTGAAGATCAATAGTTTAAAATAATTTTATTCTGAAAATTTCTCTAATTACCAAATAGATACTAGAGCTTTCATTAATAATTTCTCTGGTGCTTGTTGTACTTAATTCAATCGCAAAAAGTTCCTGTCACAGAGTTCTCTGTTCCATCTGCCTCCTGTGGACATCACTTGAGAGCACCCACATTACAGCCAAATGCTGAGAAGAGATTCTCAGATTCTTCCTGAGTCACCATGACAGAAAAACTTGTGGTCATGAATGAACATCACTGCAATTTCTTACTTTGTTTTCACATAGAGCAAGGTTTTCTTTTTGGCTGTGCAATTCTGTTTCCAGGGAATCAGGAAAACTAGGAAAATCTGAAGAGGGAAGTGTTTTTATTTATATAAAGAGTGAGCTGTTCCTTGAGAAGTTAAAGATCTTGAGTAAACTCTAAAAGAGAACACAGACAGCTGAAATACTTTTGCCCAAACTGAAAAACCTCTAGCTGTTGGGAACAAGTTTGAACCTGTACGGGGCCCTGCGCATGCCGGCTAAGGTCTGAATTATGCAGAGCAGACAAAGTCTGTTTAGTCATGTCTGCCTAAGAGGGGAGGGTGTTACAACACATCTGAGCAGGCTGTCTCCACACAGGTCAACCAGTTCTTGAAGCTTGTTTTCAAACCCCCTTTCCTCTGGCCAGAATTCCCCCCCAATGCAGGCACCACAGCACAGGTTGGCTGTACACCAGGGTAACAGACAAGCCATCTTTTAATAGAAGCTCCTGAATCAGAGAAACAAATGGCCAGTCCTAGTAGACACCTGGTGCCAGCACACACTCATGTCTGGGAGGGATTTTGAAAGAGTCTAAGCATGCCTCACTGAAATCTCCAAACAAGTACATTCAACGTGCCCACTGAGAACAGCAGTAACACAGTGAAAACACACAGGAAGCTGTGACATGGCAAGGAGGAGAGGCAGTAGCTAAAACTGGGAGATGGATTCAAATAGGTTTCCTCATCCAAGAAGGATGGGGCAGGTAACACAGGATTCTTTCTAAGATATTTGAGCAAGTCTTTTAATCCATGTTCCAAACTGGACAAAAGCTGTTCACCTACAGAACACACTGCATGACACAAACAGGAATTTAGAAACAGCATTGAGATGGATCTCACATAAATTACTTTGCAAGGAGTAACTACAGTAACAAACAGACAGATGTTGTTTTTCTAATTTGGCAGTGGGATCGTGATTTTCAACAAGATCCTTCTCTTTCACCTTGATGACATTATTGGAGGGGAGAGTTTGAAGACAAATCTATGTACTGACCGTGACAGGTGAAGTGCTTGCTCTACAAAGAGCAGCTTCATGACCCTTTCCAAGTAGATCAATCTGACTCTGCAAAACCACATTAAGGTCCAGACAACCAGCAACACATTAAACATAGATATATACAGTAAGCTGACCAATCTTACTTGCATCTGTCTCATCTAGGATATGGCATGGCCCCTGTAGAACTATCTGCAAATGTTCTATTTTTATGGAAATATATTTATTCCCTTCATGTTTATTTTGCATATTGGAGAACCTTCAGCCTTGCAGACAACAAAGACACTATCAGGTGGTTCCTTAACTTATTTAGAATCATAGAATAGTATGTGTATTTTAATAAATTTTGAATACCTAATCGTCATTGGGGTTGGAAAAGACCTTTCAGATCATTGAGGCCAACCATCAGCCCAAGTCTGACGAGCCTTGTACGTGGATGAATATAATAAATAGTTCAATTTTATTTTAAATTCCATCCTTTCAGAGCAGAGAACTATGTCTAGGTAACACATCACATCAAATAACTGAGTAGGATGTGGTTTTCACAAGTTAAAAAAAACCTCTAAAGAGATGAGGTTCAGCAGAAGGAATGATTTATCTCCACCAATGTCTCCAAGCAGCATCAAGTTCTAATCTGGGGCAGCGATACCATCAGAGACATGAGCTGTGAAACAATTGTTGTTTACTTTATTTAGAGCAGCCAATCACAAAGGG
Organism: Turnix velox; assembly: GCA_013400935.1. NCBI lineage: Eukaryota > Metazoa > Chordata > Aves > Charadriiformes > Turnicidae > Turnix > Turnix velox. Next base: position 278,358 of record VZTY01030596.1, on the reverse strand, counting down.
ATTTATCTCCAGACTAGTATTTTTCCCACACCAAAAAAAATGAAATTCATATGCAACCCAAGTACAAAGCTAGGCGGGCACATCACATTAGTTCATTTAAGGAATTTTTAAATTATGGCATTGCTGCTAACAAGAAGAAATAAGTCAAAAAACAACAAATCATTCAAATGGCATAACAAGTTCCAAGTTATTTCAATTATAAAAGTTCATGCACAAAGACTAGAAGTATCATAAAAACTTTGGAAAATTATGTAGTGAGTCAAGATTTGTTAAAACACAATGAAGAATGGGATAATTACCGCATTTTCTTCATGCCTGTGAACTGGATTCAGAGAATATCAGATGAGCAGGACAACGCTGAGGAGCTGATACAGACTTACACAGAATGGCTTACATTTCTCAAAGCAACGAAGATTACCTTTATTAAACAGTGGTGTCAGTTTGATTTTAATCCAGAGCAAGAAGACAAATTAGATGATCCTGAAGAAAGTGCAGCATCTAAACGGATGAAATCAAGCTGTAAAGGACTGAAGAATATTCAGCTTGTCTGATTTTTGGTGACAGCTCCACAAAAAATCAGTTAAAGGAGACTTCCTAGAAGCGTTTCATAGAAACTGAGATGAAAAAGTTATTAATTTGGGTTCTAATCCAGTACAGATGGAAAATCTTTGCAGTAAAAGAGCTGTGTCAGAAATTTGACAGCAGTGATGAGTGGACAGAAGAAGAGAGATGGAAAGTAAAATGATTTTTAAGACAAAGTTAGGTCACAATATGCATGAATGAGTAGATATCAAAAAGCTCATGGTGACCTACAATATTATTGATAAAGAAGTGCTAGAATTAAAAAAAACCAACCAACAAACTAGAAATAAAAAAAAAAACCCACAGGCAAAGCAGGAGGGGTCTGCAGAAACTGTGTTGGGTGGAACTTCATTGAAGAGAAAATTCCAGATGTGAAAAGGTATCAGTGCCATGCAGAGATACCTCCTGATAGAAAGCAGGCTTTAGAATTGATGCTATACTCTTCTGAAGAACAAGGTAGTTCTTTGGAAATATCCAAACAACAATCCAGCCCAACTTGTTTAAGAAATACGCCATTAAATGGCATTTGAAGTTTAAGGATCAGATCAAACAACATTGGTGTCTCCTGACAGCTCTGATTGTAACAACCTATACTGTTTTTCTAAGGATGGATAGCAAGGAGGTAGCTACCATCAAACAGTGTGGACCTCAGCTGACTAAGCAAGGACAGCCCAACAGTTGTCACCACGATAAATAACTGCTCCAGAGCTGGTTACTAAAGTCATATTCCCAGGGGCTGTACAATGGAAGTTCCAGCCTCATCCTGAACCTCGGCCTTTTAAATTGCTTTGTCTGTTTTGGCCCCAGGCTGCATTTTAGAAATGATAAAAGTAGCTCTTTCATGCTCAAAGCAAGACAGTTCGATTGCCAGTGTCAACATGACAAAGTGCTGATGGCTACAGGAGTGGGGGGAGGAAGCGAAACCGGGGGGGAGGGAGGGGGGGGCAGGAGCAAAAGCTCTGTATTAACACCAAGCAAGTCAGAACACAGTTCTCCTCTCCAGGGGAATCCCAAACTTATCCCATTGTATTTTTTTCCTTCTCTATGATGACATGGCTCAGAATTGTTTCTCTGGCAATAATTACAAATCAAATTCATTAGAATTATTCTTACAAAATAAAGATGAAGAAACATCCATGGAAACTATTCCACATCTTGGGCATATGCTCAATACTTATTTAATTTCCTTTTTTTTTCAGAAGAAACAGTAAAAAGAAAAAACCCACGAGGAAATTAAGTAAGATCACATATACTTACGATAATTTCTTGAGACAAAACAAAACAAAAAAATCTTAACACTTCACGCTGACCCACATGTAAAAGGCCAGGAAATTTTTTTTCAGCAGCAGAGTGCTAGGTTTCTCTCAACTAATAAATCTGAATGAGGAAAAGACAAATACAACCACAACAGACTGTGGTGGCTTATCACAGAACCTAAGAATAGCCAAATTACACCCCAATAGGACTTTTCAAATATAATAATTAAAATAATTACCAAGATGCAAATAGGTGTTCACCAAGAGCCAGAATAAAAAGAATCACAGAATAGTTTGGGTTGGAAGGGACCTTAGAGGTCATCTAGCTCCAAATCCCCAGCCATGGGCAGGGACATCCTCCCACTAGACCAGGCTCAAGGCTCATTCAGCCTGGCCTTAAACACTTCCAGGGAGGGGGCATCCACAACCTCTCTAAGAAACGTGTTCCACTGTCTCACCACCCTCACAGTGAAGCATTTCTTTCTTATATCCACCCTAAATCTACCCTCTTCCAGTACGCATTTGTTGATGCTACATAGCATGTAGGGATCTTAAATTTTACTTTATTTTATGTGCAGTACACTTTTGCATAATTTATTTATAAACTCTTATTTGCCTATTTCAATTATTTTATTCCCTAGTGCTTCTCCTATTTTTGGACATCTGTTTCTTCTCACATTTACCCTAAGGCACATCAGCTGTCTGCACAGCTGAAAGAGATTCCCTCCTCTACCTCAAAGGAAAACATTTTTTTGATGCGTGTTTGTCTAACAAGAAAGCAGTTAGCCAGCAGAAAGCCTTTCCTATCATCTTCTCTTTGAACACTCTAAGAACACTTTCCCCATTACTATCTGTGCACTCTGACTATGACACAAAGGAGAATATACCCACTGGTCTTTTCAGCAATCTCTTTGGCTGCCCATCTTTCTGCAAACAGAATATTCCAGTCCATTTGTTGATACCTCACTACATTTAAAGTATTTTGGGCAAAGCATGAAGCAATGAAGTGTCAATCATCTGTGATGTTCTCTTCAAGCCACCATTCTAAATGATGTCTGACAGATACCCTGTATTAATTGAGTTGTGAACAGTAACATGGAAAATGAAAAATCCTCTAAACCAGTGCAGGTAAACAAATGGAAAATAATGGAAAACCATGTTTAAACTACAGAATTATAAAAGAGTACTGCTGACATGATTGATTCAGGACAATCAAGTGAGACACGGGGAGGGACAGGAGATGCAGAGATTTTGTGAGGAGGAAGTAAATAAAGAGGTACATATAGGCAGTGTCTTTTCATGTCAAATTTCCCATAAAATATAACACAGCAAAATAGCCTTCAGACAAATGAAAAGCACTCAGACGATAAGTATCCAGTTACCAACAACAAAACAGTTTTCATTAAATAATATGTCTCTTTCTATGAAATTAAACCATCCCCACACTCATATTCCTCATTTAGGACTGACCTAATTTCTCTCAAGTCACCTGAGGAAGGTGAGCTGCAGCGGTCACCAGGGTGAGATCTAGGCTCTGGCAGAGATGCCAGCACCAGAAGAGCTCTGCTGACTCACTCCTGCCTGTTGCTGCAGGTGACACTACTTCCAGAGATGGCCAAGACAGCCATTCATGAATCTGCACTGCAAAACGACTTAAGAAAGTGACCTACCTTTGAAGAACAAAAATCAAACAGAATCTAAACAGAGGAAAAAACAAATGGGAAATAGGAATGACTGGGCAACAATGACACCAAGAAGCAACTGCAGTTCAATCAGTTTCAAAGCAAAGGGCACAGCTGCAGCTAGAAATCTCACAATTTTTTCTTTGCATGCAAACACTGAATATCAACAGTCACATCCAATACAAGATATTACCCTCTCTAAGAAGCTTATTCTTTAGACTGCCCCTGCTGTATAACCACTAGATATTCCACATCACAAACATGAGATCAGGAATCATCGCAACTGTTTATAAAGACAGTAGCAATCAATAATTTTGAGAATCAAAACACCAAAGGAAGTTTGCATGTTAAGTGCAAGCTGCTTATATCTTATATCTGATGAGAGACAGTATTTTTAGCATCAGGCAGCCTTATGCCAGCAAACTAACACAAATCTTGAGCACTGTCTGGAATGAAGAGGACTGGCTTATCCAGGTACTTTTTCCTGTCTTTCAGACAGACTATCACACACGAACCTACTGCTGATGAGATAAAATCAGAGTGCACCTTTTAGTGACTAAGATCTCAATTCTCCTCACTTTGAAGTCAATTGGAATTTTGGCATTTATTTAAACGATGAAGGATCAGATCCCAAAGTGTTTGCACAGCAGTTTTGGAAGAATGCCTGTCTTAATAAAAATCAATGAAAATATATTTTAGACACGGCCAATCAAAATATTTATTTTCAGACTCAAAGGCTCATCTCAGATTCTGGCATATCATTTCAACTGAGAAAGACAGTGATGCAGCTTGGCAGAAGTGACGCAGCTCTGCAACATGTCATGCATTTCATTATATAATATTCTTGCTAACGCAGGCATTTGAATTAGAAGCTTGTAAAGACTTTGCAGTACTCAAGCACGACTTACATTTTTTTTCTCATCTTCACTAACGTAATAATGTCTTTGATAAATCTAGTAAATCAAGATCTTAATCCTACTGCTGGAAAAAGTTCATGAACTTACTCAGGTTTTCCCCCTGGGAAAAGAATAACTTTCAAGATAAACTACAATGCTTCTTCTTCAAAAAATAATTCTATTGCTTCAATGAAAACAAGGAGAAAAAAAGTTGTGAAAGGCACTATAATCATTATTTTCTGAAAGTGCTAACTAATATGTCATGTGGAAAATGAGACTTCTTTCCACTATGGCTTATTATCACCATGTTCTTATATTTTCAGTACATAATATACTATAATAATTTGCTATTTGCAAAGTTCTTTAGAATCACAGGCAAAAGCTGAGGTGTGTGGGTACCTGAAAGCTTCCAGGAAGAAAAGGCAGAAGTGACTTCTCATCATCACAACTCAAAGCATCTGCAGAGTGACAAAATGTCACCAACTGAAAGCAGATCCTTAACCATTTCATAGCTCTTAGAAGTCTTGTGAGAACAAGTTTAAAACATTAATAAAAGTACAGTATGTCTTGTAATCCTGCTTGTATTTTACAGAAATATTTTAATGTATGAATTCTCCAGAATTTTAATTTCTAGCTTTCTGAAAGCTCAAAGTATTCTCTAAATACCAGTTTCCACACTTTGCTGTGTCCATTACAGACTCAAAGACCAGCACATGTTCTTTACTGCTAATATTTAATTAATCTTAAAGTCTTCTTTTCATTATGACTAGGCTTTTTACTTGAGAATTAACTAAATTAATTTTTTTCCTTAAAATGGAAAATTGAAAACAAGTTGTCAGAGGTGTAAACTGCTCCCAAAAGCAGAAAAAAAGACATACCATAATAGACATCTAGGAAGAAATCAGTGAGCATTCAATGTTTTGAAAAGCTGCTGGTTTGGGGATGGTTGCGTTCATAAAGAATTGCTACCTTAAAATAACTTGTTTTTAACTTAGAATCATGGACTTTGGAAGGACCTTCAAAGGATATCTAGTCCAACCCCTCTGCAGTGAGCAGGGACATCCTGCACTAGATGACGTTGCTCAGAGCCTCAGCAAGACTGGCCTTGAATGTCTCCAGGGATGGGGCCTCCACCACCTCTCTGGGCAACCTGGGCCAGTGTCTCACCACCCTTGTGGGGATTGGAAGGGACCTTGCAAAATCATCTAGTCCAATCCTCCTGCCAGAGCAGGAACAACTAAATCTGGTCACACAGGAAGATGTCCAGGAAGGTGTCCAAGAAGGGTTTGAATGTCCCCAGAAAAGGCGACTCCACAACCTCTCTGGGCAGCCTGTTCTAGTTAGAGTTTTGTCACCCTCACTGTGTGAAACAGCTTTTTTCTTACATTTCTGTGGAACCTTCGGTGTTACACCTTGCACCCACTGCCCCTTTTCCTATCATTGGTAGTCACTGAGAAGAGCCTGGCTCCATCATCCTGACACTAATGTCCATCCTAACCCTGCTCTGCTCTAGTTTCAAACCATTGCCCCTCTGTGCTATCACTCCATGCCCTTGCAAATAGTCCCTCCCTCCCCAGCTTTCCTGTAGGCCTCCTTTAACTTGTCTAAGAATACTTTGTGTTAATAGTCAGTCACACACCAAGAACCAAATATTGTGTTGAAGTACTAACATTATAGATATGTTAAAATTTCTAGATAATTTTGAAATGCATTTTTGTATTGACATCTAACCGACAAATATACAAATATTTGAATGGAGTTTTAGATTTACATGTGTATCCTAAAAAAATATAATACAAGATTTCTGGGGACCAAAAGAACTTCTGGTTCCAATTACTGTATCACAATTAAACAAACTAATGTATGTAAGATCTGTAAAGTCTTGGAAACAATAGTGGGTGGTGTCTCCTGGAAGCAGGTGATATATCTTACAAATAGGAAGGAACACAAAGCACCTCCTTTTACCCTTCAGTTGTACAGATCAGTCCACATAGCCATGAATTAAGAGCAGGAAATGGGGGGACTTCTTGTCAGAGTAACTGTTCAGAGAATGGAAAAGTTAATTCAGCAGCCAGAGGCAGATAGCTTAAAGTAGGAGAAATCAATTATATTTGCCCCTAGAAAGTAGTGTATCTATTAATAGGTTAAGCACAAATCCACAGAAATATAGCATATAAGTAACTGATTTATCATTGGTTGTGAGATCTAAATATTTTCAGAGCACACAATGTAATACTGCAACACATGTTGAAATTTAGTACAGAAAATTACAAATATTTCACCATTTTACTTGTTAAAATGTACTTAATGTACTGCACTTAGATGCATAAGCTGAGTATCAGATCCAAGCCTTCCAAGAAAACTTAAAGGCATGGCATTTCCTGCTGTAACACAAAAACCTGACATGCTATTATGCACACTTTTTTACTGTTCTGTGTATGGCTTAAAAAACTACAGCTGAAACAAGTCTTGCCTAGTTTACATCCAATTTTATTTTTTTAAAGCTTCATTCCAAGTTAATCTAGAAAAAGTAATCTAATCCATATCCTATATCCAGGAGGCATAGTTAGAACAAATTTTCAAGTACTCACTAGTGAGATTCTGAAAGAGCAACTCTAAAATGTTCTGAACTCATCTATAACTTGAACTGACTGTTAAATGCTACTTAGCATCATCATGAATTTTCAAAGAATTCTGTAGTTCAATCAGAAGATAAATGATAATTATCACATTTTCAATAATTACAATAATTAGCATTGTGAATTCAAAAGTGCACAGCTTAAAATTTTCTCTTCAGGGTACAGGGCACTGGAACATACCCCTTGCACAAAATAAACTCAGAAGTATATAATACAAATTGCTGAAGTTTTTACTGTAGTGCAGACTTCTAATTAACCTTTTCTCAGTTTCTCAATGCAGCTTAAGATTTGTTCATTTGGAAATATGTAACTTCTCCTCAGCATGGTTTGTATGACAAAAAAGCCTGTGCAGATCACAATGGAGGTTGTGAAATAATGCAAGGAATGAGTTCACCAACATTGCTACCGCTCGGTCAAGATACCCTTCATAGTTTATCTTAAAAAGAGCAAAAGCTGAGTCAGTTTTCAAAAGGATCAAAGGAAGGCTTGAACATGACTACTCTAGATACAAGCCAACAGCAAAACTTCCCTTGGCTTCCTCCTAAGATTTTCAATTTGTTCAAAACTGGTTTTGTATGTTTGTGAATAAACACTGTTTCAACATAGTTGAGACTTGTTTGACAGAAAGCAGCACAAGCATGAACAGAAAGAAGGAGAACTTCCAGAGATCTAGGCAGCACAGAGTCCTACCTTGCCCAAATGGCAGCCTCACTCTGATATGCAATATTCTATTAATGAGAAAATGCAAGAAACATAAAAGTTCTTGGTCTCTTCCTAGCAGCAGAAACCACTAGCAATGTTAGTATAAATTACTTTTTCAAAAAGGAAGATAGAGAAAGGAACAACATTGCACAGAAGAATCTTTTCTGAAATTTGAAAGAGCGGTCATTTTCCAAAACTTTTTGTCCTGATGAAACAGAAACAGCTGCTTTGCTACAGGGGAAAACAGCAGGTCAGTCAAACCAGAGAGAGCTCCAATAATTATCAAGTTTAGCAAAAAAATGAAAAAAAAGCTATGTTTTGCATGTGTCAGCATTCTCCACAATTTTCGAACTAGTATACAAGAATAGTTGATGCAGACAGTAACACCTGTGTTCTAATATAATATTCTATATTTAAAAGCAAACAAGTTAGAAAATTTCTAGATGTTTCACTATCTGCAAAACCTAGCTTTAGTTTATACTGTAGCAATTTACCCTTCTGTGCCATCACATTCATTAATATAAAAAATTCTAAATAATTTAATATAAATTTTATTTAAATTTAATTACGCAATCAAGTGCAACTCTTCCTTCTGCTAACTGATAATTGTGGCTGAACACTTAAGCTCAGTATGAGATCTCAGTGAATTCCAATGCTACAAGTGATTAAAACTTTGAGATGTGCAGTCTTAGCAAAATGCAAGATAATAACAATGACAGATCTCTGCATGCTATGTGCTCTTCTCAGAGAATTATTATACTTTTGCTTAGAATTACAGAAAAAATTAAGTTCAGGACACCTGAAGATCACTTCCTGGCCACCATACCAGTCAGGGTCAAGGAAACCAGGCTCAGGCCTTGACCGGGTAAATCCTGGATATCTTTAAGAATGAAGATAGCACAATCCTTTTCTGTTCCTGTTCTCAAATTTTACATCCCTCATAATTAGAAAAACCAAATCACACACCAAAATGCATGCTGCCTTTTTCTTTGTATCATGTGCTTCTAGGAACAATCTTTCTACTATATGTGTAGACCTACAGCTGGAAAATTACTTTGTGCTCCACAGCTTAAATTCAGCCATTTTCTTTCCTGAATTTTATAGCATCTTGTGCTTAGAAAGACTGCTATGAGTGCAGCACCCTTCTTAACTTCTGTGGGGTTAACTAAAAAAAAAATTACATTAGATGTAAGTGCAAAAGTATGGAATACAATACTTTTTAAAACTAAACTAGCTCCTCAGGATTCTATGAAAACTTCTCTCTGAATGAAGATGAAGACTTCTCTGTTAGCACTTGCAATTTCAAATGAAAATCTTATCACTTCCCCTAATTCTCCTTGAACAGACAACAGTCAAGACTGTTGCTTTGTAGAATTATAAATGCTAAAGGCTACAGGCTTTTTCTTCACATCAGCAGAATCACTTTTGATCATTTTAATACAAGTGAAGTTTGTATTACTTATAAGAAGAACTGTTTTACAAAATGCTTCTTTTTTTTTTAAATTAACCTTGATCCTAATTAGCATCCCAATTTCAATACCTATTCAAAAAGGTGACTTCCCTACAAACAATCGGCTAACAAACGCTATAGAGAATGGAACAATGGATAGGTATAATCTTACATTTTGACTATAAGGCAAAATACAGTCAAAACAAATACTGGAGGTTGTTTTATTCAGTTAAGACCAAGTTCAAACAAGTAAAGACACACTCTTCATGTAAGATTATTTTCCTCCAAGCAAGAATAAAAATCGCTTCAAAGACAAATGGCATCTAATTTTTTTTTCCTCCAAACACTGAAATATCCAATACATTTAATTAGGAAAATTCCTAGAGACAATTTGCATACAGTACAGAACTGTTCCCCTGGTTGATGAATATATTTTCACGTAAGAGAACTAAAATAAAGACAACATGAAAGAATAAATACTCTCAGATTGGAAGACTGAACCTTTTCAAAGAATGCTTTACCTCTCCATTTTTAAAACAAGAACAGAGGCTTGCATCTCCATGTGCAATTATATTTTAATAAGCTCCATTTTGGTCAGCATCTTCTTGAACTCAGAGGTCTGCATGTGCATGCAACCAGAGAAGTCCTCCTACATCTGTCTGGATAAATAAAATAAAACCAGCCCCTCCAACGAAGGATTCTATCTTCATACCATCCTCACCAGAACCATAGCCACAATACTGATCTGCAGTGAGTTAGTCAACTTATTAAAAACTAAACCAGAGCAAAATAACCCTTGATCAGGTGCTGGTGGCCTAGAACTGCACATCTAGAAATACACTATGGAAAGGAAAGTGAAGGAGAAAGGGAATCATGAGCATCACCTTGGCCTGGCTGCCTGTCCAACACCACAGCTCCTCTGGGAATGCCAGCCCGACCCATCCATGAAAATCTATCATAACTCAATTGCAAGCAAGTTTACTTTCCAGCTGTATGTCCTCACTTGGTTGATTTTTTTTAAATTGCTTTCTTATGACCCTTTATGCATCCAAGGAAACCAGGACAAGCAAAAGCTACTGTTTTGCCGAAGAGCTGGAAAATGTCTGTGAAGGCGGGCCAAATCCCTCCTCTTTTTTCTCTTATTCAAATATTTGGTGAATAATAACATCAGCACTCCAAAAATGCTAGGCCCTAGTGTCAACTAACCATTCAGAGGGCAAGATAACCCACTTCTTTTGGGTTCAGTTTATTTGCCTAACGTTTCTAAAGATTCACAATACAAAACATGATGCAGCACTCTACATACATGAAGCCCGATCTGCTTGGCTGAAGTATTAACAAAATCTCCCTACAAATAATAGCACAAAACCCATCAGACGCAGCCCTAAGCATTGACATAGCTCAGGAGTTAAGTGCATACGAAAGCCACCGTCCAAATTTGCACTTAGGTTTATTTTTGTCCCACCATTCAAATGTCTGAAGATGAGCATTTCAATATACTGGAATGAAATTTGACTGCTGAATGGAGAAAGATAGATTTAAGCCACTTCCAATAAGACTTTTATATTTTGATCTTTTAAATCCCTTCCTTAGCAACAAAACATAACAAAGCATAAACACAAAGCTAATTTATTACCTACATCATCATTGTTTAAGCTTCTTCCTTTCTCTAGTACTCAGCTAGATTTGACAGAGCTCCGTGAGAAACAGTGCTAGACAGTGCCTGAAGAAGTGGCAATACAAGAGGCCTGTTTGCTGAAGGTACAACTTCTATTTATTTTGTAGAATCACAGAGTTGGAAGGGACCTTCAGGCGGCATCTAATCGAACTCCCCTGCAGTGAGCAGGGACATCCTGCATGAGATCAGGCTGCTCAGAGCTGCAGCAAGCCTGGCCTTGAATGTCTCCAGGGATGACTCCTCCGCCACCTCTCTGGGCAACCTGGGCCAGTATCTCACCACCCTTGTGTGGAAGAACTTCTTCCTAATGTCTCATCTAACCCTGCCCTGCTCTAGTTTCAAACCATTGCCCCTTGTCCTGTTGATCCATGCCCTGGCAAACAGGCCCTCCCCAGCTTTCCTGTCGCCCCTTCAGATACTGGAAAGCCACTACAAGTTCTCCCTGGAGTAATTTCTTCTCTCAACAGCACTCCTTTCAACACACTTCCAGTAAAAGTAGAATCACCCATTCTTTGAGAAACTTCTCACAAGTTTTAACTCTAGGGAACTTGTATCGAGAAGAGTTTTTGATTTCTTTTGCTTTTCATCAGCTTGGCTGCACCCTAAGTCTCGTATCAAAAAGACAAGAATCTCACTTTGCCTTGTTCTGAACCACAATGAATTGAAACAGAGCATTCACTCCTATGAAATCAGCCAAGAGACATACAGACACAAATGAGGCAGGTATGAAAAACAGAGACAATGTGTCCAGTATCACAGCACTGACCAAACCAAAGGGCCCACTGCTCACACTCCTTTCTTCTTGGAAATCATTGACACTGTTTAACTACTGTCATAATGAAAAGACACCTCCCTCTGTACACTAATAAGTCTTAAAAATATTGCTAAGTGAAGATGGTCAGGAAGAAGGTGAGAAGAAGTCTCACCACCATTGCTCTAAATATCAAAGGTGCACAAAGAATCTACAAATGTTTCCAAGAATTAAAACAGACTTTGAGTGGGCCAAAGAGAACCCAAGCCCCATCAAGTATTTTCTGGAACAGAAATTCTTCTAGCTGTTTTTTCTCACAGTTCTAATGGGTAATGCTCTGGTTATTGACTGTGTAATCATACAAGCAATTTTCTTTATTCGAAAGGAAATCCTTTCTGGTGGCAAGTAAGTGCTCAGTCACTCCATAGGACAGCTCACCAGGGAGTCACACTGCAGTCCCTGGAGGGAATGTTTAAATAAGAATCTTTCTGCTCTCCTCCATAGCAGAGAATTGATAAACATCTGGTCTTTTGGAAATGACTTTGTGATGTTTGGATTTTGTACCAGCAAACTACTCTCACACACTGTGGTACAGCATCACATGATACCATACTTTTCCAAGAAAAACCTAGTAAAATGAAAATACTTAATTACCATGAACTCTTCTTTCCTTAAAGTTACAAAATTAGTCTGCAACCTTTTATAAGACCTTATTTATTCTAGCTTTAATTATTCACTTCAATGAAAGGATTATTTAATAAATATTTTCATTTTTAAAAAATACAAGTTTTTTTTCTCACTGTGTAATATTTTGTTTACCACTTGCCAAACTGTTATTTCACATATGTAAAAGAAAACTAGACTGAGCACTTATGAAATAAACCGTTGGCAAAGGAAATGCAAGAGCTTGCCATTGAGAAGATCAGAGTCACAAGAAATGCCTTTTACTTTTTCCAAAATCAACTAAACTTCCTAGAACATAAAGCCTCATAAGAAAGGAAAACAAAAGATTTGTCTGTAAGGAGAAGGGATTTTTCTGGTAACACTAAATTTCCAAGTTATTTAAACTATCCTCAAAAGACTTGTACATCTCACTTGTACACTCACCATAACACTAAGGCTCACTAAGTGAAGTCCCAATACTATGAAGTCCTGTTTTTATTCAAGTCCACATTCCTGACTTGTTTAGCATGACTAAAAACTCCTGATTACACAATAAACAATTCAGTCTTTAAAGGGGGCCTATAGAAGGGATGGGGAGGGAACTTTGATCTGGGATCAGAGCCATAGGAGAGGGGGAATGGTTTTAAATTGATAGAAGGGACATTTAGATGAGATTAATTGTAAGAAAGAAATTGCTTACTGTGAGAGGGTGAGCGCTGGTCCAGGTTGCCCAAAGAAACTGTGGCTGCCCCATCCCTGGTGGGGTACAAGGCCAGGTTGGATGGGGCTTGGAGCAACCTGGGCTGGTGGCAAGTATACCTGCCCAGTGCAGGGGGCTGGAACCAGAAGGTCTTTAACCATTACATGATCTTCTGGAAAGAGTACTTAAAATTTGCAGCTCTCATTAATTTTAATTCCATCTTGCCTAGCCCATAGCCTACATATAATCTATTTCAGACAATAAGGAACACTGTACTTGCCCAATTTGGGAGATCAAGACAAAGAATATATTAAAAATCAAAGGCCTGACATTCTATATGAATGATTCACCGCAGATTAAGAGCAAACGTCAAGACAGGAATTTGTTGCACAAACAATGTTTGAAAGTGTACTCTTTAATTCTCAGCTGTAGTAGGAAATTGATTTCAGCTAAATATATGTTAGTAAAATTTTAAATTCAATTATTTCATTAATCAGCCTCATTGCACCAAAACTCCACGGATTCAGTACCCTGGGAAGTTTTCTAGATGCAGTTTTTCTAAAAGTTATCTTGGAGATGAAGTGTTAGCAGATAAAGATTAAAGAAAGAGTATTGTAAAGCTGCTAAAAACTAAAGAAATCTGTATTTTCTTAAGTTTATCATCGTTATCATGTGTATACTTCAAATTATCAGTAATTTCCTGACAAAAGTCAGATTAAATTATAACACCAGGTATTTCATACTATTGCTTGTCCATCACACTTCAATTATGCACAAAGACAAGTTGACATTTGTTTCAGCAGTGCAACTGCCAAAATACAAGAGTGATGCACAGACCTGAGAAATACTAGCTTGCAAATAACTTCAGAAGTGAATAATTTTCTCATAATTTTTCAAGACCAGAAAATAAAAAGTGAGAGAGAGTGAAGCCCCAGAGAGAAAGCATACAACAGAAGAAACAAAACTTGGATTGTATTCAAGTATCCATATTGCTCCTTTTCTGCTAGAAATGAACATTCCTTTCTAAATCCAAAACAAAAACAGGAGAAGTGAGAAGTTTTACAAGAGAAGAAACTGTCCTTTTGTCTCTGTCACAGCCACAAATTTTGGTTCAAATATATTTATTATGCAGAAAGTCACACTTCCACAACACAATACAGTCAGAGGAGAATGTTTCAACGCTTTTATTAGCAACCCCCCCGCCTTTTCACTATGTTTTCTCCTCCCCCGTACCAGCTCTCAGAAGATCCTGGCAGGTATAAACACGCTGGCTTTTAATTACAGAACTGGATTACTCTTGTAACCAATTCCCGGTTTCAGCGAATTACAATCAAGTACCCATTGTGGCATAACAATAATTTAATGGCTGAAAAACCATAATAAAGCAAGCTTTAATGAAGAGAACTGGAAAAATTCCAGAATTTTATGGCAGTGCACTCAAGAAGCAAAAGTTACAAACTGTATTTAAGAAAACCTCTTAGTGCAGATGGCCTGAATTAAATAAGGCAGCACAGGGAAATTTTGATCAAAAGCTAGTCTAACATGAAAGTACCAAAATTCCCCTGGCAAACTACTGCTCATTATTTCAAACAGGTTGTGCATCCATTCTGGATCATGGAAACTTTAAGGCAAACACAATGTGAATGTGTTGCTCTGTCTGTAAGTATCCACTTCTGCACATGCCTTTTTGACAAATGGAATGGTATAGCAGCAAGAAAACTATCTGTAGTTATTTACTGGACGCGCTCCTGTGTGTCCTCATCTAGGTGTTCCTGCTCTGGCTGGGGGACTGGACTAGACAATCTCACAAGCTCCCTTCCAATCCCTAACACTCTATGATTCTGTGAAATATTTGGGCAGTTACATAGTAAATTTTTAGAGGAGTTTGCAAACTTAATTACAAATTATTTCAGATTTGTATACACATAGCTTTAACATGCAGCTGAGTGAACTACAGCTGCTGCAACAGAAGCCCAAAACGGTCTGTAGTTTTGGTACCAAATTAATAACACAGATGACACCCAAGTTTCATTTGATCCTTTCTCATTTAATTCCCCCTGGAACTGCCGACATGGTACTTACTAAATCCCGTTTTGCCCCGATTCATCTCCCTGTCAGCACAAAGGGTGGCAAATTTGCAATTTCTCCTAAGCCTAATCATTACAGACTTTTCAATGGCTGCATGTCACCGGGCTGGGTGCTCCGTGGCTCCTGACAGCACCACACTCCAGTTAGTGGGAACAGCAGGGGCATGCAGAGCTAGGGCATTGTAGAGTATTTCTAAACCTCTAAAACTAGAATTATTCATCAGCAGCTAAAAAGCACTGCAATGTTGCAGAAAAGATTGAAGGTTTTAATGGCCTTTTTCCAGCTTCTGTGAGTTTTACATAAACACCAAAGAGAATATGTTTTCACAGCTCTTCTAAAATAAAAATTTTCATCATTTGCAAAGCTGGTTTTTTATGAAATGAAACATCTGTAAAATTTGTTTGACTCCAATCAAGCCAGTGCTTCCACAAGACCAGCAATGTTTTACACTCCTAAGAACACCTAGCAAGCACCTGTTGTGTACATCTATTTATAGTTATCCTGAGATTTTTTCCTATTTTGTTGATCTTTGTGCTGAGGCCCAACCAGTGCAGAACCATGCCAGAAGTCACTGTCAGAGACAGCAACGATAGGTGTTTGATACTGGTTCAGAGAAAAATACCAGGCATCCTTATGGGGATCTCTATAACAGACAGTGTTAAATCCTGGTGACCAAACATCTGTGCCAGTTCACAGCAACTTGTTCCCTTCCTCACCATCACAGCTCTACCGGTCATTTCTGCTACATTCTGCTGCTGTCCTTGTGCTGTTCTGGAGAAGTGAGGAGGCATCTGGTTTTTGACAGAGATAGTTTTAGTTGGAAGGAGATCAGGCCATCTTTGATTTGTGTTTTTTCATTTTCTAATTTTCTGACAGCAGCAAACTTTGAAAGCCTGCTAGGCTCCTTCACACTAAAAAAAAAGAATCTGCAAAATCCAATCAGCCAGTGTCACTGTGCTGCTGTCCATATTCATGCTTTATACTGTTATTTGTGTGCAGAGAGTGAAGTCAGGTTTTGTTACCTCTGCTAACCCTCCTCCTACTCCCAGCCACAGAAGGGCAGCACAGCACCATGACATTCCTGCCACCTCCACTCTACCTAACAGATTAAAGGAGATAACTCTTGAGAAAAACTTGCTGAGAACAGCAGTGATATACACAGGTTTGACAGAACAGTCGAAACTAAAACTCAAACAACTGGCTAAAATCCTTAGCGACAGGTTCATACTGGCTGAGAACATTTTTCCATTTGTAAATGCTATCAGTTGCACCGTGAGCTTGTTCAGGGCTGATGAAACATTACTGCCATGAATCAAAACCAGAAAAATATTGCAGCAATTGAGTGTGACCTGAATTAAAAATTGTATTTCTGGTGCTAACACGATCTCCTGTATTATCTGCAGATTGAGCAGTTGAAATTATATCTTATGCAAAAGCAACAATAAGAGTTCTTATGAGCATGCAACTGCTACCTCCCAATGATGTTCATAGAATCATATGCCCTTATCTAGAGTTTTTCAAACAAAACACTTTTGTGGTATCAACAACATTAGGGTTTCTGCCAAGAGCTGCTGCTGTCACACTCATGTAGCAACATAAAAACTTGTCTCTTTATCCAAAGGGCAGGAAAAGCAAATAGCAGTTTAACTATCATTATAGAATCATAGAATGTGTTGAGTTGGAAGGGATCTTCAAAGGTCATCTAGTCCAACCTATTCCTGCAGTAAGCAAAGACAATTATGGTTGACAACTCGTCAAAAACTCCCCCAAAAGAAATAAAGAACTAAAACAAAATTACATGTGAAATTAATTAACCAATAATACAAAAGGAAAACTAATTTAGGAAAAAAAAAAAATTGCCAAAATAAATGCAAAGAGACACAGAAAGAGGCAACTAAACTATTCTGACTCTTTCTCCAGAATCCACAGAAATCAATGGAATAATCACCCCGGGCATGTATCTGCACAGTCAAACAGCATTGAGTCATGTACCCAAGCTCTACTCTCTCTGCTGCTATGAGAGAATTCTTAGCATAATTCAGTTAAAAATTACAAAATACCACACTGAAATGCTGGAGAAGAAATTATTACAAAATACTCATTAAAATGTCCCCCCCAAATCAATGTATTGTTTATTTGTGGAATGCCTGCAATTGTTTTTTAAGGGAGTCATAAAAATTCCTCACTCAGCAGGAGTTCATTTGCAAGGGCAATGAATTTCCAAAGGACCTGTTTTTTTATACAACTCAAGAGAAATATTTTTGGATACAAATTTTAAAAAATGTTTATAAGTTAATAGCTTTGCTCCTTTAAATGAGCAAAGACTCGCCTACAATGTAAACAATGAAAATCAAAAAATAAAATACAGAACACAAGTCTTGTAACCTAAATACAATACCCATTGTCTGGACTTCCCTATTTCCATGAAGAACATATGATTTTCATTTTGAAATAGAACATTCTGCTAAAATTACTAATATACTGGGAT
This sequence comes from Turnix velox, assembly GCA_013400935.1. Lineage (NCBI taxonomy): Eukaryota > Metazoa > Chordata > Aves > Charadriiformes > Turnicidae > Turnix > Turnix velox. The sequence goes on along the minus strand of VZTY01030596.1, from coordinate 260,783 downwards.
ATAATGTAATTTAATTGTAGAATTTCAAGATAAACAACTTCAGCTACAATCTGATCAGTGCTCCATGTGTGAGAACTCACATTTCAACTCAGGAAACAATGAAAATCAAATGTTAAAAGTAAGTTTTCATGATCTCAGAATAAACAGTAGTTCTCATAAGAGAAAAACACCACATAAAACTCCGATCAGTTCTCGTTTTTTATCACTGCTTAGACGGGAAAAATATGGCTAGTAAATGGATACCTTCGTAATTCCAAGAACTTCCAGTATTTTCCTGTGAAGAGATAGATACTCCACTACCAGAGATAAAAACTAGACTTTAAATTTGCTTCAGTCAATGGTGAGAATAATACTGACAAACACCCAGCAGGTATTTCATTTAGGAGTTTTTTCTGTTCAGGGTGTAAGGATGTAGAGAGATTCTAGCGGAACACATGAACAATTAGCAATAGAAAAGGCTCCTTCCCCTTTTCATCTGTGTATGGATATAAAAATTGTTCCTAACCTCAACACGCCCCAGCTTGTAACAAAAGAACAAAATATTCCACCAACAACAGTTTCAAGACAAAAGACTCCACAACAGCAAGACAACAGATTTAGTTATGTTTTTTCATATGCCTCCCTCTTTGAATGGAACTTTGGTGAAATATTACCATTATGAAGGAGTCACACATATACCAAAAAAAATCCCAAACCTCCCATGAAAAATATAGGAAACCCTAATGCAAAATCTTGACAGAAAATCCAAGGACTAGAAGCACACTGCTCATGAGGGCATCATCTAGTTCTGACAATGAATACAGACCATTTTTTAAAAAGATCATGTTGCTCCCTATCTAGGACAATCAGTATTGCTATGTGGATAGCTTTCATTTTCCTTAGGAACTCATGAAATTGCAGTAGATCAAATACTAGCCTTAGGTAAGATAAAGATAAGAAGAGAAAGAAGAAAAGGTTTTTCTATAGAAATGTTAGTATTTAACTATAACTTTTGATGTTTAAATGTCAAATTGAGGAAGTAAGGCAATTTGGCAGCAGGAATCTATTAGAACAACTCTCTGGGTACAGTCTGTGCCCAAGTGAGGAACATGGATGGCTGCTGCCAAGGGGCAATGGATGGAGAGGATATTCCCCCCAAATGACGGCTAAATGACACCTGATAGATAACATTCAAGAACGGGGACGCAGCCATTGGAAGCATAGCATCTTTGCACAAGAAGAACGGGAAATGAAGCAAACTGCTGAACTTACTCCATAGGCAAAAAGGGCAAATGCTGAGGCAAGGCCACTGCGCTCTGTGCCAGAAAATAGCACATGCAGATCAGCTAATGAAAACAAGTGAAAAAACAATGCAGGACTTGATCCTAATCTTACACACCACTCTTTGTAAAGAATACATTTAAATACCTACATACAAATTAAATTTAAATCTAAACCAGTTAACAGCTTCACGGTAACTAGTAATGTAATTCATTGAAGTCATCAGGCAGCTGTTGAAAATGAAAGCGTTTGTGAGCATAAATGTCACATGATTTATGTACACAGATTATTGTGTAAGAAATGAAAGAAGAAAACCTGAGAATTCATTTTAACACTACAATCTTAAACATGACAAGTGCAGGAAAGAACCATTTATAAAAAGCATGACTCAAAGTGGACACTCAAAGCTAATGCAGAAGCATGAAACAAATAGAGGAATTATGGTTGATACGGGACATTAGATAAAAAGCGCTAAACAAATTAAATTAGAGATTGGACTGAAGTAAGTGAATTTGACAGCAGAATTTGATTGCTAAAATGACAGCGATGATACATCTCAGAAAACTATAGCATTACTGAGAAAATTTTTAAAATAACAAGAACAAAAGTTTGAAACAAAACTATATACCAATAGGACCAGAGCATATTATGGTAAGCTGGAAAAATACAGTAGGAGGATGAATACTTTGAATACTTGAAACGTTTGTGGACCATGAATGAAATAGTTCTATCACTCAACAACAATGAAAAAGTCATCCCAGCAAAAGGGAAATGAAGGAAGTGTCTAATATAAAAAGAGTGGTTTGCATAGTAACATCTGTGGTTATGTCAATACAAGCACAAGGGAGGGATTAAGAACTATGTCCATACAAACAGTTCTAAAAATACCTTTGGGTGACATATAGTGAGAAACATTAGCTGAGAGCTTGCAAGACAAGCCAAATTCCAGATGCTGTTTTTTGTGGATTAACACACTTAATTGCCACTAATACTGGTAGGAGATCATCCCTGTTTTTCCCATTTCTAAGGTCACATGGAATGAATGGATCATGAGCATATTAAGATTTTGATACTTTGATACCCCTGATAGCACAAAACATGAAACTGAAAAATAAATTCCAACAGGACTGGGAAGGTAGATTTTGTAAGCCAGCATGAGTGGTTCAGACAGAAAGCACCTTAGCATGGCGGTTCTGCAGACACCACTGCACCCTCATCAGGTAAAGACCCCTGCATTCCCAGGGTTTAGTGTAAAGGTGGGTGGGTGGGCTGGTTGAACCATGGCACAGGTAGCTGGGAGTGACCCTCTGCTGGCTTCCCTCCCCTCCCTGTCCATGCTTGCTACCCGACTGTGTGACCAGTGGATTACATTGCACAGCTTGACAGACTGCTGAAGAACTAGCTGTTTGGCAGGTCATGACAGAAACCACAGCTGACCTTTCATTATATAAGAAAATAACCCAAATAGCCTATTGTTGAGAGGAGTGAGTAAATCCTTCTCAAGGATTTATGTGTTTTCAGCACATCACCCTTAGAACAAATCCAGCTGGCACCTACATTCCTTTTTACTCTCTTTGCCCAGGGAGTCACAGCTGAAAGGGCTACCAATAAAGGTAGAAAAGACAACATGAATGAGAAATTAAAGTTCTGAGTTTTTTCCTGCCAGGGAAAAATTTATTCACACTGAGAACTTAATTTATTAATCACACAACATGTGAAGAGAAAAAATAAAACCTGAACATGGAATAGTTAGAAGAGGAGAGTATTCCAGCTTTTATACAGTTTTGTTCCAAATTCAAAGAATTTTTTCCAATTTACTGAAAACCAGTGCTAGATTTCATCCAGGTCTATACCTCAAAGGCAAACTTAGGACTTAGTCTTATTTTTAAATTCCTGAATCACTTTACAGAGAGAAAGTCAAATGAAAATCGAGAACAATTTCTGTCACTAAATATTTTCTTTTTTTAGTATTGCATGTAAGAAACAATTGTTGTACGACTATCTCAAAACTTAAAATCTTATTGCTTAATACTCATTCAGATTTACTAACACTCTCATTAATGGATATAACACTAATTCTTCATTGTGGTAATGAGAGCAAACCACAACTGCTCAGCTACATCTAACACTCCAATGAATAATTTGTAAATAACCAGCTATAAAAAAACAGTTGATTTTAAACATCAGTGCAATACTACAGACTACACATCATGGAATGGAATGCAGCTGCCTAGAAAATGTTAATGGATGTCACACTACTCCCTGAATTGGGCTAATGAGGCAATGTTCAAAGGCTGCCTGCGTCATCCATCTGAGATTAATGGACTGATCAAACTGACAGATACATTCACTGAACTCTTAATTCACATGAAAAAAGGTATCTGGCATCAGTCCAGCATAGCACCCACACTCCTGTTAGAAATCTAAATTTCATCTTCCCTTCTAGTTCTAACTGAGGCAAAATCTTGGAGAGGCCACAGAAAAAAGAAAAAAGGCAAATTTCAGTCCTTTTTGATTAAACAAACATTTTCCCAGTTCCCCTTTGCCTAAGGCTTGCAATCTCTGATCTCCAAAACTTCTCTATGCCCCTTCTAAACACTGAACATTTGAATGCAGCCCCATCGGCCTCTCTAGCAGTTCAGCAAGCTCTGGACCCCTTTCAGTCCAGCACAGCTGTCACTTGTCTGCCTGTCCCTGGTTTGGCCCAGAGAGGTATCTGACAGACTCAGACATTCAGCCACAGGGCTCCTGCTCTCTCCATTTTTTTAGCCACACCCACAGCCCCAGGACCATTCCCTCTCTCACAGTCATTTGAGAGATATGCTTAATTTGATGACTCGATCACGTCAATTCAGATGCATGTCACTCCAGTCAGAAAGAATATTACTTAATTTCTCTGTGCAAATGCTCAATTTACATAAATTATATTCCAATTTGGAGACAACAATAAAACTCATCATTTGCTCAGTCTCACTTAAAAGCTGTCAAATCTGCTGATTGGTTTCATGAGCATTTGTTGTGCTTCATTAATTGTAGATCTAAACTTTTTCAACAAAATTAATAAGTTACATATATACAACTCAAAAGTGGAAGCATCTATAAATCCTTCAAGCCTCTAGCAAGTTCTTTATTCCACAGGAATGGTGATTCCTTGGATTAACAAGCCCCTACACTAAGAGGAAACCTAAGCAATTTTTTATTTCTCAGACAGACCACCTGTAGGTTTTGAAGCCATTTGTGTCTTGATGTGCAGGACTACACCTGAACAAACAGAACAGCTCTGACACCATGTAAATGATTAATTATAATTAAGATTGAAAACAATACAGCTATCTTGATTAGTGTTTCCAGGATGTTATTTTTTCATTGTGGTCAGTCAACATCGAGAAATTTGTATTTATTATGGAAATATCTGGAATGATATATGCCGACACTTTACTACCACTAGCCATACTCCTCAGCTATTCAAGATGAGTTCTGGCTTCCTCTGGATTCGCTGGAAAATAATGATTAAACTAACAAGTGAGCACATCAGACTCCTAATCTAAGGGTCAAGAGTTCAAGTCTCTGTCCAGCTACAAGGCCTGGCTGAGGTTGGACTTGATGATCTGAGAAGTCCCTCCAACCTAGATGATCTTACTATAACAAGTTCTGTGCTGTCTGTAACGACATCTTGCTGGAGTAATAGCAGCCTTAATGTTAGAACTCTCGTGCATGCCTGAAGTGTTAATCAGATACCCTGTTTGAATCCAAAATTAGTGCACTCTTCCAAAACACATACAAAAATCAGAGCCTATCCCTTCCCAAACTTTAAAAAGAGTACAATGACAATGTTGACTGTAAAGTAATTTTTGACACCACAGTAAAAAATGGCAGCTTTCTGGTTCTTGATTTACACTATGACTCCATCCCTCCTTATGACAATATACTTTTCTACAGAGACAGTCTAGTCTCTCAGCAATTTCCTCTGCCACAGTTTTTTCCTTCTGCTTTAAAACAGAAGAAGAAATGATCTGCTGTACAGTCAGAATGAAGGAGAGCAGATGTTACGTTTAAGCTGGTGACATCATTCTCACTTGTAAGCAAAAGGCTCAGCTATGGCAGTATCCATTATTCACAATTTACAAACTTCTTTATGCAGACAAATCCCTCCTTTTTCATATGATCTTACATTCTAGCAGTTTTCCAAATACACTACCTTTTTTTAGTACTGTCCTGAAAACTTCCACAGTATCCTCCAACAATTGTACCTTCTGAGGTTACTAATACTACATTATAAGTGGCAGTTAGTTAGGAGCTTTCTATGACAACCTCGGCTGAATTTATCCTCAGTGGTAAAATGGAATGGCTTTATTTCTAAGCCTGGAAGAGGTTGCCCAGAGTGGTGATGGAGGCCCCATCCCTGGAGACATTCAAAGCCAGGCTTGCTGAGGTTCTGAGCAACCTGTGCTATTGCAGGATGTCCCTGCTCACTGCAAGGGATTGGATCAGACAGCCTTTGAAGGGCCCTCACAGCTCTATGAAAATTCTGCTTGTGATCTTTAGGCCTCAATTTACATAAACTGCAAGCACAATAATCCTAGGGAGAGCAGTACAGCGCAGTATTACCACTGTTTTGGTAGGCACCATATGAAGCAGAGGCAGATCTAGAGATTTTGCGCATAAATCTCTCAACTAGTAAGGAAAAATGTCTTCATGATTACCCACCAAAACATCTAATACAAAATGGTGTTTTTACAATGGCTATTCAAAGAAATATTATTGTGGAAAGAATGAGTCACAGGATAGCAAACTTCATATACAAGCTATACAAAGTGAGACAAACAAAAAGAACTAGAACTTCAATGATTAAAAAAAAAATAAAAAAAAATCAATAGACAGCAAACCCAGCTCTAGCAATTGCAACAACTGCAGTAATAATTGTGAATAGCATTGCTATGCCTTCATATTCCCTTCCAGGTTTGTATTTGTAATTCACGTGCATTTTGGGTTTGCTGTTGTTGGCATACTGTCTCTATAGACAGTAGATAAATAAACTTCTCAACAGCAAAATCCCTTTTAAAACCATACCTCTTAACCCCAAACCCTTGAGAGTTGGAAAATAACTACAAAATTCTTACAGGTTTACTTGTGTGTTCCTTCTTCCTTATTCTGACATTTCTCTCTACTTTTTTTGTAACAAAGTAAATAAACATCTCAGCAGTTATCTATGTCTGAATTGCACTTGGTATCTTTTCCTTTAAAAACCCCAAAACAATGTACTGCATACATAGCACTATGGACTTTTTTGAGCTCACAGCTCTTCTTGAGCTCAGACATGACTTTCATTTACAAGACGACTTTCCATCAGTTTGCACTTAAATCAACTCAAAGTAGTCACTGCTAAGGAAAACATACTACCAAAGCAGTATGATAAGCAATGCCTATATTCTCAGAAACAAATGGGCTAATCTTGGAATGAAATCTGAATTATAACTAAGGAATCAATCATTAATCTTTACCACTCATAAACGATCAGGTGGGCTCTCCAGGACTCCATCCAATCTGCACAGCAGATTTCGGTTAGAGGCCAAGTTATAATGTGTTTAAGGAAAAATGAAAAAAACAAACTTCAGGAGAACCTGAACTAGAATAAGGCATAGAATGAGAGGAAAAACCAGCATTTTGTGGAGTTGTTAATTAATATGGGACAAATTCTGGGGAGAAATTGTACATTCTGCTACCTTGAGTGCAGTTGTTAATAAATATCAAGAAAATAATCAGGATCAAACAGAAGGAATACTCAGGCAAGCAAGAGTTGGTTTAGTGCTAATTTGAAAGGCTATTTTAATTTGCCTGTTTCATAATTCTCTGCAACATTTTCATTATAGTAGCAATCTGGATATAAATCTTTATTTCAATGCTGGTAAAATTATTTCATGCTTCTCAAGAAACAAATCTTCATAATTGTGAAAATTTAAGCTGAGTAGTTTACAAAGGAGTTGTCATATGGGATTACCACGTAAGAGTACATATTAATGTAGATAAGTTGTTATTAGAAAATTAAGCATCACAAATTTTAAGATTGTCATGTGATTATGAATTTGCTATCACTGGCACTAGACAGAAGTTTCAAGAAAACTGCATTTAGCAGTTCTTCGTATTGTAATCAGCTTCATTTATTACCACTTACCAGTTCTACCTGTATTTAGAGGAAAACCTGCATTTTTCAAGGTTCAAAAAAAGCTACTGCTGTTTGCACTGAAAGGTCTTGTAATCAAAAAATTACATGTTGGCAATTATATAAAACCTGTGAGCTCGGTATGTGTGACAACTGACAGCTCCAGTTAACCTGCACAGCTCTGACATGAATAATGTAAAGAAGTTTGAGATATTTCCAAAGGAAACAAAGATTGGCAGAAGGACATAAACATTGCTAACAATTACATACCTCTGCAGAAAACATTCAATGATCTAACAAGACAAATGCAGCACATTCAAGACTTGGAGTCTGGAGCGTATTCATACACCATACAGTAACTCAATTAACAATCAAACATTCAGCAGCTTAGTGAAGGCAGAGGCAGATTTGACTCTAGAAATTCATAGCACCTTTGGGTAAGGCTACATCAGTCTGTGTTTATTGAAATCTGCATCTGGATGTAATTTGTCCAGCAGCAAACTTATTTGTTTTCCACATGAAAGAGATCTACAGGGGCCCATATACTCTGCAACTGTTCACTTGTGCTAAGAAGCATATTGTATAATTTATGTTCTTAATTATAAAACAAAGTTTATCACCAAGTTTGTCTGTGTTACATAATTTCTCATTGTTCACAAGAAGATAACAGAATGCATCTTGAGCAGTGTATTAAGTCTTTGTTGTAACAAAATAAATTGAAGAGATTCAATCCTTAAATTACTTTACTTCTCCCTTCACTGCAGAAGGAGTCAACATAGTTTAAAAGTCTTTCTAGAAGATAATCACTCCTCTCCTACATCACTCTTTCAAAAAGAAGAGAATGCAGGTTATAATCTTAATTTGCCAAACTGTTTTAGCAATTATATACGTTGTTCAAAACCATGGCCTAGCCCAAAAGACAGTTTCATAAAGCCTCCTCTGCAAAACCTAGCTACATGTTTTGGAAATGCAGCTCTTGTCCTTGCCACCTGTCTAACCCCAAATCCCACATGAAGGAAAGGAAAACTGATCAGAGCATGAGCAAAGAAGAAGTCCAGATCCTGGGAAGGGAAAGAAAAACATCTGAAAGCCTTGAACCAAGAGGATGATAGTCTTGTCCCCAGATAGGTACTTGCTCCCTCTCAGTGTTTTAAGCATTAATTATAGAATCACAGAGTCGAAAGGGACCTTCAAAAGCCATCTAGACCAACCTCGAGTGAAATGGGCTTCAGCAAGCCTGGCCTTGAATGTCTCCAGGGATGGGGCCTCAACTGCCTCTCTGAGAAATCTCTTCCAGTGTCTCACCACCCTCATGGAGAAGAACTTATTTCTGATGTCCAGTCTGAACCTACCCTGCTCTAGTTTCAAACTATTACCCCCCATACTATTGCTACATGCTTGGGCAAACAACCCCTCCCCAGCTTTTCTATAGCACCTTCAGGTATTAGGAGGCTGATCTGAGGTCTCCACACAGATTTTTCTTCCCCTGGCTGAACAAACCCAGATCTCTCAACCTGTTCTCACAGTAGAGGTGCTCCAGCCCTCACATCTTCCTCATGGCTTCCTCTGGACCATCTCCAACAGTTCCAAATCCTTCTTGAGCTGAGGGCTCTAGCGCTGGACACAGTATGCCAGGTGGGGTCTTACATCCTTCAGATTCATGATGACTGACTACCCTCTCTGTATTAGAATTCCACAGAGGAATTGCTTTCTTAAGTCAGATACAGATTGCTGACGTTACTTCTAGAATGATGAACACTGCTTTTGCTGTTATTACTCAAACTGATACTGTTTTTCTGGGCCACTTTACAGCAAGACATCAAAAGACAGGTCATCGGACAAAGAAGAGCTGAAATACACAATGAATTTTTAAGAGCATCTGCTCACCTGCTCATTGTGAGGTGTGACGCATCAAGATTTCCCCTTGGACTGGGCCTCAAATGTAAAGGAGGACTGAAAATATTTTGGAACACCTTATGTAGAAGGAGACAAGGACAGCTGGCAGTTCCATAATCACTATTCCATAATCACTATATCCCCATTAAGGGGAGGAACAAGAAGACTGAGAAGAACTGAATTTTGGGGGCAGAGAGGTTCCCATTAAGCTGCCTTAATTTCTGATCTCTGCTTCACACAGCTTGAATTTTAAGAAGCTTATGTCTTATTACTTCTTCATTTGTGGGCATAAAAATGCATGATTGCACTAACACCAATATTTAGTGAGAAGACAAAGAAGCTGAGACCAGAGGGACACATTAAGACATTCTTTCTATAAAGAGATCATAATGACTTGATAATTCTCCTTTTGCTTATCATGTACCACTAGCTGGTACTACAGTTAGAGAAAAAAAATCAAGTCCCAATCATAGCTAAATAATTAGTTTTTTATGACAGACCCATAAAACAAACCTCTATTCAGTGCATATTACCAAAATGTTAGAAAGTTATTCCCCAAAATTTTACTCCCAGATTTTTGCACCATGAGATAGAGAACTCTTGGAAGGCCTTGATTTTTACCCATATGTTGTTGTAACAGCCTTCACTGAATGATGTGACTTCAGTGGCGTTGAATTTCTTTAAATCTTACCAGGATTACAGGAATCACCTGTAGGAGTTCCTGATGTAAGTCCTAGGAAGAGCATTTGAGTATTATTAGCAATAATAATTGAAGTTAACAGTAAAATAATCAGAGGGAAAATAAAGAGATCCCATTCTGGTACAAAATAGAGGAAAGATTTTCTAGATATTTCTAAATTCTTCGAAGAGCAGCAAAAAGTATGCACTGGAAATTTACAAAGATTTTAGAATGAATTGTAACTGAGACCAATTTCTCATTTGGACCGTGTTCAACAGGAATTCTTTTTTTCAGAAAAAAATTACCATTATTTGAAGATCTGTGAAATATTGCTTGATGAATGAATAAAAATGATGACACTGACATCACGAGAAAACTTAGAAAGAAGAAAAAGCCAGCTCCTGAAAGAAAACAGATTGCTCTTAAAGCTCTTCAGAACAAGATTCCAGGGCAGGCCTGAATCTGTCAAAGTGAATTTCTCCTGAAATGCACCAGACAAAAAACATCAAGGAAAGCAACAAAGCTCACAGATTCAGAAACCTTTCAAATTCTGGGTTAGTAGTGGCTTTTTATAAGAATTTTTCCTAACATCAAATAAAAATAAATTGTGAACTGTTGGTTAACAGGAAAAAATTGTTTAATTACAGAAATTATAATATTGTTTAAGTTGGATTCTTCTATTTCATATGATTGTTTTTTTGGCTACTCACGCATTATTGTTTCAGCATCAAATATGTTGCATAATATAATGCAGGATTAGAAAACAAGTAGAATGTTTAATAGCAAAGTACAATGGAAATTCTGAATTTTCTCCCAACATTGGATAAGGACAGTTAACATTTAAAACCAGTTGCCTATCATTCAATATTTTTAGTAGCACTTTTAATAAATAATATAATTAGTGCATTCCCTGGGAGACAATCAATGCCAGGCTTGCTGAGGCTCTGAGCAACCTGATCTCGTGCAGGATGTCCTTGCTCACTTCAGGGGGGGTTGGACTAGATGGCCTTGGAAGAGCACTTCCAACTCAACACTTTCTTTGATTAATGCAGAAGCATGCCACATCGGTAAAAATTAATCATTAACACACATCATTTATTTTTACACCGGAAAAAAAGAGCTCTCTACCCTGGAAAAACCCAATGCACTTTGCAGGGTTAAATCTTGCAAATGCAACAGGCAAACCAGCTGGGTTTAGAGATGTACTGAGATAATCCACTATCATTTAGGCAGTCCAGAGAATTTCTGAACTCGAAGTCATTCAATTAGTTATTCTTCTGTTAACATCTTCTGCTTCTGGTTAATAATTCAAAAGTTGCATAGGCTCCCTCTCTTTTAAGGCCTGGCTATTAGACTTGACTATACTTTCTCACGAAGGGTCAAGTTAAAAAGTTTAGTTTACAAGTAAGGAGACAAAGTGAACTGGAAAACCTAAACAGAATTTTTATGTGAGTTTGGGCATCACCCAAAGTGAATTTTATCTATTTGGAAACAAGGCTTAAGTGCTGATGAGGGAATTTCTCACAGCTTCTTCTGGCCTTCACAGCCATGCATGTCATCAGAGACTCTTGCTGAAGCTGTACATAAATATCTAACTGGTACTAAAAAAAACAACAATAAAAAAAGTCCCACAGAACTCAAATTAAAGCCAGATGTGGAAAAATCAGATGTCAGAAATTTGTCATCATTTTGAGACAGAATAGAAGCATTTGCTAATCTTGCTACTTACTGAGTCAACTGTCATGTTAAGGAAGCAATGGAGAACATTTATTGTTACCTGAGCCATCTCACTTTAAGGAAATAGATACTCTATTGACTAAAGCCCCTGCAATCGGCATTGGTTTTGAACCACCAAAGAAATCTGTGTTAGATTCCTACTCTGGTTGAACAATGAATTGTGTTTACATTCTTATCAGTCATTTTAAGTAGATAAGGTTAAATATGTCAAGATGGTATTAATACTTAGATCAACAGCACAGCTCTGGAAGAGGAGATAGAACAATGTAAGTTTAAAATTTATTTTGTAGATTAATTTCTCCATATATTACTACAAGTTGTATTACTTTAATCTGGGTAAATGCAGTCAATACTAAGCATGTAGACAAGTAAGCTTTGCATGAAATCTTCAGCCGATCTCAAACCATTCTACTTAACATCACTCTTGACAGGTCATCCATGACTTGTCCAGAATGTCTTTTAAGCAACTTGAAACTTAAAAGCAACTATTTTTAAAATTAGCGTAGTGCTTAGATCATTAAAGCACTTATACGCACACATCATGGAAGCAGATAAGCATTTGTTACATTTAAAAAAAAAAAAAGCATGATTTAATTTCAGACACAATATGCTGAAACAGAAGAGCAGCATGGAAAAAGATCCAGCTCTGACTACAACAAAACATTTTCAGAACATTTTCTTAATGTATCAACATTTTAAGAAGGATCCTTTTAAAAACAAGGCAGCATAATTTCTCTATCAGATACAAGTTCTGAAATTAGACTAATGATTTTATATATGGAGACACAACACAATTTTGATGTCACTACAGTAGATTTGAGGTTGGATGACATGTAACTTTAGAACCCTGTTCTCTTTACAGTGGAGCAATGGCACTGGTCAGATTTCACTACATAAAAGGGAAAGGCAAATCATCAATTAACAGAAGTTGTTTACATGGTTTCCAATCCCAAGAGTAACATACAAAATATCTCTTTGATGCAGATGAACACAAAGAGCTGTCACTTCTGCACAGAACAATCAAATATTCCATTTATCAAAACAGGCCATCCATACCTTACAAAACTGCAGTTTTGGAATGCTACATATCAAGCATATTTTAAATCAACCTAAAGAACACCGTTCTGAACTACAGAAAACATTTTTAGAAAATACACTCTGCAAAAGTACCTCAAAAATAGTGAGAAACATAAAAGGCCATTTCAGAGTATTCAAACTCAGCAACAAATATTCCACAAAATGCACTGTGTAAAATAAATGAGCTCAAACCACAAGAACTATGCAGCAGAAAATATACTAAAAACACTCTCTTGTGCACCTAAGATGTTTAAAAACTATTCCAGACTGTGCACTGGGAGAGAGGACACCAAAACCAGCTGCTGGCTCTAGTGCAGTTGGGCTAATTTAAATGCTTCGTACATCAATTTTTCTACCTACAATTACTGATTTTACTGCATAAACCTCAATGTTGAGCCCAACAGTTTTGTAAAGCACACCGATTCCATTTTCTACTAAACTTTAAACATCAATAAGCTGCAATAAACTCACATAATACATCACATTCTGTAACGAATATCTACATGCGCATCCCTTCTGAAGCTGCAAAATAAATGCATTCATTAAATCTGCAAAATAATTAAAAACCAAGGTTTAATCCTGTCATTAGCAACCTGGACACTCAGCTTACCCTCACCTTTACTGCTGATCAGTAGTGCCTGATACTACAGGGTAGTTGTTTTCCTTTGTTGGATCCCTCTCACATTTATATTTCTATTTTCCCTAGGTATCACTAGGCTGATTTAAGTACGCACCAGGAAATTCACTGTTTAATGTTTCCACTATCTGCTCCAATTATTTAAAAAGGTTAAAATGTGAAACAGAAAGAAGTCACCGTTATTCCCACAAACCTTACTAATCAACACTGCAGAGCCATTTCCAGCTGAAAAAACAGCTCTCCAATTTACACAGGCTGCAGTAACTCAATAATGACTTCTAAAACCCAACTTTGGAGCCTCACATGTAAGATGACTATGTCAAAATCAAATTACAGCTGTAAAATGGCATAGACATTTGCAGAGAGAGTAAAGACTACAAAACATTATTAAAACACAGCATTAAGACAGATACATGTTTTTTTTTCTTTATATGGGACAAATTCACTATCACAACTCATTTAGAAGGGATTATTTCTCATGAGAACAAAGCACAGGATCACAGAACAATCCGGGCTGGAAGGGACCATTAAAAATAGTCCAGTTTCTTTCCCCATTACAACTTCTTTCATAGACACATAAACATTATTTTCCCCTTAATATAATCCATCAAGCAATAAAATAATTACATCTTAGATTGACTTGACAACCAATAAAGGATAACTAATTTCCTTACAACATGCAAAACAAGTACTTTCTTTCATTTAAAAGAAATGCTTGAATAGACATAGATCTTAATATTAATTCAAGAGAATGTCTAACCTACTTAGAGACTGGTAACCACCGCAATTGTTAGCCTGCTCTGGGCTGGGTGCTATCACAGTATGCAGTACGAAACATCCTTTATTGCCATCTGTTCATTCTGAGCATCCAAATTCTATTTCCATACCTCAGCAGCCTGCGTCTCCTGGTGCAATAATGTCAGGCCTGTCAAGTCTTCTAAGAAGGAATGTGAAGAATTAAAAACTTTAGCAAGGAAATTAAACCCTTCTCGTTCATACTGGTCAAGGACCTGTCAAATAAACAAACAGAAAAGGATTTCAAATGATGTGATTCATCAATGTATTTTACTCAACAACAGAATCTTTCTGAACCCTCAAAAAATGATTGCATGTTGTAAACAGGTAAAAATTAAGGAGGAAAGAACAAACATTTCTCTAAAGAGGAAGGAAGGTGGAGGTGGGAAGGAAGAAAAGTGAGGTTTAACAATGTACAGGACATAGACAATGAAACCATAGCCTTATTCAGCATATCAAAGAAATGCAGGGACAACAATAGTAAGATATTTTGGTTCCTTCACAGAGGTAAAAATTAGTAAAGATGCAGACAATCCAAAGATGCAGATATCCAAATATTACCAACAAAGCAGGGAAGCAAGTATAACCTTACCATGTACAAGTCTACCAAATAGTCTTAAAATCTGTCTGATTCTGTAACTGGCCTCACTATGCCTTTATCCTGGTTTCCAAAGAACCGTGACTCAAGCTTGAAGTAAAGATTTCCCGGTACCACATCCTCATGGTGTCCATGACTCCAGTGTGCCAGGCTGTGGTCTATAAACTGCCCTGCTTTATTTCAGAGATGTGTTTAACTCTGCTATATCCCCCACTGTAGCTATAACTGAATTCATTCTTCAGTCCTGGCACAAAGCCAGCTGCATGACTAGAGACACCCACAATGTCTAGCATTAGTTTGGGATGAATCACCTGGAAGGATTTTTATTAAATCAAAGTGCCCTTTGCATTGCAATTAACACAAAGTGACTAGTAAGTCTCCCCTTACATGTCTTCTAAAATATTAATTAAACACTGCTAGTAACAAAATGAGATGACAATCATGAGCTGAAGGTACACTATTTTCAAATCCAGTGAACTTCAGCCTTTTTAAAATAAAAATTTATAAAGTTGAGTAGAATTGATACCCCTTTAACATGACCTAATGCTAAAGAGAGATGCAAAACTTTCTTTTCCTCCCATAGAACCAACACCATGTCATGCGAAGGCATGACAATTGCAAATTTAGGTTATGGTAGCACATCTGACTAGAGAGGCATAGGATCAAAAAAACCTCAAGCACAACACCACAGAGTATCTGCCTTGTATTAGCACCCAAAGAAGCCTGAGCACAAATCAAAAAGTGTACCTGTAATGAACTCATTTTAATGATGAGGACAGCCTACTGAATAGAAGTCTCTCCTAACTAATTTTAAAAGAGAAGTTGAAGCCACATGGCCCTGAGAACAACATATCAGGGAGGCAAAGAGTGGCCTGGCAGAGCCCATGGGTTTGTTACCTGAGCAGTGGCCATACTGCTAAAAGGCAACTCTATCATGAAATTCCTTTAATATAGGCAACAACTGAAAGAATATTTTCTCACCTTCGAGGACTTTATTTCCCAGTTCAGAGGATTAAAACTTACAATAGATACCAATGACGGTATGTAGCAATAGGATGAGGGGCAATGGCTTGAAATTAGAGCAGAGCAGGGCTAGATGAGACATGAGGAAGAAGTTCCTCCCCACAAAGGTGGTGAGGCACTGGAATGGGTTGCCAGACAGGTGGTGGATGCCCCATCCCTGGAGACATTCAGGACCATGTTTGCTGAGGCTCTAAGCAACCTGATCTAGTACCTTTGAAGGTCCCTTCCTGCTCTGTGATTCTATGATCAGTACCACTAATGTGCCCATGTCTAACCCTTACTGCACAAATTCAGTAAGTGCTGTCCTCTGACAGATATGATATGGCAAATATATATACCTTCAGGAGCCACTGGACACATTCATACAAGAAAAAAGTTTAATTTTGATCACACAGGGTAGCTCTGCAGGTCATCAGGAATAAAAACAGTCTAGACACCGAACAGGTAATCATTCTAAAAAATATTTCCCGATTTAATAAATCCCCAATTTGTTGCTGTGTGGAAAGGAAATTTTCTCCTATTTAATCATGACCAACAGAGTCTAAAGACCCATGGTTGACATGGGTTTGCTGCTTCAGTTCTTAACAATTATCTTTGCTGCTAACACTGTATTTGCTTCCAACACTATCATTCTGAAGAGCAGCTTCACAAGGAGAAATGCTTCTGAGACGTAAGAATTAAAATAAGAATTATAACATTAGTTACTATCTGACCACAGATGTAAAAAAATCTCACGTGAACTTTTTCTGGGAATAAATGTGTCACTATCCAAGCATTCAGTGACATATCCTTATGCAGCAATTAATTTTACTGAAAAAGAAAATTAAAACCTTCAAAGCAGCAACAAAAAAAAAATCCCAGAAGGTTCTAATTCTTTCTGTCTAGCAAAGCAAGTTGAAGCAAAATAGATTAAAAAACTCACATCTTTTCCTCCCTCACAAGTCATACAGCTGAGAAAGAGAATCAGAAAGCAACACCTTCTCTGTTTCTTGGCTGTTCACAAGCACCCTCAGGAGAATACACATGTTCAAGCCCTGCTCTTTTCTGAAACACATAGAACTCCTCTAAAGCTCACGCTATAATCTTAGGTCTAGTCTCCATCTTACAGCTGTTTTTTCACAGGATAGCATTTTAACTGAAAAAACGACTCTGTGGCTGCACATCCTCACAACAAGGACAAATTAACATATTGCTATATGTTTTTTATAAATGGTACACAGTAATCCACTTTATTAGCAATCTTTTTGTTCTTGTCTGTTTACTGCAGGAAAAACCCCAAATCTTGTGGTAGGAGGAAAAAAATATTGAAACTTAGTGCTGAAAAGCTTGTTTTGAAATGAGAAACAGATGTGTAGCCCCAATGTTATCTTCTTTTTAATATTGCTCTTCACCAAGAAATCTCAATTGCTGGGTAGAATGATGTTCAGAAAGAGAATCTGGCTCCAGCACAAAATATATGGTTCAGTAAAAATAAGCAACCTCCTAAAATGAGCAACTTGGCCCCTGACGGAAAAATGGCTCACATTTTATGCCTCATTTCTGCCACACAATTTTAAAACACTTTACCAGTATTTCCATTTGTTTTGTAACATCTGTAGAGCTAGTGTTATTTATTTTCCAGGAAAAAATAAAATAAGAAATTAATGGTACTAGATCATTTAAACTAAGATATAGAGGGTAGCCTCCCTCCAAAACAACACAGGGAGCATGTAGTATGCTCTGCCTGGCTTTAAACGCTCTCTGCTCAAAGAAGACAGCACCTTCAAAAGGGGACAGATGCCTCACAAAACAACAGTCATGACAGTGGAACAATGAAGTATAAAAATGTTATCTGAGCACAAAGATGACACTTAAGACACTTCATCTTATGATAGTGCTCCAAGTATTATCTTAATGCTTGCTTGAATTCATGCACAATTAAGTTTAAAAAACAAGATCATAAACCAAAAGTTCTGTAAAAGGCTGAATTCCAGGTGCAAGCCGAAATTATTGAAAGCTTATAAACCAAAAGGCAAAAATGGCTCATGTCCAAAGATTTAAAACATCCTCTGCATATCCACAATTTTCTCCTTACCTTGCCAGAATCACTATTAAAAATTAAAGCAAATCAGCATAAAACCTTAACTAATCCAAGTATACAATACGCTGAATATTTGTTTAAGAAAGAGAGTGCTGTTTCAATTTAGGGTTGGAATATCATGAAACAAATGTGTTTTGTCTGTTGCAATTACCAACATGGATTTTGAATTGCAGGGGACAGAAAACAGAATATTGACTTACTGAAGAGTAAGCCTTGAAAGGTCTCAGAGAAGTGTCAGTTTAAACATTCTTTTGCCTGCATGAAGGTCTTAGAAACCACATACAGATTTTCTGAAAAAATCTTGATGTGTTTTATATACACGTATTTGTTTTTCCTGAGACAAACTGATAGACTAATAATATAGACTAAACAGTAAGGTTTTTTTATTTTCACTAGTCTTTCCTTTATAAAATTTTTCTCACAAATTATATGAAATTTAACAGCATCTTTAGGTTGCAGTAAACATAAAGACTTTCTGCTGTACAGCATAAGAGTTCAAGACATTTCCTGCCTGAAAGCACTAGTAAACAGATCTAAAGAGAATAAACCCAAATAAAATTCTCCATTTTAGAGAATGAGAACAGAGGAACAAAGGAGTTAAAGCTGACAATATCCTTAGATCATCTGTCCTGACCTCTTTTAATCCATGAGTATATCCTTCAGTCCCCTAATAGCCATCGCTTGCTATTTTACACTTGTCTTTATCCCCATTTCACTTCCTGTCCAAAATTTATGCTGATTAGCTCACCAGCAGTGACAACATTTTTGGCTCCAGTTAATACTGGCATTAGTCACTATCAACCACACTGCAAATGCAGAAAGCCCTTCTTTTTCGCAGTCACTGACAATTTCTGTTTGGACAATTGTGACCCATATACAGGGTCAGGCACCTATAGCACAATTTTACCTTTTTGCCTTGAAGAATCAGTCAAGAAACCACATCAATTTTCCACAGTTAAGCCCTAATGCTTGGAACTGAAGCAAGGTCACTTCCCCAGACATCTAAGAAAATTATTCTTCTTTGCACAGAAAAGACATCTCATGCTGAAAACCACTTTGGCTGTCTGTATATTTGATTCCATGAAGACTGGCACGGTCCATTTTGGATGGCTGGCTCAAGTAAGCAAAAGAGCCAGCACTTACAGGGTACTGTTATGGAAGGCATTGATTCTAGTCCCTTCTCCCCTGCCAACAGCGCTGCAACAATAAGGTAAGATATGTCAGACACTAAGCACCCAAAACTCGACACAACCTTCATGAGAAACTGCAGCTCTTGCTCTTGCTCTGCAGAGTAGAGGACTGTATTAACTAGGCAAAACAGCACTTGAAAAAAAAACACTTCACAAAACTGCACATATTTACTGCATGTCAACCATTTTGGTTATTTTATCTTTTTAAATTCAACTTTTCTAGAATGAAAAAAACATACATAGGCAAACATGCAAAAATGTGGAATAACTGGATAAAAGGTTAAACTTAACACTTTCTCATACAGCCCCATGGGAATCTACAAATAAAAGAACAGTTTTTTAATAAAGTGAGACTGATGATTTGTGAAGTTTAAGAAAAGAAAATATGTCTAGGTGTAGACAGACTCTTATGAAAGACTGCAGTGAGGAGAATGCAGGAAAGCATGCAAGAAAAAATAATACTTAAAAACAGGATGGTAGTTAAAAATCATTTGGGAAATCATCTATGAAATCACTTGCCTTTAATCTCATGAGATTAATAATATATCTGAACTACAAGGAAACTATAAACCATTTAAGTAGTAATACTACCTTCCTGTAGGATGAGCTGTAACACTTCCAGACACCATGATGGCCCAAGCAAGGAGTAACAAGATATTAAGTTCTCCACCCAATTGAACATACTTGATGAAGACCACGGTTTGTTTTTTTTTTCCATAGAAAGTGTAGAGATGAGGTCTCTCTTGCCTTATCAGATCTCAGTGCTTTTTAAAGCTTCATTTTTCTATTATCGTCCATCCTGTCTGTAGAGGTGCCTCCCAACCTTCCCCAACATAAAGAACTGAACATATTCCTGATTCCATAACCTCTTCTCTCTTCAAACAATAAGTGTGTTTCAAGACAAAGCTACTTTTCAGATGTCTGGTATTTTTGATCATTGCCCTCCCCTAATGGAATAAAAATCCACCATAATGGTCACCTAAACATGTGCCATTATATCCTTTTACTTTGGTTAATTGACATTTTATTTTGTGGAGTTTAAAATAAATAAATAAATCTGTATTTTTGAATTAGTAATACCAGGCATTTTTTTAAAAAATGCAGATCTCTCAAGCAACCAGCAACAAAAGGATCCTCCTCACTGTGACTAACATTGAAAATATATAATTTCAATTTTCTCATTGAATTTAAAAATTATATTCAGGGAGGTAAAGAATTCCTTAGATTCTAAAAGTTAGGGGCAAGATAATCATGCTCTCTGCTCCTCTCAGCTAAAATGAGACTTTTTCAAAGAGAAAAAACAAAAGTGATAAATTTTTGAGTAATGTTCTATGCCATTTCAAGAGAAATAAAAGTATTAAATTTAAGTCAGTATGCTAAAAATATGCATTCTTTGACTCAAATCTGTCTAATGTTCCTACAGAGGCTGCTCTGCACGCAGAAGTGTCAAATGTTAACACATGTAAATTCAGGAAATAAGGAAAATTATAAATGGACTCAGTCAAGTTAATATTACAGATAGCTTCAAAAATAACTCTCCCTAAACATTCTTTTAAATTTTTGCAGTTTTCATTCCTGGAGGACAAACATCTCGTCCCCATTTCTGCAAGTGCTGCAAGAGTTAGCCCTTAGTTACTGAGAGAAAGCAAATCATAGAATCAGAGTTAGAAGCTACTTTCAAAAGTAGCTTTCACTCTCCAGTAAGAGAGTAAAGTCTTTTCCCAGTGCATCCAGGGCAAATATGAAAGGGTTTGCCGCAATCATAATAAAGCTATCTCAACTAAAAATAAGTCAGTAACTGAACAGCACAGGTTACTGTCATAACTGATTGGAATCACTTCAAGGAAAAAAATGCATGCAAAGCAGATGAGAGTAACAAAAGCATTGTTGTGCCTACATGACAGATTTCAAAACTGAAACACTCATAAATAACTTATGCAATGCAGGCACTTTGTAAATGTCACAGCAAAAGTGTTCCACGTATTTGTGGAACATCTCCCAGGGAAGGGAAATGTCTTGACTGAAAGCAGAAATGGTACCATAGTGTTTAGAATACTATCCCTGACTCCAGTCTTTATGCCTCCATGAAATGCAATGACAGCAGAAAACATTTAAGGCTCATTCATTGAAATTACACAGTGGTTAAAATCTACAACTTAAACAGATCAATTTTGTAGTATATTGAATAATAAGTTGACAATGAAATCAAAAATTAGTAAAGACGCTAGTGCCACTTTTATTTTTCTGTTCTAAAAGTGGATATAATTACATACCAGAACAATTTCAACAGGGGATTGGAAAGCAATATTTTTAGGGAAAACAATGTACCTTTTGAGAAGATGGACACTAAATGCAAACTGTGGAAAAGATCTGTGAGTTATATGTAAAAACAAAGGGGACAATTGTATATACAAGTTGGTTCGTAGCAATAATCTTATGTGACATCAGACTCTGAATCTGTGAGGTCTCCTTGTTCACTTCATAACACAAAAGGAGAAGGAAGAAGCAATAACAAGTAAACTTTCATTACTCTCATTAAAATGTAAACATTGGCAGTTTTGCACTGAAAAGGATACATAAATGTTCCAAGGCTCTAGCCAGTTACCTGTGCAGCTCTTCTAGTAAAGGATCGGCAGCACTCTTCTTTCCTACTGAATTGTAAAGCTTCTGACCATAACATTTTGCTCTCAAAATAGTAACAGACAGCTAAATTAACACAGTAAGCAATAAGCTTTTGTAAATAAAGTTTGTATTAGAAATAAATGTCTATACTAAAGAACTTCAGGCTCTCTCTTCTCAGTAAGAGGGAAGTGTGACACGGAAGAGAAAGCAGATCAGACCAAGCTCTCAACTGGTAGTGTGGTGCTGTCAGATCTGAAATGGGATGTCTCTCATTCCAGCACATGTTTGTCAAGAAGCAGAATAAGATGGAAGGAGGAAATCATACAAGGAAAATTTGGCATGGAATAAAAATAGATTGGTTTCCTGCTGCGACTATCCCAAAATTCCTGAACAATTGCCTGTGGGAAGCTTCTCTGGCATGTAGCCTGTTCAGGACAATTCTGGGTGAGGAATAGCTGGCTGCTTGGACATCTGGGCTCTTCAGCTTCAAAGAGAGAGAAATGAAGTCATGACTGGGAATCCAAATGAAATGGAACCTAATCTCCAAACATACAGATTGTTTGCAGCTTCTCCCAAGTCATCCAGTTGGACTGGGTGGCTTAAGAAAACAATGGAATTTTAAAAAAGAATTTCTAATTAACTAGATTCATATTTTAAGAGCTATGACATCACAAGAGCTCAAGAAAGAGATGGCATCACCAAATTCAGCTTATATCAGAAAAGCCACTTCTCCCCTCTGCTGAAAATTTGAATCTACAGTAAATCTGACACAGATCAAGATGAAATCATGCTAAATTGATGCACTGAAAAAAATGATCCAACATGCAATTAAATTGTAATTGGATTTGTCATTTCAAAGTATTAGCATCTGATTTCCAGATAATACAGGGTGACACACTCTTATGCTAATAAACAGAAAGTTAGCAAAGTAAATAAATGCCGTGTTTCTACTGTAAGGAAATATGTGTGCCAATGAAGCAACCTTTTCAGCACAGAAGTAATTTAATACCCAAACCACATGAAAAGTGATCTCTCTGGGAATAGTGCAGCTGCTAAAATCCAAGTCAGATTTTATTAAATCATTGAGTCTGTTTATGTAAAACAGGGCTCTTTTCAAATGAACTCCAAGAGGAAATTATTTGCTAACACAAAAAAAGAGATACCTGCATTTAATTTATGTATGTTATTATTGGTTTTATGTATCAATACATGCTGGATTGGAGATGAAAATTTAAAGAAAAAAAAAAGTTTATTCCAACAGTTTAACTTCCCATGTTCTTCAAAATGTTCTTCCCTTTTTAAATTTTACTTTAGGTAACATATATAGAATTTCTGCCAAGCATCCTTCTGGAAAAGATGAGAAAATCACTTAATGGCATTCCCAAACAGGCCAAATCATGAGTCAAACACTCTGCATCCTCATCTTGAGATATTGCAGTCAAAACTTCAATGTGCACTACATGGCCATAGAAAACTTGCCAGAAAAAACTTTTCAAGGCCATGGTAGAGGAATACAGTCCAAGCCTGAGGAGGAGGCCTCACACAGAGCCATTAGTGGGATGTCCCAGTATTCTGGCAAGACACAGCCCAGATCACAGCAACAGCTGTAAATCCATTCAGTGACTCAGGACTGTCAACACTACCATCAAAATGAAACAGTCTTTTGAATAGAGTGATGTTATAGTTGTAATTTTTTTTTTTATTTAAATACTCTTTATATGTCTGTTTTGCATGACTAATTAGAAATTTAGACAACTGCACATTTGTAATGGTACTCAATTCAAGAAGCTTATTTACTAGACATCACAACTAATTTTTGAAATAGCTAAAAATAAAACTGATTTTGTTCCTTCCCACAAAGCTAGAAAATGCCAACAGTATTCTTGTGATAAACTTTTCAGAAATGTCTTGGCCCTATTCTTTGCTTGGTTTCTACAGCTATGACTAGAATGTTTATGTGGAGACAGCACGCTAATAAATGATGACAAAGTAATTTAGAAAACAGCTAAGAAAGAAGGGTGTGAGGGCAAAAGAGCCATAGCAAAAGTGAGTACACAGAAGTAAGAGAAAACACTAAACACAAAGCCACCCTCAGCACCTCAAGACTGAGGCAGAACAAGGTCATTCTGTACATGTAAATAAAGCCAAGAAAGTAACACTTACTTTGGCTGAACAGGCTGTGCACTTATCAAATGCCAGGCTGACAGGAAGTACATTATCAAACCTTGATAAAAATCCACGAATCTAGAAGATGAAAAAGTTTACAATAGTAACACTGCTAAACACGAACAACTATGCAACATGTAACAAAAAGATAAAGTGGCTGTAACTAGGGTAATACTCTTCTAAGACAGTGACAGTAACATCTGTAGTAAGTTTATACTCTTTGTTTTACTATATACAAATAATGGCATGACTATGTAAAAGCAATAGGATTTAAACATAACAAGAGCCACAGCACCACCAGGAGTTTGACTTTGCTGATTGCAAATTATAAAAAGTCATGGTATAACCCGCTAAATAATTTCCCCCCACACTCATCTCTATAGTATACTGTCTGAAAACTTAGCTGTTGTGCATTCCTAAATTACATTGTTGACATGACACTACTGATAGACGATTTTTAAATTCCAGACCATTGTTTCTGGCAACAGAGACAACACGATGGAACAGATTCGGATCATTTGGACTGTAAACCCTTTGGAGTTCTGACCAGCTTTTCACTCTGCTTTAACGGTTCTGCTACAGTGAAGAGACATCACTAACAACAGAACCTAGGCAGATCTTCAATAGAAATAATAATGCCTTAATGAATTTATAGTCTATTATGGAAAATACTTCCAATAAATACTCCAACACATTTAATGCAGTTGAAATAACACAAACCTCAGAAGCCATCAATAATTTAAAACAGTATTAAAAACACAAAGGTATTTTTGCAGAAATGCCAAACCATAAGTGATGTTAAAGTAAACAAAAAACCCCTAGTCATTTTTAAACAAAGCCTACACCTAGGAAAAAAAAGAAAAACAGTAAACCAAGTCTTCCTGATACCACAACTGCTTTCAATTTGTGTTATCCTAGGAATTCCAAGATAATTCCTAGAAATAAATTAATTTATGACAGACTAAGACTCTGGATGTGTAACATTTATTATCCACAAAAGAATACCTTCTTAAAGAAAAAGATCTCTGCATTCCCAATAAACAAATAACACTATGAAAAACCACACCTGAAAGTGATTGTTAATTCTAGACAACTGCAAAAAGTTCTTCACCCACTAAGTTGGTTAGATGGGCAACTGTTAAGAGAAATTGGCAAGGATTAGAAGTCAAAATGTTTGAAAAACGTAATCTATTTTCATTTTATACTTATTAGAGTTATATTTGTGCTAGGACAAATGTACAACTGAAGATATTCATGATACTAAATGGAAGTGACACAGTCACTAAATGTAAATGGGAAAACAGATACAGGCTTGACATCATTCAATAAAAAGCTTTCCAATTAAAATCTGTATTTGATAAGGATCATATCTCAAAGCACAAAACACCACAATAACTCAAGTAAAAACACATAGGAGTACAAAAGAAGACAGCCTTCTGTCAATTTAAACAAAAGCATTCACTCTTAAATTCCTTACCTGATGAGGAACAAGTCCAAGAGAAGTAGGTGGTTCATTCATTCTATCATCACTACTGCTGGCCACAGCATAACCACTGTCAAAAATCCAAGAAGGAAAATTAGAACTAGACAATATATTTAACATTCAAAATTTCCAGCAAGCTTCATGACATTTTGCTACAGTGTAGGATCCGGAAAGGAAAAAGTGATTCATAGTAACTGAGACTGAGCATGGGAATACAAAAACACTTTTGCAGAATCAGTCTCAGAAACCTGTAACACACTCATGCCCAATTCCTAACACAGTTTTTCTTCCACAGACTTGAAAAACAAAGCACAAGACTAAATTTCAGGTTATGGAATTTCAGAGCAATTTGTGTAACAAAATCACTTTGCTTTAATTAATATTTTGCAGTATTTGGCTTGTCCTGAAGGCCTTTCATCTGACAAAAGCAGTTACAACAGCTTCTCATTACATTTAAATACTCTCTTGAGCAAAGCAGTGGCAAGATCCACTAAACAGAAATACTTCCTTCTTTTGAAATTTTCTCAGTACTTTTCTGCACTTAAACTCAGAAAGAAAGAAAACTCTCAATTCCCAAGCTACAAACTGAAGATGATGTATCATTTCTCTGTTAAACATTGTTAAATAACAGAAATATAGCAGATGTGACCTACATCTTCACTGTCAAAACCACAATTTGTAAAATTATCCTGCTTCCCTCAAAAGATTATACTAAATACATCTTTTTCTCTGAGAACACATTTTGAAGTCACAAGTGACTCACCCTTCTGGATGCTGTAAAACTGACACCATTAATTCCACTGCGAGTGCTCCAGCTATCATGGCTAACCCAGGCCGACTGACCGTGCATTGCTGATCCAGCGTCCGATCCCTGGTGGACTACAAAGACAGACAATTCTAAAGGAAAAATAAAGTAACTCAAAAGTAAGTAGCTGCCCTACCACACAAAACTCCTCTTTTTCTGTGCAGTTTATTTCCTCAGACTTCCAAATTAAAAAAATTAGCTATTTCTTAATCTTGCATACACCATCATAAACCAAAACCCTTTCTGAAACACCATTTAAAACAAAGAAATATTCAAATTCCAAAAAGAGAGACACATAATCACCATTTATATAAGGTTCTACTCACATCCCCTGGTGCCACAACATCGTTGCAGAAGTAGCAACCCAGTTTGTAGCCAGGGATATTCGAGAAGAGAGATGATCCCAGAAGATCAGAAGAACCAGAAACATTGCTGAAAACTGAATCATCAGATTCTTGCTGTTTGGGTTTCTTTAGTCCGTGTCTCATAACAACAAATGTATCAAATCCCAATGCAGCATTGATGACCAGCTGTGAATAACAAAGAGAGAACAATACATTTCAAGGAAGTCAAAAGGGAAAGGAAAGAAAGACCTCAAGGCTTCATTCACTGTAAATGTCAAAACTCACATCAAGTGCAGCAGATGGATGTATCACTTATTAAATGTGTATCTATTACCATAGCTATAAACCATGGGGTTTCTGATAGGTGCAAAATTACACTTCTCAAGCATTTAGAAAAATATCCACCAAATTAATTTCAAAAATCCAGAAACCATTATATTCTTCTCTGTGTCTTTCAGGGAAATTTGATACATACTCCTCCAAGGAACTCCATGCGTTGTGCCAGTTCATATGCAAACCTCAATTCATGCCAACTAATATTCAATGTCTCACTAAAGTATCAGAAGCTGTGATACAAATTAACATCTTTATAGCAAAGTTTATCACAATGTTAATACAGTTCTTTGTATCATTATTGGAATAACTTATTTTGGTTCCAGCTAGATTTTTAAGTTTGCTGCATATTCTGTATATTCATATTCTCTAAGTGCTAAAATATTCCAAGTTCCATTTAAATGCAATGGTGATTATCAATAAGTATTCTCATCCTTTGAAATTCTACATGTCATCTTTTCAGTTCACCGTGGCTGCAAATATAATTCATTAAATGCCTCTATGTGACAGCAATGAAAAGCAAGTCTGTATCCAAACAAAACTTCTGCTCACTGAGGAAAGCAATTAATGATTATTTATAGTATTCACATGCATCTGTTTAGTCCCACGGGGAGCACAAGCAGCTGTGGTACACATTTACACTGGCAGCATTTCGCTCTTCTCTTGACAAGTGCTCAGAGTAATCTGAAGCTACATACGTTACAACCCAAATATCATAAACCAAATACTTAGGCACATTTTACTAAGTTTACAAGCAATGGTTTTTAATCCAGGAAAAATAATTATACAGCAATGAATAAAGCCACGAAAATATAAAGAAAGATATATTATACTGTTTCATATACAGTTATTTTAGACAGAAATTCTAGTATGATTAATTGTCACTATACATTCTGATAGCCATCAATTTATGGATATTAACTTTCAGCTTCCCGGTACTTTATTCTCTTCTCAATCCTATAACAAAACCATGTCATTGGATCTCTGGTATCACAGCCATGCCTAAAGCAAGCAACTAAAAGACTGCATTTACTCATTAGATCTAGACATTAGGGAAAAGTTCTTTCCCGTGAGGGTGGTGAGATACAGAACACAGAGAGGTGGTGGAGGCCCCATCACTGGAGACACTTAAGGCCAGGCTTGCTGAGGCTCTGAGCAACCTATCTACTGCAGGATGTCCCTACTCACTGGAGTTGGACTAGATGACCCTTGAAGGTCCCTTGCAACTCTATGATTTTCAAAATATAAATGTGTCATGGTTGGCATTGCTGTAAATCAGTAACTTGGCTAAATACTTCCCATTGCAATTAACTGTTTATCTCTCTTTGGTTTATTGTCCAGTAACTACAGGAATCTAACTGATTGACACTTGATTAAAAAAATATATAATTCACCTGGTTTTGATAAAGGGACTGTGGAATAGTGTATGTATGGCATGTGTTTAATACAATCTAGCAAACTTTTAAATGCTTGGGTGCTCAGCAGGAGTGGGGATTTAGAATCCAATGCAAACATTAGCTTCTCAGTTCTGTGTTTGTCCAAGATACTTGTTTTGGAAGGAAGGAGTGAAGATCAAAGATCATCAAGCTAACTGAAAGAATATGTAGAGAAACCAACAGATATCACAGAACTTTACACAGATTGTCTCTTCAATTTCTTTGAGCCAGTTTTGTCCTTTTGTCTTATACAGAACCTTCGAGGCAACAGAAACCAAGAAAAAAACTCTACATTATTACAAAAGACCAGCCAAGTATTTCAATTTCCCATAGAGTTACTTCAGGTACACATCTAGCTGATATGCAAGAGCTGAAATGTAACGACAAGCATATTAGCAAGGCATGGTCCAATACCTTCCTCTTGCTGGCTGCAATGACAGCAGGAAGCCATCGACTCTCCCTAGTGTCCATAAGGAGGAAAACAACATCATGAGCATCAATAAGCTCTTCCAATTTAGCCACATCCTTCTGAGCCTGGGCCATTGTTACTTCTGAAAAATTCACTGGGTGGCCTGGCATAGGGATGCTCATGTTGTAGCCTTCTGAGCTCTAAATTGAGACAGACAGAAAACAACATATTATAAAGATATCCTTGTGACTTAACAGAATTATTATAAATTTTCATACAAAACCATAAAGCATAGCAAACATCAAGCAGATAGATCTTACATATGATTATGAACACGCTGTTAAACTCAGATAAAATCTTTGACCTGGATTATCTCCTCAGACACTTCACACCCAATGTTAACAGGGCATATTTCATATTTCTGATAGTGAAAACTGACTTAATCGCAGTAAGACAGATGTGAAGTATCACATATTCTCTTCTTTGTTTTAGATTCTTTATGAGAACTATAGTGTTGAGTGATTTCCGTGCAATTCAACCAGCCACACGGGAACCTGATATAGAAGAAAATAACTTCTGAGACTTGTAACTCCAGCATTTGGATGTCTGGAGGCTTGCACTGTGCAGATGCTGAAAGAGTCTGTTCTCACTAAGGAAACATATGCTTCTTCCAACTCCTTATTAGGGCAAGGCATATTGAGCAGAAAATGGCCAAAAAGCCAAATAAGCATAAACAATGCATATACAATACAAACAATTAACTCATTCATTTAGAAATACATTAACACAATCTGCTAGCCATCTGCTATGAGAGAATAATGGATTCTTTCCACACCTCACAGAAGCAGAGGCCTTGGCAAAGCCTCTGTCCTTGTCACACAGCTGTATGAAACGAACAATTTCAAAATCCAAAACTTAAAAGCTAGAGGAATCAAACAAAATGACACAGGAAGAGAGGAAAGCTATACTGGTGGAACATGCTTTGCACAACTCCAGGCAAATAACCAGAAGGACAACATATACATTCTGAACATCATAAACATCCCTGAAGATAAACAGAAATAGACACATATAGCAGCTTGGGGAAATTAATCTGCATAATTATCTACATGAGCCATACCAAAGGCTCTATCTCTTTTTTTCCTCCTTCCTCCTCTCTGCCCACCCCCTGCAGTTACTGGAGCATGTGTTACCATTGCTGTTGTTAATGTCCTCTAAAAAGCTGTGGCTGCAACACAACATTTAAATCTATGCCGTATATAAGTAATGTAGTTCTGGGAGTATGTCAAGCCCCTGTACCACATAAAAGTCCTGATTTCAGAGATAAGTAAAACAGACACTTAGTAAGTGACTTAGGAAGTCAATTTTTATTCAAGAAAATAAAAAGGAAAAGCAAAAATTACTGTGAATACTTAACAAAAATACAGTAACAAGATTTGTAAAGCACTAAAATCTTACCAGAATTCAGAAAAACCTCTATCCAGTTACTGTACTTGTAGAAATATATACAAGTGCAGAAGCTTCAATAGCTTCCATTTCATTTGAGTAACTTCTCCATTAAAAAAAAAACACCTTGGTCACTGGCAAAAGGTACCTTGTGATGGCACATGCATATTATTGTAAGAGCAGTAAATGTGCATGTGTCCCCTAAGGTCAATAGATCTTTTCATTCCCCAGAATTACGAAATGTCAGGAAATCTATACATCACAAAAAGAATTTCACTAGACTGTAATAAAAAGGCTTAGATTTTCAGAACAGAACCTTCACTACTAAAAATTATTTTAAATGTCTACAAACTAATAACATTCAGTTATCATTTCATAAAATATTAGAATTGTGTACTCATTAAAATGGAACTGTATGTTGACGTGCAAAATCATATAAGAGAATCAATTTTTCAGTACTTCCATTGACAGCTGACCAAAGCTGTGCATGAGGCTCCTCTGCTTTTGGTTGTTTTGTTTTTTAAGCAAACAGACACCAAAATATTGCAATTTGTGGTATTACCATGACCTTCTCTCTCACTTTTATCCTCATTTCTCTTTCTGCATTTTCAGTTAAACTAAAACTTAGATAATTTAAAAGATACCTGTATTCAATATATTAAACCTTAACAGAAGTGTGCGATGATTAGGGAGACAGAAAATTAAGAAGAGTGAAGCTGCCATCATTAAAATGTCCTATCGGAAATACCTACAGAAAGTGTCTCTCTATGCAGAATGGTATAAAAGATGATTTAAATGCTGAATACACTGGAGTTCCAAGCCAGAATGCTTCAGGAAATTGTATAAGAGGGTCAACAGATTTAAATCCCACAGCAGCTGTATGAATGATTCTGTGCATTACCTACTTGTAATAAAAGGCTGTGAATCTGTAAATTCTGTTATCTCCAAGTCCTCCCTTCTATTTAATAATAGAACTCTAAGCTACAGTATTTTGTCTTAGAAGCGGAATGAAACAAATCAAACTCCTTGCCAAAGCACTCCTTCTTGACTCATCTGCAGTTATGAGGTGATTATTCTTCCAACTAGAGAGGACATAAAATGAAAAAAGAATTCATATGCAACAGTCAAGCATCTCAAAGTCAACCATGAGAAACTGGATCTTGTGCACAAAATATTACTTCTACTGAAATAAAAAAGAAGTAAAATAGCACAGAAATGCCCCACTGAATTTTCAGAAATGCCTTCAGAACCATCGGATGGGAGGACTAGAAACAACGGATGTAAATTGGAGGGGGGTAGATTTAGACTTGACATAAGAAAGAATTTCTTTACAGTGAGGGTGGTGAAGCACTGGAACAGGTTGCCCAGAGAGGTTGTGGATGCCCCCTCTCTGGAGGTGTTCAAGACCAGGCTGGACATGGCACTGAGCAGCCTGATCTAGTGGGAGGTGTCCCTGCCTACGGCAGGGGGGTTGGAACTCAATGATCTTAAGGTCCTTTCCAACCCAAACTATTCTATGATTCTATGATTACTGCTTGACTCCCAGGGAAGGGACTTGGGGAGATTCCAAAATGTAAAAGATTTTGGTTACTCCTTTAGTATGAGAGAAACAAGCAGACTTGAAATCTTTTCATTCAAAGACTTTTACCCTGATAAACATGTGTTTTGGTAACAAGCTGCACTACCGTCTGCAGTAACAGCTGCAGCTCTGTTTTGAGAAGTCCAGAAAAGTCACCTGGGTTATAAAAAGCTCCAGCTACAGTAGCTTCACTGTCCAAAACAGTCCAAAGCACCAAGACTTCCCCCAGGCTTATTAAAGACGTTTTGTTAGACCATGCCTTGAGTCTGCTGCTTAAATCTCATCACTCTCACATAATTTCAGCATGATACTGACTATTTGAATCATGGCTTTTATTGCTAAGCCTTGATAATTCTTGTAACTGCTGGTGTGCTGTCTCTCTATTTACATAATACCTCTTATCCATGAATCCAACAGCAGCCAGACCAAAATATATATTAGAAATATTATATTGTAAGGACAGACAGGATCCATACAACTGCTTTCTCCTCATTTGTACCACAGAACTATGAAACTAGGGCTGAGTCCCACTGAAGGCTGATAAGATAACATCCATCTATGGCACAAGGAAACAACTGAGAAATGTGTAACACTGATGGGAATCATATGCTAAGGAAACAGTAGGGATGAAAGTTTTTAATCAATACTTGCTGCCATTAAGTTATTCTGGGAAAGACCAACAGAAAAAATAGCTATTGGTTTTAAAAGTATTTTTTTTCTTCTAGTTGTACTACACTGCTGCTAATTCATAGAGCAAATGGTCCATATACTGCAATCACCATTACGGAAAGTTCCTTAGGATGCACCAGACAGGAGCTACAAGATTATCCAGATGAACCTTTCATTACTGTGAATATTTATTGTTTCAAAGTTTAATAGGTATGGAGTACTTAAAGTAAAATGTTTATAGATTTGTTAGACGCCAATGTAACTCCCAATTACTAGAACTTGGAATAGTTATTAATACCTCTTATCTTTCAAGGAACACTCTTCCAAGGAAGATCTCGGCACATTTTAAATACTGATCTTACCACTCCTGGGAAGATTTTCTGCAGCCTGTCTGCTGCTGCATGGGCTTTGGGCTTCCCACCGCTGAGACAGTCTTCAAACTCATAGAGTGGCTGTCGTACTGGGTTGGAGTAGGAGATCTTTGCATTGTCCACAAAAGTAATCTTCCTTACTCCCCAGCCCTAAAAAGCAAAGTAATTTAAATAACAAATACAATGGGCTTAGCTATAAGCCCATTGAGCAATGTCAGAAACTCAAAAGTTTTGTCCAATTTTTCTGGAAAGATCAAGCTACAAATGCTTTTGGAGCTATTCATGGCAACAGCTTTGCACTTGCACCGATTTAACAGAAAATTTGGGCTCTCCAAATGTATCAGTTAGCAGTAAATTCAAAATTCTACTGAATTCAATGGGATGTAGTAAACATCCCTCAAAGTAAATATCAGCAGTTAATTACTTCAAGTGTTTCACCTTGAATTTGATCATATTAGATTGATAATTTGTTCCAGAATGTCTTAGTATTTTTTAACGTAAATTCAAACCAAACAACTATTCTGCTAAGGTTGTTCTCTGTTATTCTAGTATTAGCAGAATTTAAGTTATTTCCATTGGCTACAGATCTTACCTCTTCCCAGCAGTTTATAAAAAAAAATTTATAAGAAGCAACATTAACTTCTAAGATGAACTCAGAACTTACCATCAAAGTCCTTGCAACACTACAACCCAGTGTACCAGCTCCGAGAAGCAGACACTTGGCAGACACAATCTTTTCCAAATTGAGAGTAGGCACCAGACGCCAGCACATCAATTTCAAATTAAGGTCAACTGATGATTCTGCTAACCTACACCATGAAATAGATAGCAACACATTTCTGAATATCCTTGTGCTTCTCCAACAGAGCAATTACTTAATTTCAACTTAAGAAATTCAATGCAGCTTTTTCATTTAGCTTAAGGAGAGAAATAAATTGACAATTCAAAGTAATAGGAAGAACAAAGCTCCACAAGCGTACTTCCACCTAATAATACCCTTGGGCATGGCAAGAAGACCAGAATAAACTGGTTTCCTGCATGCAATTATGTTGGTCCTTGATATGAACTACTACAATTGGCTTCAAAGGAATGGAGTTCTTGGTGGAAGTTTTAGAAGGAAAATGAAGTAGTAAATCCATGCTCAACCTATTGTCAGGTTTTTTATTAATAAGAACATAAGGTGTTAAAGCTCTCATTAAGTCAGGTCATAAAAATAATCTATAAAATAAAAATTAGCACAGTACAATGTCAGAAGGAGGAAAAAAAATCCACCCAGAGCATTCTCATTCACTCTCCCACTTCCTCCTTCCAAAGGAGTCTATGACTTCATACCGCATGATAATGCTTATCCTCCAACTCAAGTCTCATACACCACATTAAAATTCATTTGACTTTCTTCTCTTCAAGTCAGATTTATAAGTAAGTTCTCAGATTCTCAACATATCCCTTATACATCATAACGTAACTTTTACACTAAATATCTTTTTCAAGATCACAATTGCAAAAGCTGGCATATCTTCAACAGTTTCTGAGAGAATTAACAGAAGTTGGCACAAATACAAGTACAGAAGGTCAAGCAACATTTCCACTATCTGTGAATATACTCTCAGTTGCCACAATGGCATGACAGAAATGGCTTTACTTGACAGGCTAAATAAGTTAACCTAAATCTTTATTAGATCAACACACTCCTACTGTGTTGGAGAGTCAAAAAGACCTACGTAGTCAGTGAAAGCAGATGAGGACATATATATTAGACTGTTTTCAATTAATTCCCTATATATTACATGCAGAACAATTAAAATTATTATGATCATGCTTCCTGAGCTCTCTCCTGTCACACCCTAAAAATTCCTAAAGGCCAAGGGGTTTTTTCCATGTTTATTTTCATTATATTTAATAACCTGCATGATTTAGAATTCAATGAAAAGCACTGCCTGTAACAGAATGACCTGTATTTAACTCAGTTTTAATTCTACTTTGAAATTCTAAACTAGAGTAAAAAACTACAAGATCTTATGCTGCACACACTGAATGCAGCTCTACGGAGGTCTTCACCTCTAACAGGACTGTCCTAAGTATGCATAGTTTATGTGCTACTGTACATTCCCACCTAGTAGAGACAGAGAGTCCTTGCATTTCACATTTCAACTTGTTATGGCTCAAACACAAACAGAGAAAATTACAGAAATTTAAAATTAATAAACAAACCTTTTGGGATCCATGCATTCACTGAGATTCACCATTCTTGGACCCATGACTCCCTTTTGGTTTTTTTCCCATCCAACAGCTTTTGGACAATCTGTTTGGCACATTAGAAGAAAAGAAGCAAGCAAGAAGGAAAGTCTTAATAACAAAGTATAGGAAAAAGAAATTTTGATGATTTAATCTCATGGGAAAAAACCCCAAATCAAACCTATGAGTAAATAATCTGTATCTTAAAAGATAACAGCCTAGTTACACAACCGTTGCCAGTTTGTATCAACTGAAAGCATGGCTTCTTGGAGAAGTACTTTACTTTCAGGTGTCTGATGTTTAGCTTGCCTCAAACCTAGGAGACAGATGGTATCATTCCTCATCAAGCCTCTGGATCTTTAGTGTCAATCAGATTGCTGACTTCAGAACTCAGTAAATTTTACCAAGATCAGTAATCTATTCAAGTTCCCTAGAACCCATTAGTAAATTCAATGCAGATTTACATATGATAATTATATAATAATTAAACAATTCACAACAATGATATGTCAAGAATTCAGAACTCCGTGGATGAAGCAGAGAAATTGTTATATCATCCTGTACACAAAAAGTATGCTAGAGTTTCTTTCAAATTTACAAGTTTATTACTTTAAAATACATCTGCCTACAGCTGAAGAAACAATTCCAGTTTGTAGCAAGCTTCTACCATCTTAGAAATATAGAGAAAATTTGCCTCACACAAATTCTCTAGCATATGTATTTCTTCTAGCTGAGAGGCTGCATACATTTAACATAAATTTAAATTATCTAAAACTCAATAGAAGTAATTTAGCATAGGCAATGATTTAATATTGAGCAAGTATAATACTATAATCAATTATCTTAATTTATTTTTACATCTTCACAGTGATTGAGGCCAGGGAAGAAAAAAAGTGAAATAATTTATTATCTTTAATATGTTACCTGGGCCAAGAGGTCTCTCTGGAAGTTTTATTTCAAAGATAATGCTGTGTGTTATGTCTCTCACACCTTGCATAGTCCTGTCTCTGAAGCAGAGCACTTCAACTGACTGGAGAATGTTGCCCCTGTCATTTAAAAAAAGAGAAAGAAATTGCATGTCTGTCTCCATTTAACAGGAAAGAGACTTCTTTTAAACACTTTCACGCGGGTTTAGTCTCTGGCAGACTCTGAGTAAGGCTTCTTCTGTTAGTACTGGGACAGTACTCACCAGGTATAAAAAAACCTTATTGCTTAGTATGTGACTACTTTGTTGTGAAACAGCTCTACAGTAATGACACTCAGCCTTTTGTCTGTCATTTATACAGTGCAGTGGGACAAAATGCACATCTAGATGAATAAAAACCAGAAGCACTAGAGCACACATCAGGTAACATGATGTACCTGCTATGACAAAAGCAAAATTCTCTTAGTTCTCAATATACCATCCTTTTTCCTCCTTCTGATTCAGAACTCCAAATCAACAATAAGAACTTCAATTCTAAAAGCCTCTGAATCTCAGAATTCATTGTCTTTTTAAATACTAGAGTGTAAAACTATGTCCTCTCTTCCCAACTTCTGCACAACAAAAAAACCCAAGAAGGTATACTACAAGAAAACCTACAAGTACCTGATTTTTGAAATTTAGGTCTACTATTACTTGGCACTAATTAATTCTATTAATTACATAAAAGTCAGAATACTTTAAACAAAGATTTGAAACAGCTTGAGGGTACTTGGCAGAGACTGAAGCATGCATTTCCAGCATACACGTGGGGAGTAGGAATGACAGGAACTTCTGATCAATTGAAGCAAAAAAACCCAGAATAATATGCAAAATCAGAATCGTTAAACATGAGTTATGTCAAGGTTAGAAGTCAAATCTCACGTAGGTTACACAAGTCAAGTGCCACAGGAAATGAAATGCCTTATTTGATGTATGCCAATAATTAATCTTTGTGGGAAAGAATAAAACAGATACCATTTGTGGGCTGCCAGGATCAGAAAATTTCTCAGTGGCCATCCTGGATAGTGGGATAAATTACATGGATCATAAACTCCAACTGTCACCTACAAAAAGAATTATTCTTATGAGAAGTCATCTTCCCAGAACAATGTTCAGTTAACAGTAAAAGTTACCTGGCATATTTAACGTAAAAGCTTTAGTCAGAGAAGACCTACACACGTACATCATAGTTTTACAAGTGTTGAATGCATTGCGCTAGATTTCAGTCAAGCATTTGCCACAGCTTTGAGGTTTGTTCACTCGAGCTGCTTTACAGACATTCAGTTTTCACTACAGTATATACACCTTCCTTAAACACACCGTTGCTGGACAAACCCAACAACTAAAGCCTTGCTCTAAACTTCAGTTTTGATTTTAGGATTGATCAAAAAGTGAAAGGGGGCAGGCCAGCAAGATACCAAATCAAATGCAAAAAGGCATAAAAGTAACTTGCGAAGCCAGACTTCAAGATGGGATGTAAATAATGAACATTCTGTCTTATGTCAAGCAATGTAATAGCACGCTCCTAATTGAGACCAGGAGCTTAGTTCACAGTCAGTGCAGAACCAAAACACGGCTAGAGATTAGCAAGATGCCACGACCCACCTTTAGACATGCTGAAAAGCCAAACTGAGGCATCAGTAGTGATACCTGTGCCTGTCACTTTAACAGTTTTTCCCTCCTGCTTCTTTGTCTATAGATGGACTTAGTGACTCCTTTCAACTCCACTGCATCAGCAAGGCATCCCTAGAGCTGAAGTCCATCCTCTACCCCTCCTCCCAACCATACACTCCTGTAGCTTTGCTGCTGCTGACTCAAGCAGGTGTAAGACGCCTTAGTAAGCTGATTTGAATTCATAAACTAGCAGAAAAGTAACTCACCCACAGCAAAAATATATTTTCCAATTGGGTAAGCCTATCTGGCTCACTCCACAGAGAGAACTGATGCAGTAAATATTACCATGCTAAAATTTTGGCACTCCAAAGTGAATTCAAATGCAGAAAATATTCCAGAACATTATAGATTTCTCTCATGTTGAGAATGTCCCTAGCTAATTAAGTATGCTTTTAGGTCTGATACATTATTGTAGCTATACTACAAATTAAAATCTCAACCTTAACATACTTGTTTTTATAAAAGAACTGCAAACCTAGGTCTTAATTTCAGATAAGCAAATTTGGAAAAGCAAAAAAATTATTGAAGAACAAA
Source organism: Turnix velox (assembly GCA_013400935.1). NCBI lineage: Eukaryota > Metazoa > Chordata > Aves > Charadriiformes > Turnicidae > Turnix > Turnix velox. The sequence goes on along the minus strand of VZTY01030596.1, from coordinate 222,581 downwards.
TATTATAAAAAAGCACTAAATTGATATTATAACGTGTGCCAGTACCTTTTCTGCATTTATTAGCCCTTTGATGTAACTCAGAGATTTGTTTTCTGACACCTCAGTGACTTGAAGATGAAAAGAAACTAGAAGTTTAACAAAAGTAAAAACAGGGGAGTATCCAGAAAGGCCTAGGAGAGTTCAGCAGCTGATGCAAAACGTAATTCAATGTACATAAACACAAGACAACCAGGCCAGTCAGCTTATGCTGTGACAACATTTGCTTCATGCATCATTGTAACTCCTTCCCAACTGAAAGAAACAGACAGTACTCATTTCACAATCAAAGGATGTCCACAATCTTTCCATTTAATAAGAAGAAATAACCCAGACTTTTCTGTGTTTCTCCAAAACTGCACAGCATTAACCTTGAACATTCTTTATATAGATTCTCTGCAATTACAATGCAAAGCTCTCGGGTTATAACTTGGTTTTGTGTGGGAACAGATGCTGAAAGTTGAAAACTACCATATGGTATTCCCTGATTACTGTTACCACAAGCATCAAGTACCTAAAATACACCAGTTCCAATTTTCAGTACATTAACAATAAAAGAGATGTTTTGTATTATAATAGCACTGCAGGCAAAGAGGCTAGAAAATTTTAGTGGTTATAGTAACTCTTTCAAAAACTTATGCTATTTCTGCTTTGATGAGGGAGATTGAGCACAAATAGCTTTGTTTTAAAGTGGACCGTAAGTCTGATGTAGCTGGGCTTTTGCACATAACTAGAGACATTTACCACAAAAATCAATTAGAGCTGGAATTCAGCTATTTACCCATCTATTCATTGGCCAACATTGTGCCCAGCTCAGTATTATAGACAATTTTCAAACCATACATAAATTAAATATTTGCAAGATATAAAAAGATTAAAAACGTTCTCATTACCTTTCCCCCTTGGTCTTGGAAGAAGTCATCCCACTTTTCCAGTAGAGATATTGCAACAGAATTATCATGATACTTGACTAAAAAGTAAGGCAAGGCTGTAACTCCCTCCTTCTGACAAAGTTCATCATATGCTTTCTGAAGCGCGTGAATCTAAAAGCAAAAACACAACTCTAAGCAACAGTTTTAACAATCATGTATAGAGACAACAAAGAAAGTGTTGTAGCATCTGGGAAGGCTGCTTCACTCAAACCAGCTTGTAACAGAGCATGTTCAGAAGCTTTCAAAAGCCTTACAACCACAACAACTGAGAGAAAAAAATTCAATTGTTAAAGAAGCATTTGTCAATGTGAATTTTCAACAGGGACTTTAATGATGCAAACTGATCAACCAATAGAACTTAAAACAAGATTAAAATCTCATTCTGAAAGCCCCGGTAGCTTTGTAAGAAAGTAAACTTGTCCCTCTGTTATCATCAAAAGAGCAAGGTCCCATTCAGTTTAATTTGTTACATGTATTTTCAGTATGCAGTTGAAACTCCCTCTTTGGATTGTGACAGGTATTTTTCTTGCCTAATCATACATTAAAAATCTTGTAAGACTTAGCTCTTCTAGGAGAGCTATAATAAGTTTCAAAACTATAGCTATACATTCAATAAGCTGTCTCAGAACTTAATGCTCATCAAGAATTATTTGCTACATCAGCATCAGAATGAAAAAAAAAATGAAGTGATGTTAAGCTCATTTATACAAGAGCAATTGATGTAATAACAAAAAAGAAGTAGGAAGAGGGTAGTGGTGAATGGCTCAATGTCCAGATGGAGAGGAGTGACGAGTGGTGTCCCTCAGGGATCTGTGCTGGGACTGGTGCAGTTTAATATCTTCACAGGGGAAATAGACAGTGGAGTTGAATGCACTCTAAGCAAGTTTGAGGATGACACCAAGTTGAGTGGTGCAGTCAACAAGCCAGAATGACAGGATGTCATCTAATGGGCCCTGGACAGGCTGGAGAAGTGGGTCTGTGCAAACCTCATATAGTTCAACAAGGAGAAGAGCAGTGTGCTGCACCTGCGCTGGGCCAATTCAAACTGGGAGACAATGTGACAGAGAGAAGCCCTGAGGAAAAGAATTTGGGAGTACTGATAGATAGAAAGCTGAACATGAGCCAACAGTGTGCACTCATCACAGCCCAGAAGGCTAACTGTACTCTAGGCTGCATTGGAAAAGCCATGGGCAGCAGATGGAGAGGAGATTCTGGCCCTTTTCTCCTGTGAGACTCCACATGGAGTTCTGTGGGGAGACCTCAGCTCAAGGAAGACCTCTGGAGAGGCTCCAGAATAGAGCAACAAGCATGACGAGAGGGCTGGAGCACCTCCGCTATGAGGACAGGCTAAGAGAGCTGGGGCTGTTCAGCCTGGAGAAGGCTGAAGGGAAGACCTTACAGCAACCTCCCAGTGCCTGAAGAGGCTAAAGGAAAGCTGAGGAGAGATGTTTGCCAATCCATGGAGTCATAGGACGAGGGGCAATGGTTTGAAACTAGACCTTGGCAGGGTTAGATGAGACATTAGGAAGAAGTACTTCCCCATGATGGTGGTGAGGCACTAGATCAGGCTGCCCAGAGAGGTGATGGAGGCCCTATCCCTGGAGATATTCAAGGCCAAGCTTGCTGAGGCTCTGAGCAACCTTATCTAGAACAGGATGTCCCTGCTCACTGCAGGGGGTTGGACAAGATGGCCTTTGAAGGTACCTTCCAACTCTATGATTCTATGATAAGTAAACAAAAATCCCATATGGAAATAAGTGAAGATTCCAAAAGAAATTTAGAGTCTCAAGTTAACCCAGTATGAACTAACAAAAATAATACATTTTATAGCCCATAGAAATGCTTAGTGCTAAAGATTTAATTGTATTTATTATTTTGAATACCTGATTTAATGGAAATCTGTCACCAAGACACACTGGTTTCTGAATTATATGTATTCCATCAGGGAAGCAGAGAGCTGGGTAGCAAAACCAGTAATAGAAATGATACTTTTTTAAATCCTAGGAAAAAATAAATAGATAGAAAACATATAAATCAAAGTAAATTGCAGTTTGGAATACTATTCATAATGGATGGCTGATGACACTAACCATAGTTCTCTTTACTTCACATGGCACTTTGTCAATTTTAGAAAATAAAAAAAAATACTAGAAAATTTTTAATTTAAAATTTAAACAGACAATTAGTGTATAGTACTCCTACTTTTGTTAGCTGGATCACTATTAAAAAATTCAATTAGGTTAAACATTAAACAGCTGCTTTACTGTTACCAATGACATCAGATAATCTCACACATTTGTAGATATGAATATGAGATGGCACCAGCACTTTTTATAGAATACATCCTCTGTACATGAGAAAGGCTTATTTTTTTTTAAAATGCTTTCAGTCACTTTAAGATGCCCAAGAATAATCGTGATAACATTAATATACTAATACTTATCCTATATTTCTCCTAAAAAGGAACTACATCATTGCAACTGCAAGACCCCAAGAATGAGATACAGTATTATTACTCACTGCAAATGTCAGCAGCAGGAATCTGTTCAAGAGTAAAGGGTTTTCAAGAGCAGCTCCAGATTTTATTGATTCCCATATCTGTCAGTGATTGTCAGGACACGAGAAGCATTAGTTCATGAATCAGGCATGGAGCAAATAAACCAACCCTCATCAGCAATGGACCCTCACATGCATGAACAATTAACACTAGTACAATATGGAACATATCGTAATTTAATATAGTCTTTTACTGCACTCTTATCTTTTTCATTCACAGAATCTGTAGATACTTATTATGTGAACAAGCTACTAAGAAATCTGACCAAAAAAAAAAGACACATGCAAGAAGGCAGTACTCTGCACCTTGGTGAGAAGTTACAATACTTACATTAGGCAGACCTGTTTGACCTTTGTCCTAAAACAATAAAACAAAAAAGCACCCCACCAATTCTCAAGAGTGAATAAAGTTTTCTGACATTCACGTTTCCCTAAAGATAGATACTGCATCATGCCTACCACTGGCAGCAAAGCTCTAGGCCATGGGAACACAAAAAATTCATAGCCTTCAGTTGAAACCATGCATTAAAACTGCTACTGAAGGTCAGCAGGCAGACAATCAATCTAATGAAAGGAACTGGGAACTGTTTGAAGTGACCGCGTTTTAAAAAGTTTGCCTTAGTTTGAATTTAATTATTTACAGCACAAGAGGCGAGTCTCTTCCATTGACAGTCGTCTTTTTCTTGCTTTGTCTCAGATTTTCAGGTGCTCTGGAGCTTTCCCATCACTTTATCACACTTGTGTATTCCAATAATCTAAAGTTCAAACCAGGCACTTGCTGGTGGCTGGGTATCAAGTACTATACTTAAAACAGCCAAGCAGAACACTGTATGAAGCCCTGCATGTATAATTATCTTGTAAAGCACAACAAAAAGCAAGGAACAAATCTGGCAGTGTTTAAGAAGCATTTGGACAACTATCCTAACATGCTTTAACTTTTAGTCAGCCAGCACAGATGATTGTTGTAGGATCCTCACAAATGAAATTTTCTATTCTTTTCAGAAGAAGTTAAATGCTACAGCTAAAAAATGGATGAGTATGGGCAGTAGCTACAATATTGTGGGAAGAGACTTCACTGGCTATTTTGAAACATTTTTTTCTCTACCAGTTGATTTGATTTTTCATCTCACCTCATTTGCTTCTTTTTCCAGAAGTGATTTCTTATCACAAGACTTGAAAGTCTCTAAAGTGTTGGTATTATACAATGTGCCGAAAGCAGGACAGCAATGTGCTGGTATTGAAGCATTCCTGAATAAAAGAAAGAAGCCACTGGGAACTGAACACTAACATCTTTAACATGATCAGCAGTAGTAGCAGTAAACACCCTATGGTGTAACACTGCACCACAATTGTAAAATGATGAAGCACAGAAATAAAAGTTAATGACAGTTCCAACTAAAATGTTTTTATGATCATAATGCTTTATTGGACATGGGTTGATAAAAGAATCTGTGCAAACAGACACCTATTTTATGAGTTCAAAAACACATCAGGCATGACGTATCTAGGAAGGTGGCATTACATCATAGTCTGAAGATCTCAAAATTCTGTTCAATTACAAACTACCCTTGACAAATGTGATTTAAGACAGAATTAAGACTTCACTCTTTAAGAGAATGAAAACTAGAGTTACTCAGTCAAATTTTTATGTTTTAAAAATATCCCAAAGGAAGCCTAAACTAGGCAAAACATGAGTAGCTCTTACAGTTTTAACATCAACTGGAGAAGCTGCTCTTTGTAAGTAACACCATATACTTTCAACATTTTGCAATGTAAATTAGTCAAAGAAATAAACTGTTCCCCTAATTTATAGATCTAACTGATCTCCCTGACTCCTTTAATGTTTTCATCTCAAATTGATATGTTTCTTGCCACTAGTAGAATTCCAATACAACAAATCTTTATGTTACAGAATACACAATGCAGTTTATAAAAGAAATAATGCTAAAAGAAAATTCTCCATGGTCATTTCAACTGCCTGACTGAAGTACAGAACAGAAATACAGAAAATTACTGTAGTAGAAGGAATACTTAAACACTACATAAGTAGATCATTCATAATTTCATTTTTGTCATAACATTTGAGAGCTCAAATACCAAAGTACCATTTTTTCCCTAATCCCAAATTCCTGTCCCAAATATCACAGCTTTCTTGCAATTGTACTTTGCTGCATATGCTTTCAGTATTGTACTTTAAAGTTCTTATGCAAAAATTAATGGAAGAGTAAGTGCTAAGAAATTATCTAAAAACGCACAAAACTACACTAAGGGTCCTAACATCTGGGCCAAACAAGGCAGAGAAAGTCACTTCCGTTATTTGCAACTTCCTAATCCACCAATTGAAAACAAGCAAGACTATAACTATGAAGACATCTGCTCCTGTGTTAGTTACACTAACTGAGGCATTTGATGAAAACGAAGTGGAAAACTGATTTCTTGCTTTTGCTATGTACACTGAACAGCTTTGTTTTACTGCTCACTCTGGGAGTAAAGACAAAAGTAGGAAAGTCTAGTCATAAGGGTTAAATACTTCGGACAACATTAAAATGTAACAGCTAGAATCTCTAAAACCTATTTTGAGATCCTAATTCTAATGATGAATCCTCGGTAAATAAGCACCTAAGGAAAAATCTGACCAGAAGTCAAAGGATGGCTGAAATATCTTCCCTTACACAGAGGAGCTCAAGAAATAGGGGGGGGGGAAGAAGATAATATATATTCAAACAGTGAGTGAATTTGAGACTTACCAGCACATTTGAAACTTGGCATTTCAGACACAGGGAGTTAATGTTTAATACTCAAAGCAGTCTCTCTATAAAGCTACCATAAAGCTGATGAAATTGTGTATTTATCTTCATGGGGAAGCTGTCCAGGGAATGTTATAAAATATTGCAATGAAAGTGTCTTCACATACAGATTAAGATAAACCACAGTAGGTACTTACATATCAAAGGCACTAAACTCCAGTGTCAACCGAGCTGGCAAACCCAAAGGATCACCTGGACAAAAAGCAGCAACACACTTCTTTGAAATGCACAGATTAAGCTCCCTCCTTTTCTTAATTACCCACAGAATTCACAGTGCATCCAGTCATGTTTTCTGATGTTTCAGCAAAACCCTAAAATGCATTACACAAATACCTAGAGGAATGACAGAAGAAACCCAAACTACTAAGCAAGATGTTTGGTTTCTACCTACCATTGTAGTAGTATCCTTTGATAACTTTTGGGGTCTCATCCAATCGGTACTCATTGAGTTTCTTCTGAGTTAGTTCATGCCAGAATCCTGCATCCAAGGCACTGCTGAAGGGAGCAAACTGCAGCTTTGAGATTCCAGGATCTACAGGATGGTGCACCTCACTGATGGCAGTTGCCATGATTTTAGTTAATGCTGGCTGTTAAACAGAACCCTGTGAAAGCAGATATGCCAGGTAAGTATATACTCAGCTCACCATATTATTCCCGGCTACCAAGAGCTTCTCTAACCTAACAAAATGTATTAAAAAGAGTAGGAAGCCTTACTCCTCAGAATGTCTAAGTAACTCAGGTTTTTAAAACCCTTGATCAAAGGTCTAAGCAAAGTCCGTTCTATGTCTTGCATGTAAAATTTGCAAGGTATGTATATGTTCTGTTTGGCCAAGCCTCCACATCAACTAGGTACAAGAGTCCCCTTGCTCATGTACACAGTAGTGTTCAGTGTGAGATGACTGAGCTCCAACTGCTTATTTTCTTGAAAATTCATCAAATAAAAATGCTGCCCTCAAGGATCTCCTTGACTCAGTCATTCTTCTTCATGTCCATACCTACATACGTTATGATGCAAGTTTAAGAGACACAGTCCATGACACAAGAGTATTCCAACATACATGTGAGGGAGGGAAGGTCCTAGGATAAGGCATTACATTCTGCCTTTGAGTATCTAGCTCATAGAAGCATTAATACTGCAACACGAGCATTTGTTATATATTAAAAATAAGGTTTTATACTATTAGTTTTAAAACACGTCACAAACGTATGAGCATATGCTTACATCTGTTTACCACAACACATCTACCTAAAAAGCTGATAATTGCCATTTTGTAAGGAAGACCAATACCTCCTGATTTAGGTTTTGTTCATGCTTGTTAAAATCAACCACTTGAACTCACAACTTGAAACAATTCCTTCAACTAACTTTAAAGACAAAGTTTTTAGTTTGCTTAATATAATCCCATGTGATTGTGCTCAGTTACTGACTCTTCACCATGCCCATTACTTTTACACAGTATGATTTTGCATACAGAAAAGTCAAAATAAGGTTCTCAGCATAGCTATTTACCTGACACCAATCTAAAGAAATGTTCTAAATAAATAAACCTATACAATAATTATGAATGTCACAATAAAAATTATAAAGTAGGATGAAGAGTTTTTATCTCTTTTTATGGCTGCCATCCATCTATATAATATCTAAAATAAATAAATTTAAATGAGTAAATTTTGTGTTGCACTGTAACTTGTCCTGAATTGAACAGTTACAAGTTTACTGTCTTGTGAAGTCACTGGCATGTTTTTTCCACATGCTTTTTGGAACAGCTCTGCTTTCTATGTTCAGTTTATACACTTTATCTCCTACATTGTAAATGCTTCTTTGAATCATTAGTTAGTTGTGTAATGTAGTTTTGGTTTGTGATTTTGATATTTTTCATGTTGAAAGCTCAGTGTTTTCATTTCTGTAATGATGCCTTCTTTTAACTGGCAAATACACCATGTTTTGACCTCCTCACTTTTTAAAAAAATATTCTTGTTATTTAACAGCAGCCAAAATTTGCAGTAGCATTAACTTTGATAGCTTACTTGAAAAACCTCCCAAACCTCTTTTCATAAACTCATAAAAAATCATTTTTTTAAACTATACAAATACTAAAATTATAAACTAAGAGAACAAATTGCATGGAATTTTGTGACTTTTTTAATAAACTCTTTCTACAACATAGGATGCATAAGTAGTAACACAAATTAGCAAGTATTTAACTTCTGCTATAACACAGCTTATCACAAAACTCCCAAATAACTGTTTATCATATAGATGTTAGCAAGAAGAGTCAAAATACTTAGTACTTAATGCCAAGGCTTCCATAATAAAGTTTTTATTCAAAGTTTCAGTAGCTGCCTTATAAACATAAGCCCACTTTAAAAAAAGAAATAAACAAACAAAGTTGTTACATTCCTTTAGTTTACAGCTACACTTTAACTAAGTTTATTAATTCAGAATTTTTATCAAGTCTTCAGTTCTGGGCCAACTACACCACACCCGGAGTCACAGAATAGTTTTGGCTGGAAGAGACCTTTAATGTCATCGAGTCTAACTATTAACCTAACACTGCCACACCCGCCACTAAACTACGTTCCTCCAACACCACATCTGCCAGTCTTTTAGAAACCTTCAGGGATGGCAATTCCACTACTGCACAGGGCAGCCTGTTCCCATTCCTGCTATCACTTACAGTGAAGACGTTTTTCCTAATATCCATCCTCATCCTCCCTTGGCAAAACTTGAGTCTGTTTCCTGCTGTCCTATTGCACGTTTCGTGGGAGAAGAGCCTCCTTTCAGAGTGCAGAGATCGATAACGTCTCCCCTCAGCCTCCTTTTCTTTAGCTGAACACCCCCAGTTCCCTCAGCCGCTCCTCACCAGACTTGTGCTCCACACCCCCCACCAGTTCCGCTGCCCTTCTCTGCACCCGCTCCAACACCTCAAGAGAAGCGCTGCCTTGCCGAGAAGGGCCCAAAACTAGACACAACACTGGAGGTGGGGCCTCACCAGTGCCCAGTACCGGGGGACGGTCACTGCCCGACGCTGCCGGCCACAGCCCAGCACTTAGCGTTGTTGACCCTCACTCTTGGCCCGGGCCCATCGTCTCAGCCTATCCAGAGCCCCTGCAGAATCTTCCTCCCCTCAGGGACTGACCGGAGCCCCCAAGACCGCCCTCAAGCTCTCCCGCTCACGGGGAACCCCAGGACGCACCCATCTCAAGGACTAAAAAGGGGTCCCAGGAAAATGAATGGGAGGGGAGAGGGTGAGGGTGCGAAGAAGGAAGCGGGAAACGAGACCCGGAGGCGGGCCGCCCTCAGCGCCACCGGCTGCTCACCACTGCCTCGTTCCCTACTTCCGGCATGACCCGTCCGGCACGGCGGAGTGACGTCACGGCGGCGGCGGCCGCTACGCACGTACACACGTACGCAGGGCGGGTCGACTCTTTACTGAGGCGGGGCTGACGCCTCTCGCCGGTCGTCAGTCAGTCAGTCAGTCAGTCAGTCAGTCAGTCAGTCAGTCAGTCAGTCAGTCAGTCAGTCAGTCAGTCAGTCAGTCAGTCAGTCAGTCAGTCAGTCTATCGAGCGCTTCAGACCGCCAGTATGTAAGCCAATGCAGAGGCAGGACGTAGGAGCAAGCACAAATACACGGGTGAAAAGCAAAGAACAAGTTTAATCTCGAGTCCTCGCAGTCCAGAAAGTCTCCACAACAACACCCGGGTAGAGGCAGGCAAGCAGGAGGCGCAGGTGCCGCAGAAGCGAAAGAAAATTCTTGTCAGCGAAAGTCCACGTTAGCGAGAGTCCTAAGCAAGAGAGTGAGAGCACAAACTCAGTTTGTACCGGCATTTCAGATGTTCGGCAGGCCTGATTGCCTCACTGGGTTTTGATTTTCGGCAACGGGCAGGATTCTCGAGTAGCTGGGTAAGGTGTCCCTGAGTCCATTGCAGTCTCGTGTTATCTCAGTGTCAACATACAAGACTGAATAACGACTAATGTGTTTCCCATGTGAGTCACTTGAGCATATTTACAATAATCCTTGCCCATCTTCCATTGCTTTCCCACAATCAGTCAGTCCGTCAGGCAGTCTGGCAGTCAGTCGGGTGCTGAGGTGAGTCCATCCCTGTGGGGGGGCCGTGGAGTTCTCCCCTCAGCACCCTGCCATCCCCCACTGTGCTCCCCCTGTGTGACATGTGAGGTAGGGTAATTGCGCCTGGCACCTCCAAAAAATGAAGCTGTCCTAGCTAAAATGTGCCTTTTCCCCCAGGGTGATTATGTCATCGGTTGGATATGGTCCTCTTGGAGTGGGTCCAGAGAATGGCTGTTGTCATGGTTGGAGAAAGCCATGATAATTTAGCATTATTCAGACAATCATTCTCTCTTACCTGCTGATCTAGGAAGGAGAGCTGAGAAGAACATGGAAACTGGAGTTGAAGTATGAGCAGATTTAATAAAAGACTATACAATTAACATTAATACTACTAAAAGTTTAATATTTGTCCAAATACTAATGTAAAATACCCAGTCCATCCCATCAACAGAAGCCATGCTCTCTCTGCAGGGAAAGTCACTGTGGGACACTCTGAGTGCTGTGGCTTTGGGTGGAAGGGACAGACTCAGGGCTCTGGCACTAGTGCAAGGAATTCTCAGGATGGCAGCCATCAGTACAGAGGAAAACCTTCTCACAGACTTTCTAATTTATATAAAATATGGCCTTCCTGGTATGAAATTTTTGGGAACGGAGTCGCGGGAGACAAGCCTGATGCTATCATGATCAGCAAATCTCGTTTATTGATTATACAGCAAGGTCTTTTATACAGTCTATAATCAGCTCATACATATTGCAAAGGCTGAGCTTGCAATTGGCTACATAACTATTAACGAATGTATCTTTTGCAGTTAATCTTGTCATACAATGTTACATGCTCTTATCTGTTCTTCTGAGCAGCTGGTAGTTTTCACATCCCCCCACAAGTTTTCACATCCTTGCTCTGTTTACCTTTCAAGGACTTTCTGCCAATTAAGCAGACCCCAGCTTCAAAGACTTTCTGTCTTTGCCTCAGACATTAAACATTGCTTCATGCCCTTTGCCTCTCAGCCATTCCTCAGATAAGTTCTCCACATGAAATGACCCAGTTGGCAGCTTTGGTCAAGTGCCCAGGACTCTCTCCTCCTCATCTCTGCATCTGGTGAGCTCAAAAACGCTGACACCTTGAAACCCACATGACATACCTGGCAGTAAAGCAAATACTTTCACAAATTCCTTTACAAAGGTCTTATAAGTGCAGTTTTCCCAGGCATAAGAAGATAAATTAGTAGCAGGACAGCCACAAAGATGCTCTGAGAGGAAGGAAGTGAGAAGGACATAGACTACCAGGTGGGAGAGCTGAGTTCAGACCCCAGGTCTGACAGTGGTGTTTTTGAAAACTTAGGTATACCTGCTTACAATAAAAGGCATTTCATCTTACTACATTGTGCCAACAGATAATGATGGATGCTGCACATTTCATTTAAAGTATATTTCAATTGAAAGGTATGAGGGTAGAAGCACAAGGTATCTTGGTACAAAAAGCAAAGATACAAAGAGTGCTACAATGGGAACATTGTTAGATTTACCAGATTTCAGTGCAGTTTTAACCATTGTTATGAGCAAATGTACATCTCTTTCAATGGAAGCTCTTATACTATTTTACTGGTAGAGATCTCAAACAATAACTTTAGAGTAGCCTGGATTGAGTGGACATCTCAGATTTGATTTTTTCATGTTTCTGTTTCAGACTCTAAGCTGACCTTGTAGAAATGATTTATTTTGGTGTCAGNACCTGAGGGAGTCCTACAGAAAGGCAGGGGAAGGACTTTTTAATATGATATCAGATGGGAGGACCAGAAACAGGAAGGGGGTAGGTTTAGACTCGACATAAAAAAGAAATTCTTTACAGTGAAGGTAGTGAAACACTGGAGCAGGTTACCCAGAGAGGCTGTGGATGCCTCCTCTCTGGAGGTGTTCAAGAGCAGGCGGGACATGGCACTGAGCAGCGTGATCTAGTGGGAGGTGTCCCTGCCTATGGCAGGGGGGTTGGAACTTGATGATCTTTAAGGTCCCTTCCAACCCTAAGTATTCTATGATTCTATGATTCTTGCACCTGATCTTCAGGAATTTAAGCCATCCTAGCAAAATTAAGTGAGTTGCCTTCTAGCATCCCTCATAGCAAGGGAAAGAATTCAGGACCTCCTCTGGAACTTTTCAGAGGTGTCTATGGTGCTTCCATATTGATAATTTAGTATCATAAATACATTTTTAAAGTACATCTTNGATTCTATGATTCTTGCACCTGATCTTCAGGAATTTAAGCCATCCTAGCAAAATTAAGTGAGTTGCCTTCTAGCATCCCTCATAGCAAGGGAAAGAATTCAGGACCTCCTCTGGAACTTTTCAGAGGTGTCTATGGTGCTTCCATATTGATAATTTAGTATCATAAATACATTTTTAAAGTACATCTTTTAGGCATTCGCATTTATTTTGCTATCACAAAGTGCATCAGAAAGTGGTCTCACTGAGAATATAATGGCATCCTTTTTGTTGATGGAATAAAGACATATATGCACCTATACTAATATTTTATTTAATAAGTACTACATTTCCTGAAAATAATACAGGAAAAGAAACATGTACTAGATGGCAGGATCCAATTGCTTATTGCACCCTTCCTTTAATTAGCTCCCATGATACACAGTATTTAATGCAAAAACCTACAATTCTTCTCATTAGCCCCTAGATGTCATCACTGACACTGAAAAAAATTGTGAGAATGTATTTGTGGTAGTTGGTCTCACCACAGCTTCATCAAAGTAGAATTTCACTCTGAGAAATTCCATGAAATTTCTTATGTTCTTTTAAATCAGTGTGTCCTCTGACATTGTTTATTAACTGAGAAACCTTAAAAGTATGTTACAGATAACCACACCTGAAATATTCTGTTGAGGCTTGGCCCTATGTGATAGTAGGCTTCTCCATTTCTTACCCTAAATTGCTTTCCTTTGCTTTTCTGACATACAAAGCCATTTGCATTGCTTATTCAGCAAAATAAACTGATAAATCCTGTTAGGTGTTTTGCTAAGGTGAAGATTAAAATAGGCAGTAACCTATTTTCCTGTTTTATTATTATCTACTATAGCTATCACATCAAAGAAGCCTGTCTTTATTATTAGCATCGTTACACTAAGATTATGGACAAAAAATACAGGAAAGAAAAAATGTTCAGGTAGTTTAATTCCACTTAGGGTTTGCTGCTCAGTGTTTGAATTTTATCTAATTGTACCAGAGGTATTCATTGTTATAATTTTTAGACCAATTTTCAGTTGTTTCGTTTAGGTTGCTGTTTCTTGTATTAGTGTATTTCGAAGTCAGATAAAGAGGACAGAATTTTGATAAATCTAAGAAGCCTTGGGTGAGCACATTTCAGAACTGTACACTCATAACTATAACTGAGTTAGTGTGTTGCTTTTTATTTCCTCAGGGATCACCTAAATTACTGAGCATTTTGTCTGGAATTGCATATCATAATAGGAAAAAGGAATCCATAATGCTGTAAATCTGAGCAACTGCTTGTGAAAGGCCACTGGATTGGAACATAGATTTCCAAAGACGCTGCTTTATAGTCCAAGAGAAGACATATTTTACTACTTGTGCTCTGCTCCTGCAGAGAAAACGCTGCCTGAATTCTGGGATTAGTTTTGCTGTTTCTGTATTTGGTTTTCCTCTTTTGCCTTTTCTTTCTCCTAGATGTGAGTTCCCCAACCACATTTTTTCCTGCATACCACTTGAGACTAAAATCAACTAATCTCTGAACCTTTTATAGTACATTTAAATAGACTAAATTTAAGTTTATTCCTGTAGCTCATTTTTTCAATTTATTCAAATGCAGACATATTAGGTCTTCATTTCATATTGAATACTTTAAGTACAACTACTGGCATTCAGGTGTTTAATTCAGAAAAATAAAACTGGCAGAGGATGATAATACTTTGCATTTAGTTTGTGTATTATGTCCAAAATTTCTGAGCATCATGCAAACATTATCCTAAGCATTCCATCATTACTGTAAGTCATATCATACTCACTTTGCAGATAGGCACACATGGCACAGAAGTCTCTCAAGATCATTATTTAAGATCATAGAATTCAGGATAACTCCTCCTAAACTTCCATTTTTCATTTCTGATGTAATGTTGGTATTATACAAAGCATCCCTTCAACTCATCCCACCAAACTCGGTACTCAGCTGGAGTACCACTTCCATCAGAACTTTGTTGTGAAGCCAACTGAGCAGTTTCAGAAGCAAGAAAACATTCCTGAAGTTGTAAATCCATCAGCACAATGCAATAACTGGGAGGACATTTTTTTCACATTGAGACTTCAATGAGAGGCTTTTTAGAATTAGTATTTAGAAACAGTTGAAGTAATGGTGAGCACATGAATGCTCAAAGTTGGCAGGGTTAGCCTAACACAAAGACCTCTGTCAAGGCTGCCTCCCAGCTTTTTCAAATGAAGCTGGTTTTACAGGTCGTTGTTCATTAGGTCCTGAGCCCAGCCTTGACTTGTAGGTTGTACAGAGATGTCTTCCTGAGATCCCTTCCAACCTAGAGTATTCTATTATTTTATAGTTCTCCTGAAACATTTTACAGTTTTTACAACATGATTTAAAAAAATGCACTTAAATATCAAGGATGGAAAAAGTAAACATACTTCATGTATTTTATTTTCTGTTTTGCAAGCTTGAGTTGTTTCTCATGAGTTTGCCTCTTTATTGTAGGACGAGTTTGCCTACTACAAGATAAGGATATATGGATTAGTATTACCACTACATGCTTATTTGACAGCTTTTAGTAAGATTAAAGTGTGTGTAGTCTATAATGAACTATATTCTATAAGTCTAGAAACAACAGCATACCCCTCTTGAAAAGACAGTGATAGAATGTTGAGTATGTAAAGTCTTAGTAAAATTTCTATGACATAAAGACCACTATTTTTTTTTCCAGTGAAGTTAATATGTGCAGGTATAAATGAAGCAAGCATGATATCAAAGAGATACATTAAGTTACAATAGGACTTGACATTTCAAAAAAAGTTTACAATTTCGGAGAAGCTATAAATAAACAGGGTAGGATTTTTTTAACAGTCAAAATGTTTTTCTTTCACTATGCAAAGTACCACCTTGCAGATCTGAACTTCACAAACATTGTGTTCCCATGTCTGGTGGAGTGAGTTGAAAGAGAAAAGTACATTTGGCTGGTAACAGAAACATTACTGTATTTCTTCCTTTTGTGTAGTTGAATAATTTATAATCACTGAAGATCTTATTTGTATCTCCAGTTTTTGTTCCACATGATGAAATAGGTGATCTCAAATAGAAAAATGCATGCAACAATTTTGAGATTGCCCCCAAGTTTTTCAAATTCATGATCTAAATCAGCTCTTATTCAAACATGTTAAAGATGTTAAAAGCACATTTCCCACTTTTAATAGCACTTGTTAATAATTGACAGTTTTTTGAAGTCTTCTACTTTACCCATGGTGTTTGTCTTTGAAACTGGAATGTTTTTGAACGCTCAAGTTTCTTAAAAGCTCCAAAAAAGTAGGCTACTGTTAATTAATGTGAAGGATCTTTTTGAATGTCTTCTTAAAATTCTGATTACAAAGAGGATACAGGAAGGGATTTAAAGTGGAGTTCACATAGCCAAGCCATATAGTGAACATGTGGAATCCTGAAAATTGTTCATGGCCATGGAGAGCTATTACCATAAATAATACAAAATAGGGAATCCAGCACAGCATAAAGGCTGCCATTATAACCCCTAACTGCTTCGCTGCTTTCCTCTCTCTGTTCTCATGCAGTCCTTGAACATGCTTTTTGGAATGTGTGTGCACACTTTGCCATGTTTTCCTCAGGTAAGTCAGTCCTGTGAAATCCCTGTTCTCAGTCTTTCCTTGAGGACCGCAGGCTCTTTCATGGTTAGAACTGGGTTGTTCTCTACAGGGTACCTCCTCTGAAAACGTCTGGCTGTCTGATTCATCACTTAAGTCACTGTCTTGTGAGCAAGACTTCTCTTTATTTTTATTTTTAGTTTCTTCTGTTACACAGATGTGCTTCCTTTCTGCTTTATCCTGGCCTGGCTCAGTCTGGGCAGTGGTGAGAGGAAAACAGCCCCATTTAAGGACCTTCTTATTACTCTTCCCAACAAATGCCTCTGAAGATGTGTCAGGATTACTGAAATGAAGCTCTGCCTCCCTATCTTTGGGCTGATGAGATCTTTGCTTGTCTTTGGGAGAGCTGTTTTCACTGAAGATTTGCTTTTGGAGGCAAATACTTTGCTTGTCCTTCCTCTTACTGTGAAGTATGTTTTTTTTATCTGAGGAAGACAAGTGTGATCCATTGATGAGCTCTCGGTGACGACAGTGTTTTCGAACAGTTCTGAATATTTTGTAGTAGAACCATAACATCATGATAGAGGGTATGTAGAAATTGAGAATGGCTGTTAACACTTTAAACCAGGTGACATGAGAAAATTCAGTTTCACATTTGTTTTTTTCTACTATCCTTTCCCCATTAGTAGCAAAAACATGCCAACCTAGGATTGGAATAACCCACATGAAAGAGAGCAACCAAACTCCCAAAATCATGAGTGTTGCTCTCATTTTTGTTCTGTACTTGAGATACTGCAGTGGTTGCTGAACTGAACGATAACGGTCAATGCACAATATGAAGAGATTGAAAATGGATGCAGTACTGGCCACATAATCCATCGACAGCCAGAACAAGCAGGCAGGCAAGCCTAGAGTCCACACATGGTTTAGGAGATAAACAATATTCAGAGGCATAACAGCTGCACCAACGATAAGATCTGCAACAGAGAGGCTGACAATGTATAAATTGCCAACTGTTTGCAGCTTCTTTTCAGTTTTCACAGCACACAGTACTAATATATTCATGACAATAGTGATCAGTGAAATGCTTCCCAGGAACAAACCAAGAGGAACTGAATGAGGGATAGTTGAGTTGTCTGTTGAGTTTTTTGACATTGTTTGCTAAGGAAAAAATATGAAAATCAGAGATGTCCGGGATTTGGAAATTCAGTCTTGATTTACACTCCTAGATGAAAACATATTGGATTGCTTTGTGAGTTCTATTTCCAGAACTGTTGAAAAAAAAAAAAAGAAATATGCTTAATCATTAAAATATATAGTAAAACCAATCTGTGCTTGAGCTTAACTTTCCTAAATAATGAATTTTTACATATGGGTAATTTAAAATATGTTCTATGAGAAGTACTGGAACAAGTTCATTCAATCAATACAAAATAGTTTGTAGAGGTGTTTCATAGGGCTTCATATAATTCGGACCCCATGGTCTGGAGAAGACATTTCAGTCTTCACTGGTTTAATTTATTGTATCTCATTCTGATTGTGAACCGATATTGGCAAAACAATTTAAAGCTTGTTAATAAAAATTCAATAATTCAGTATTTCATGCTAACTTTACCTGTTCTTATTCCAGTTGTTAGTGTTGAAGCTAAAATGTTAGGTTAGGGTTCTTTCTCACAGGAGGCAAAATTCCTTCACAGAATCACAGAATCACAGAATGACCTTCCTCCTTAAGCTTTACTTACAGGTGCCTAGGACTATGAAAAAAGAAATGTACTTCATAGGCAGAAGAACTACATACACTGTGGGTATGAGCGCAGGAACTGTATTCTGCAATCCTGTATTCTGCATAGCTCTCAGGTTCTGTCACTCATAGCTCTTCAGTGACAGCTAGTCACAGATGTCAGGAGATGAGGGAAGCCTCAAGTATCTGTTTGAGAATGAGAACATCACTTACTGCATAGATCTAAAACTGACATATCTGGGAAATGGGTTTTTCACAGTCTGTCATTGTATTTGTTTCCACAGCTATACACTGTAACCTCCCTGCTGGAGTTAAATATATGGGGCATGGTTAAGTCAAGAAGCTGATGTTAATTTCTTCAGGGATCTTATAAAGAAGTGACTGATCTTTGCTCCCACATATTTTCATCTAAATTTATGGAAGACAAGGCAACTGTCTTCAACCGCAAGGAAAACAGCAAAGAAAGCTATTTATTTACACAGCAATCCTTGGTTATTTATGAACCGCATGTGGAATAAAGGAGCAGGGTTCCCAAAACTTCTCTTTACTATTGCTGAGGTACGCTGGAGTAGGATTTAGGAGGGAGCCTGCAACACTTTGTCTGGAGTACTTCTGGTCCAAAAAAGGCACAAAGGCCTATTTTTTTGACTCATGCTTACTTTTATTGAAATGTCTTTTAATTAAAGACAAAACCTGATTATTTCAATGTTTTGAAACAGTTTATACAGACTATAACAAACCAAGAATTATGTCAGGAGATGCAAATCATTTGAGAATTTATAATATTTATAGTATTTATAATAAATCTATCTTATAATTTTCATCATGATGTCATTTGAACATTTCAAAGTCCCTGGTGGATTTTTAGCTTCTCTGCTTTTTAGAGAGCTGGCTGTGTACTATTGAATTTTAAAGGGAAACTGAGGAACAGGTAAAAGTTATCTTCTAAGCCAAGCCTCCCTTGCTCTCCAAACACTGTCTTGACTACTGCACCATTTTTTTCTGTCTAGACTTTGGGTCTGTATCCATTGAGACACCCTAGAGCAGCAATGTTAATTTAGATTTTTTTTTTAAATTATTTTTTTAACTTCATTGTACTGCAGACAACTTAGCCTGACATCTTCCACTGTAATAAGTCCTCTTACATGATAGGGTCAAATATGGCTGGAATGGGACTATATCCAGTAACAAACAACTACAATATTGTTTGTGACCAGTGATGAGTGAGATTGTGGATGCCCCTCATTGCCTGGAGGTCTTTAAGGCCAGGCTGGATAAGGCACTGAGCAGCCTGATCTAGTGGGAGGTGTCCCAGCCTATGGCAGGGGGGTTGGAACTTGATGATCTTTAAGGTCCCTTCCAACCTGAACTATTCTATGATTTGCTGGAATAGACTTGGAAGAACCATTTGTCCCTACCATTTTTTACTCTACCATTTGAGTAGACCTTGAGGGTGCAATAGGAAGCTTGACCGTGCAGTTCCCATATTGAACAATTTGTGGTTTTCACGTATGATTTTACAGCTCTGTCTTTGTGGGTATTCTCCTCTCAGAGACAGTATTTTAAGACTCTGGATAATTTATGTTTTGGAACGGGATGATGAGAAAAGAAGCCACTCTAAGTGGTAGTGCCTTCAGCGTCAAAGTTGTATACCCAGAACTCATACTTTCTATCTGTCCAGTTTTCTTTGAAGACAAACCATCCCTCTGTGTCCATTAAGAAGATGTAGCAATAGATTTAGCTTATAAGAGAGCAGAAATATGATGTTGCCTTTGTATTATCTAGTCCTTACAAATGTCTCTCTGCATTCCCTAGCATGCAATACCAGGTCCTGCTGATGTTTCTTCCTGAGATCTTGCTTGTCATGCAGTATTTTCCCTCATAAGTATGATGAACATTTGGCACCGTGTCAGGCATACTGCAATCCCACACTCGTATGTACACAAAACAGAATTTAGTAGCTTTCTTGAATTTTCTAGGCACCTGAAGAAGGCTTCTGACACAAGAATCTTTGTGCATCTTGCACCTGTCGGTGTCCATGCTTTGTCTGTAAGAAGGAAGTCTCAGAGGACCTGCAGAGGACCTGTTGCTCTCCAGCTTGCCTTGGTATCTTTCCCAAAGTGTTCCATTCTCCAGCTTCACTCAGAATCTTCTCCAACTTGACTCAGGATCTTCCTGAAAGTTTTCATTTCTCTAATTTGACTTGGGATATTCCTCAAAGTAAGTTTCTCCTAAGAAGCAAAAATGACTGCACACAAAATACCAGACATAAAAGCTGCATTTAGCTGCAAAAATGGTGTGCTACTGATCAGTGCCCTCTAGTACCACTCTGTACTCTCCTACACAATTGCCACTCTTGGCTAGAATAAGCCCATTTTGCCACACAACTTTGTCCAGTGGAAGATAACCAGAAAATAGTAAGCTTTGTTCCATATTATGACATTCACTGATCACTTCTTCTGTGCTCTAGGGTAGATTACAAATTTTTTTCTTAAACTTCTTACCATCATCCATAGTAGTGATGGCACTAAACATCAGCAGCAATTAGTCATCAGAAGAACACTATGATTTGCTGTAGCAGCATCTTGCTTTTCATGGGACCACGCACCATTTTATACTGGCTGGAGATGGTGGTATATGTTCAGGAGCTACTGGTTTAATTCCTTATCTAAAAGTCAGTTGCCATTAGAGGAACTGTTACAATGCTGAATGAGTGTCTTTTAGCATTTAGATGGTCTAACTCTATACTGAGCCAAAGATCACTAATACGGAACAGATTTGAACAAAAACATTCAACCCAAGATTTTGCATAGCTCTTTGGAATTTCCAAAACCCAACCTCACCACGAAATGCCTTCTTTGAATTTTACTGCCTGTGAAGAGGTTTTTCTACAAAGCAGATCAACAATCATGATTTGTTTGTTATTGTATGAGAGTGATAATTTTTCTGAGGAACAAGGATCTACTGGGAGATGCTAAGTGGATGTCTTACTGACTCATCAGTGCAGGTGCAATCTATTAAGCCCTGACTAAGTGGGAGTTTGTAGAAACAGATGTTGGCATATCTCTTAGGGTTAGGTTTTAAAGATGCTACAGCTACAACTGTAAAGGCTAGGCTAGAATTAAATTTTTGTTTTTCAGGCAAAGTTCAAGGCATGTGGTAAGATTTGATTTTAGATAACCAGTGTTGACTATGTTCTGCTTAAGAAATGGGTTTGTTTCTAGGGATTTAAAAAATATATTCTTTAGGCGTTGAGAGTATTAACATACTGGAGATTTGATTAATTTTTCTCTCAAAGATTTATTTACTTCTGTGTAGAATATGAGCCCTAGGCAATGACTGACAGTATTCGTGGAGTATTTTTGGTGAATAGTAAATTAAAAATGTGATAAATCAAAGGAAAGGCTTGATTCCATCTCTGCTTGAGTACATCTAGATAGTCTGAAATGAAAAGACTATGTAATCTGTAGCTTTAGTGTCTGACCAGTGAAATATTTTTAGTACTCCTAAATTGTTCTCTTCTCCTCATATCCCTCTTTCAAGGCCAGCAAGAGTTCTGTGTGATTCTTTCACTGTGTAAACAACCAACCCAGCCTGACATAGAAATACTTTCATTCCTTGTTTTGATTATGATGCTTCCTTCATGTGCAGAAACTCCTAATCAACAGATTTTTGACATCTGACTGGCTTGTATTGCATGTGTTTGGTGGCAGAGAATTTTCAGTGTTTGTGCTGTATATGCTGTCTTGGGGAAAAATGGGGCCAGAACTAATAAGCCGATGGACACTAGTGTAGATGTGCTGAGATCTAGATTACAGAGCAGGCTGTGGAGAGAAATTTGCTAGTTCAGTGATCTACATACTGACTTCAGGAGCTGGATGACCTGGGAAATGGTGCCAGGTTGATGGGCAGATGTATTGTTCTTGGGGAGGTGAAGGGGCTGAATCCTTCTCTGCATTTTCACTTCCATGCAGTGAAAGGTCTAGTGTTGTAATTACTGCACTTGTTTTTTCCCCTCTTGCTTTCAGTCATTTGTCTATTTTCATGAATGGGCTGTATAGCCTGAGAGCAGGGACAAAGCAGAACAGAGAGAGTAATGTGGTTGCATCCACATGTCTAAGACATATTTGTTCAATTATTTCTTAAGAATGCATATCAATCCATTTTAAACTGCTTTAACTGAAGTATCCTTGACTCCACTTAACCTGAAAGTGTAGTATGATGTGAATGGTCCTCTCATGCTTGGA
Organism: Turnix velox; assembly: GCA_013400935.1. NCBI lineage: Eukaryota > Metazoa > Chordata > Aves > Charadriiformes > Turnicidae > Turnix > Turnix velox. The sequence continues at coordinate 200,357 of VZTY01030596.1, read as the reverse complement.
GCAGTGAGTGGAGGACTCCTTAATGCAATATGGCAAAGAGGGTAGAGACTAGAGCAAGGTCCTTCTGTACTAGAGCTATATTGCTTATCTGTGGTCTGGTCTGTGACATCAAATTTATCTTTATTTCTCTAACTTGTATGGTGGTATTCCTAGGATAGCGAGCAGAACTTATGGACAATTAAAAAAATACAAAGCCTAGAGTTAAGGGAACAAAGTAAATTCATGAAGTCTTCAAGAAGGGGAAAAAGTATTCATAACTGTATGATATACTTAATACACAACTTGATTGTATAAGGATATTTTCGTTTCAGTCTAGAGACTCTCCTGTACTATTACTATTTTTCTTTGTTCGTATATCTGTCAAGATTGAAATTAAATACTTCTGCTTTTATTTAATTGAGAAAATACCACATCTGGTTTCCTTAAGCAAGGCATAATTCAAGGAGCAAGAAAATGTTTGGGCAGGCTGCAAGATAAATATAAGTGAAAGTTCAGCTTGGAGCTTGTAGATGATGCTTGACTTGATTATACTTGATATTTTAAGGTTTTATTTTTTATAGAATCACAGCAGTTGCTTCACCAGTGACATCCATCAATCAAATTGGCAGCTTATGTGCTGCTGTCAACATAGATTTTTCTGATTGTTGATCTTTATGCTTTTATTTGGATGGTGTTCCTGGCTTTAGAGGGAATGAAATTATCTATGATTTTAGCTATCTGCCAGCAAAAATTTATAGAACTCCACAGCCTTTTGAAACAGTTTTAGTATAACACAGACTATTATACATGGCCATGTTATTCTTCTCATCCTGAGTCTTTAGCGTATTACAACAAGCACTGAACTTTGTGAGGGAATTTTAATATTTGGATCTGAGTCACCACTGCACTGTCTCAGCATAAATCTTGATTAAGATGCTCTACTGTGTCTGCTTGTGAAAAGACTTGTCTCTTTCAGAAATAACTGTCTCCACTGGTGTACTGATCTCCCCCTCCCACATCCTCCTTACTGCTGTAATGTTCTCTTAATTGCATTAAGAATGCTGTACTGGATCCTATCTTTAATCTTTCTCTTTCTTTGCAATCTGATATGCTTGGTATGTGTATGTGCTGCTGTTGGATTTCTGATGGAGCCAGGAGGGAAAACTCATCTCTTCATTTTGTGCCATGAGAACAAACATTTTACCCCATTTCTTAGGTGTCATTTAAAAGTATTATTATGTCATTAATATGCAACTTTATAATTTGAAAAAAAATCCTCAAAACAAACAAACCACAATCCAAAACAACTGTGTAGACAATTCTGCTTGGGATCCTTTTGGAGTGTACTTTTGCTGATCTGCTACTGTTTACACTTCAAAACAACATGCTCTGCTTCTCCTACACAGTTAGTCCCAGAGATATCTGTCATACTTCTGTGGCATGGCAGGGAGACAGTCACTTCAACAGCAGTTGAATGATATACTGCTATGAATGCATATCACTGCAGGGGAAATAGACAAACATTACAATGTGTCTAAAGCAACTTATTGCTGTAAACTATGGAAGCATAAGAGCAACTTCACTCTCAAACAATTGAAAATTTCAGATGCTTATTGCTTGAGTTGTGTTACACAGGGATACTGATTTGAAGTCATTTGGCACAAAAATCATGACTTCTCTATAGAGAAACACCTTGTAAAAGAAATATTCTGAACCAAATCTAATCCAACCCAGTTATCTAGCTTAAGCATATACTGACTTTGCATCCTTCAGCTTCCCTGAGCTTTACCATGTCTTCCCTGTTCCTGCCTCACCCCTTTCTTCTCAGAAAAGAGGATCTTAGTAGCTGGTATGTATGACTAATATGTGAGCTACAGGAATATTACTATTAATATGGGAGCTATCAGGAAAATTTTTAAATGCCCTCATCATGCAAATACCAACAAAATTTGGCTAAGGAAACATTAGTTGTTAGTTAAAACACATCCAGATGTTGTTTTTCTTTTGATAGTCTACAGAAGCTTATTTTACAGGAATACAGATACTGGCTCATTACTTGTCATTATAACCAATGAATGCACTAGCTTCTGTGCTGCTTGTTTAGGAACACTCTGAAAGCAATCTAGAAAAAGAAAAAATAAACAAATAGAAACTGTAGCTGCTTAACTGGAAAGGAGGATGTGAGAAAGCCCACAAATGTGCCCTCATGGCCAGTAACGCAAATAGTATCCTGGGTACATAAAAAAGACCGTGGCCAGCACTTTACTCTAATGCCCAAGTGAGGCTACATCTAGAGCACTGTGTCTGGTGCAACTGGACTCAACAATTCAAGAGAGACAAGGATCTACAGGAAAGAGTCCAGCAGATAGCTATAAAGAAGATCAGGGGGCTAGAGTGTCTCTCTTATGTGGAAAGACTGAGATACCTGGGGCTTGGAGAAGTCAGACCCTTCTCAGTAGTGCCCAGTGACAGAAGAAGGGGCAACAGGCACAGACAGGAATATGGGGGATTCCATTTCAAACACAGGGAAAAGCTTCTCTGAGAATTCTAGAACACTGGCACAGGCTGCTGATAGATGTTGTGGATTGTTCTTCTTTAGAGATACTTCAAGCCCACTTGGACGTGTTCCAATCCAACGCACTCTCAGTGACGCTGCTTTGGGAGGGGCTTGAATTAGATGATCTCCTGAAGTCCCTTCCAACTCTGACCCTTCTGTGATTCTGATTTTGTGACTGTATCATTGACAGCTCTAATCCATGCAGATTAATACAGACCAGCAGCAGTGCATATTCAAGTGGCTGCTGAACAACTCCCCTAAGTCCTTTTCCACCAGGCAGCTCTCCAGCCACTCTATCCCAGGCCTGTAGCACTGCATGGGGTTGTTGTGACCCAAGAGCAGGGCCTGGCACTTGGCCTTGTTTGTTGAATCTCATCTAATTGACCTCAGCCCATTGATCCTGGCTGTCCAGATTCCTTTGTAGAACAACTCTTTTTAACACTGGGCCTGTATTTCATGATCATTAAAACTAAATTAGCTCACAGAAGATGGACCTGTTCCAAAGAATGTTCTGGCCTTCAAAATGTAAGCTCAGACTTCTATTAAACTCTTATTTCAATGTCTCAACTTTCTGCTTTAAGTCATGCTAAATGTCAGGTTTTTTTAAACCAGTCTCCTTCTTTGGTAGTATTTCCCAAATACAGATGATTGTTGCCCAGAGATAGGGGAAAAACCCCATCCAGACTGGATTCCTGTAACTTCCAGATTTGGTATTCATTTTCCCTGCTAGCCTAAACATTACCAGCATCATGTAGCTCATTACCAATGTCATCTCTTACAAACCGATATTGAAATGCTATTGTCATTAAGTAGTGCAGTGCTAGGGAAGCATTATCTGCTCTACTAAACATCTGTAAAAAAAAAAAGATTTTTCCTATAGGTATCAGACCTATTAAATAATTTTTGTAACAGGTTAAAATCTGTTGGGTTTCTTTTCCAGTTTAGTGATGATTTTAAAGCTGAGCAGCCAAAGCAGTGCCTTTAACTGCAGATCTAGTCTGTTATTTCAATTCATTAATCTGGCTCATGAAAACAGACATGTCATACTGGGATAGCAAAAAATCTTTAGAATTATTTGGATTTCACTTTGCTAATATTCACTGTGACTCTTGACTAACTGTGAAAGTAGCTGATTTTTATCTTTCTGCATCAAAAATGCAGTTAACTTCATGAAATGGAATTCAAGCAATAATTTAAATACTGAGGTCTGTCTGTTTCTTTCCAGGCAACTCAAATCTGAAGAATTAGTAGCCAAAAAATAATACATAATGTATGTAAACAAGAATTGTCAATATTTTAAGTGTTGAGTTTTATACCCCACTGCTATATCTGCTATTTGCTATGCATTTTAATGGTTTCCAGTAGAAAGCAGTGGATTTGGATAAAGGAAGTGTCATTATCTGATACAGAATACACTACCCACTTGTGGAGCCTGATCGATGAATAATTACTCTGAATTCTGATGATCTGGAGTAAACTTACTGTTTTACAGTAGAAGTAATTTAGCTTAAAAAATAAGGATTTTTCAAGTTCAGATTCACATCCTTCAAGATGCAATCTCTTTTATCTAGATTTTAATACAGATATTGAAGAATACAATGCTGCTATTTTCCAAAAAATCTTAGGAAAATCCTAGAGCTCCCATTGCTCAAGATATGAAATGGATTAGTTCACAATCATATTAATATTGCAGGTCACAATAGAAAATGTCATCCTAATACTTCATTAGGATCTATTACAAAAAGAAAAGACCATAAGGTGGTATTTTTAACATTCTTATAAAACAGATTGATCCTTTATGGTCAAAGAAAATCAGGTTAATTTTGTGAATCTTCTCCCCTTCCATTCCTTCTCCAAGCTACTGAAGTACTGATCAATATTAAGTTTCTTCAAGGATTCACTGAAATAAACTTGAATTTCAACCCACGCAAACTTTTGGTGCTATAAGAAAGACATCAAGATAAAAACACATGTTAGAAATCCTAGTGGGTATGAGGATTTACTGACTCCCTGTACTGTTAAAAAAAAATAAACTCTGTTATTGAAAGGTTTGGTTTCAGCTCATTTAGATAGATTAATGTACAAAATAATATTTTTTTTGATTTCTAAATTAGAATATATATTGAGCTATCAGTCTCTTTAAACATCTGGTAACCTTACACTTTACTGGAGTAATATGACGAGTTCCTTCGTATTTTAGCAATAACACACTGAATGTCCAAAGTCTTCTCTTTTGTTTATATAATAAATACATAGATATCAGACTTAAACAGCTTCCTACCTTTCTCCAAGCAGTTTCAATGCAGTCTGTTGACTTTAACAGCTGGCAAAGATGAACAGGTGGAGCCTGCGTTCTCTTACAGCAAGAGAGCTTGGCGCCTGGAAAGTAAACAGTTTAGAAGCAGCTTCTCCAAGAAGCCTTATTTCTCTCTATCGTCCTGGCTCAGAGTCTGGAAAGTAAAGGCTGGGGGGGCTCCATGAATTGTCCAAGGTATGGATTTAGAGCGGTTTATGCTCCTGCTGTACCCCAGACTCCCACTGTGTTGTGGACTTTGATATATTTGAGAAGTGCCTCAAGATCTCCGTGGAAATTCATGCATCTAGGATTTTTCCCCAACTGCAAAATTATGATTGCCTTCAGCAAGAGATGATCTAAAGAGAAATTGTCTGATTCCAAGCAAATAAATGTTTCTTTCTTAAAACAAGAAAACACCTTCCCCCCCCTTCCTTTTCTCTGACATGTACTCTCCCATGGATACCTATCATTTATCAAAAGAAAGATGCTTAAAGTAAGAGTATAAATATTTTTTGAGTAAACAGAAACTCACCCTCACTTTCTTCATTCAAGCAGTCACTGTGATCATTAATTATAATGGAGAACTATAAGTTTTATCCATGTGTTTCCCTTCCCTTCCTTCCCCTCATGCAAACATCATCTTCAGGCTCTTTCCCGTGCTGGCAGGTCGCCTTTATCGGGCACCCTTTGGTACTGTCAGGTTTATGACTAGCGCAAGCATCCTCTGGGGAAGAAAGCTGGCTGAGCTGCTTAGATTGTATTGCTCCACTTTTTAATTCTTTCCTCGAGGAAAAAAAACAAACCAACAACAACAAAAAACCCAAAACAAACAAAACCCCAAAACCCAACATCAGCAGCTTTGCGCCACTCGGATGCTTTGTTCGGCTGTCTCTACGGCCCCCTCTGTCACCGCGGGCTGTGGTGGAGGCTAAAGCCAGCTATTAGCTAGAACGAGTGGGCCGAGGACCAGGCAGCTTCTTCAAATAGCTCTTAAGCAAAGCTTAGGAAGAGTTACTAGAAATTAAATTGTTTGCTTTGTTGTTTCTTCTGCCCCAGCTCCTTCCCCATGAGCTGGGGATGCGCGGCGGCCGGAGGTGCGAAGCCTTCCTGTCGCACACCCCCCCGCGGCGAGGATGTCGCCGCTTTCCCCTCGCCCCGGCTCCCTCTGTTCTCCTTCCCCGGCTAGTTCACTCACCCGGTCGGCGCGGAGGAGAGAAAGGCCCGGGCGGTGCAGTGCCCCCCGCCGCTTCCCTTCTTCCCCGCGGCGGGACAGAGCGGGGGCTGGGCTGGGCTGGGCTGCGCTGCGCTGCCTCGCCCCGCCTGGCCGCTGCTGAGACGTTTCTCCGTTCTTCGGTCGTGCGCTGCCGGGGGAAGTCTCAGCACTGCTGCTTTTCCCCACCCCGGGTAAAGTGCCACCTGAGGATGCCAGTGTCCTGCCCCGTCCCCAACCGAGAAATCACAGAATCATACGGTTAGAAGGGCCCTACCAAATTCGTCTAGTCCAACCTCCTGCAGTGAGGAGGGACATCCTACTCTAGATCAGGTTGCTCGTAGCCTCAACAACCCTGACCTTGAATATTTCCAGTGATGGGGCCTCTACCACCTGTCTGGGTAACCTGTTCCAGCACCCCACCACGCTCATGGGAAAGAACTTTTTCCTAAAGTGTAATCTAAAACTGCCCTGTTCTAGTTTCAAACCATTGCCCCTTGTCCTATTGCTCCATGCCCTGGCCAACAGTCCCTCCCTAGCTTTCCTGTAGGTCCACTTCCCTAAGGATCTGGAGTGGGGTCCACTGGGCCAGGAACTGTGCCTGGAGCCGAGCTGACCGGGGCACTTCTGCTTGCTGTGGAACACCAGTGTGGTAAAAAAAATAGTTGAATCAAAGATTTCTTCTGCCTGCAGCAGGAAAGCTGCCCTGAAGAGTGGAGGAATTAATTTAACTGAGATGACTCCAGGAGTCTGCAGGGGATCAGAAATGAAATCCTGGTTTGATCCAGCTGTAGGGCAGGTGCTTTTTGCCCTGAGAACCAGAGGCTTGGTGCTGGCAGTTTTTTTATCAAAGCCAAGTTATAAAACTACTTTAAGACCTGGAAAATCTCAAATGTAAAGCAAGTTATTGTTTATTTTACCTGAACAGATTTGTTGTGTGTGTGACTTACGTATGTCCAGTGCATCAGCCGCGCATTCAGCATACATATAAGTGCTGGGTTTTTTCTTTACCAAGGAAAGCTACCGACTTACCAGTTTTCACTTCTTTTTTAATCCCCTGATTTTTAAAAAGGTTTAGAAATGTATTGTGCTAAACTCTGTTTGGACTGAGAAGGAATATTTTGCTGTATCTTACATAAGTGATAAAGAATGTGTGCGATGATGTTTTTGCAAACAGCACTGTTAGGCACTTAGTAACCGTATAGTTTGTAGAACTGTTGAAGGGTATCAAAAGTTTTACACAATTCCCTTTCCCCATGGGCCAACACAGAAAGAGAAGGAAATACCTGTGTTCTTGTACTCAGTCTAGAAGAATGTCTTCTACCAAAAAGTGCACCTCTAACAGTGAAGAGAAGTTATGGTTATAAACTGCTGTCTTGATGTTGCTGGGGCAATCTTTTTGCTCTCTAATAAAGTGTTAACTGCTCCAGTAATGATAAAGCAATTTTTTAAACAAATATACTTGGGTGTTGTTTAAATTACTCAGTGGCATTTTGTCCTGTTGGTGGCTCCAGCAAATCTCCTAGATAGCCTACTCTCTGCTGATGTTGGACAGTACCTGAATCATGCTAAGCCTTTACACTGCAGAAGGGTTCTATAGGATACAAAGACACTTTCATGTTCATGTCTGTTAGACAGTTAAATGGAGAATGACTTCTGAGCTACCAGTTATGTTTGACCATTGCCTACTCAAGAACATTTAGCTTTGCCTCTGCAGCAGTTTCATGCTTAGTCTCCTTTGCTGTGGTTTTGACCTATTAGTTACATGCAAATAAGTTGGATGTAGACCTTTTTGGAAAAAATGTTGGAAGCCAGGAATGTTTATAAAGTTCAATATAATACCAAGTTGCAGGTGCTTTGTGTGCTTATTCTCCTTTGGACCTCTTCCATTTAAATGTTTCCTGAAGGCTAAGCTAGAGATGGACCAGAAGCCTTAAACAAGTTCAGCAGTGTTGCTGTAAGATGTTCCTATCCCACAGCAGTGTTTAAGTAACCTCCTTTAGAATGTCAGCCCTTTGTACTGTTAAATCAAGAATGTGGGGTTTCCATTTAGATAGAAAGGGCTTGAATAAACGATCCCATGCTCTGTGTAGAGCCACAAATGCAAATTGAAATTAGGATGCTGTTGGGCTCTGTGTCACAATTGAAAGAGCTAGAATTCTCATTGGAAGGAGCTGGGGGGATGCAGCTCTATTGTATCTGGCTATATATATATCTATATTTCTTTGGAAATTATAACTCTTGTATTGCTTAGTAGGCAAAGTTGTGTAACAGATGTCTGTTTTACACAAAGTTGTATAAAAGGTGTGTAACAGGCATCTACCAACAAGTTCACAGAGACAGAAGCTTATTTAAAAGAATAATTCCATGAAATACTTATACAGGACTTGGCAGGTTTTTCCACCCGAGTTATTATAAACTTCCAACTTGCATTACTTTTTGTCAAAGAATTCTTAGAAGCAGCCTTTCAAACAGTCTTTGACAGAATTTCAAACAAACAAAATGGACTATGTTTTGAGATATAGACTGTTACTGATTTATATTACCACTAGTTCTAACTTGAGAAAACTGAGCAATGAGCTAATAACAGTAGAAGTGTCTGTCAGTGTTTGCTTATATTTAAAGCTATTTGTTAAACAGACACATTATTTTTATGCTAATTTTTAATTCTGCAAATTATTAGACTTCAGAATACTGCAAGCCATACAGCAATTGAATTTAAAATATAACGGTAGTTTCAGCTTTATCCGAAATTGTAACTAAATAAACCAGTCTGCTTTCCTGTATGAGTAAATCTTTGCCAATTGTTGTTGGCACCTGATATGTCAAAAGTGATAGTGATAATTGTTGAGAGAAAGCTAAAACTTGTGTGGGGGTTGTTTGACAGTTACTCTTTGTTTTCTTACAGTTCTTCTTCTGTTGATTCTTTTGGCCACAAGCAGCCTTCAGCTGTTGGCATTGTCCTAATCTTTAACTTTGAACAAATGATTACTCTGTCTCGCAGATTCTTCATCTGTTAAGTGTTACTTTCATCCTGAGGATGTTGCTCTGATAGTGAAGGACAAATGAAACTGCTATATGAATGTGAAATATTTAACCCAGGGCAATTTTACTGTCCTTGCCTATATAGCCAGTTAATATAGATATAATACATATTCTGGCTTGCCCTTATGTAAGGGGAACAGCTGACTTTGTCTGTTAAGGACTGAGTTTGTTCTAGTTTTACATTACTCTGTACCATTATGTCTATGGCTTGATATTTGAATGATTCAGCTGTGGTGGTCTGTGGTGGCTATAGTGGTCTATTGAGTAGCTGGGGAACAAAACAGAAATGACACTAGAATTAAGACTGTTCTCTTTGCTATATGTATCAGACCATAATTAAGATTTCTTTATTTTTGGACAATCTTGGAGGGAAATTAATTCTATTTTATAAAAATGTTCAGCATTCCTTTGTGCTTACAGTCAATGATTTAATTTGGAACAGGATAAAACAAAGTTGTCAGAAAACCGAATAGTAAAGATAAAACTGTCTAGTCATGAAAAGGGATATTTTGGGTCACGAGGGTTGAATATGTGTCAGCCATAACCAGGAAAAGAAAGAAATAAATGAAAGGGCATGTTGACATTTTAAAGCACCTTGAGTTCTGGAGTAGGAAAGTGCTGTACTGGAGAGCAAAGGTTGTGTAATCATCCAACAGAATGACTCAGCCAGCCACCCAGAGCCTACCAGAGGCATAAAAGTCAGCCCCTTCCCTCTACTTGGTCATCCACTTTCCAGTGAATAGCAGATGACAGTTGGGCTGAGGTATTCCACCCTGTTTTCTCAGTACCCTGTTTTGCAAGTCAGAATCAGAAGTGTGTCGTCTTGTCTGCTTTCTGTGTTCTGTACAGTTGGGATGAAACTCATAGAAAGGTTGGTTGGAAGGAACATCTGGAGTTCATCTAGTCCAGTCTCCTGTCAAAGTGGGACAATGCTGTTCCTCCCTCTGGTCAGTCATGCCTTTTTTCAGTCATAAATTAGCAAGGGCAGACATCTCACCACCTCCCTAGCTTGCTCTAGTATTGCACTACACTCCTAATGTGATCTTGGTGAAAAAACTGCATGCTCAGGCACTTAACAAAGTGGATTATGGATTACATATGGTTATGATACATTCTATGGAGGCTATTAGTCTATTAGGGACAGGTGGGGAATAAGAAGAAATTAAGTTGGGAGCTTGGAAAAATTTTACTTTGAACATTTCCTTTATCAGATAGAATAAAAATACTATGGTTGTGTATATATTTAACAAAACTGTCACACTTTGACCATATGAATAAGGCTAAAAGAATATCACTGTAGATGCTTTTTTAAAATGGTATACATGCTATTAAGTTTAAAGACAAAATGATTTTTTACCATTTTGAATAAAGTTACACTCGAATTACATTCAACTAATTCAGAGCCAGTATTGCAGACCTGACAGTATGTTATTGCAGACATAACAGTATGTTCTAATCACATTCATATGAGTACAGTCTTAAGTAAAAGCAAAGGTTTTTGAATACTATCATGGAATTTTGAAACTGATCCCAATGTATATGTGCTATGGTCAATACATATTAAAAAAATATATTTATGACCTTAACATACATATACATACATGTTAAGGTCATCTACCTGGACTTGTGCAAAGCATTTGACATTGTCCCACATGACATTCTGGTCACCAAACTGGAGAAGTATGTGTTCGATGAATGGACCACTCACTGGATAAGGAGCTGGCTGGATGGTTGCACTCAAAGGTTTGCAGTCAATGGCTCATTGTCCAGATGGAAATCAGTGACAAGTGGCGTTCCTCAGGGATCAGTACTGGGACCAGTGCTATTAAACATCTTTGCTAGTGATATGGACAGTGGGATCGAGTGCACCCTCAGCAAGTTTGCAGATGACACCAAGCTGTGTGGTGCAGTTGACACACCAAGAGGAAGGGATGTCATCCAGAGGGATCTTGACAGGCTTGAAAGGTGGGCCCATGCCAACCTCATGAAGTTCAATAAGGCCAAGTGCAAGGTTCTGCAACTGCCACACCAAGCACAGATACAGGCTGGGTGGAGAGTGGCTTGAGTCCAGCCCTGAAGAAAAGGATTTGGGGGAGCTGTTAGAGTGGGTCCAGAGGAGGGCCACGAAGATGATCAGAGGGATGGAGCACCTCCCTTATGAGGACAGGCTGAAGTAACTGGGTTTGTTCAGCCTGGAGAAGAGAGGGCTCAGGAGGGACCTCATAGTAGCTTATCAATGGTTGTGGATGCCCCCTCTGTGGAATTGTTTAAGGACAGTCTGGATGAGGCATTAAGCAACCTGGTCTAGTGGAAGATGTCCCTGCCTATGGCAGAGGGATGGGAACTAGATGATCTTTAAGGACCCTTCCAAACCCAAACCATTCTATGATTCTATGAAAACTTGTTACTATGAACTCTTGATGCATTTTCATTAAAAGGGTATGATACACTGAAGTCCACCTACAATGGCTGTAGTAAATTATGTTCAGTTGGAAGTAGAGAATGTTTGGTGAGTATAAGCTTATAGATAAATTAAAAAAATCTGGTAAAATGCTGAATGGACTATAGTGAAGGTCAATACTTAGGTATAAAAAGAAAGATTGGAATCCATTGACAATAAATCAGTTACTGAAGTGAACATACAGTTATTTTTCTGAATGAGTGAGCTCCTAGTGAATAGAGTCTCTGTACCCAGGAAAGCAAAGCAGTTCTAGTACATTTAAATTGGATAGAGAGTATGAAAAAGCTGAAAAGCATTTAGTTTGCATGTGTGTAGTTGATTGTTTTATCTATGTGGTTAAATATTACAGTATAGTGCTCAGAAACATACTTTCATCATGAAGTTGTGTTTCAAACTTGTTTGGAGATGGCTGTGAGCCAGGACACATTGTTAGCTGATAAATCATGGTGGTCTGTTGGCATGTTCTTGAGTCACAGAAACAGTTGGGGAAGATAAAAGAAAATTTCATCAACATTTGTTTCTTTGGTGTTGAGAGAAATTAACCCACTATTCTGACTAATTTCTAAGGACAAAAAGAGTTTGTTGGAGCAAAATTGAGTTTTGAAAAGTTTTTTAATGAGTCATTTGAGCACTTTGCCACAAGAGTCTGAGGTATTTATACACTATTCCCATCTGTTATTATCTTTTTTAAATTTTGGTTGGCAGTGAAATAGGGATTGTTCCACAATGAGCAGAGGTAGATAAATCCTTTCTCAGAATGTGAGATACAGAGCTCCTCCTAGCCAGTAAGCCATCAGTAAGACCAAAGGCTGCCATTTTTTGTTACTTTAGTTTCATTATGTAATTAATTTAGAAAACTTTCTCACATATCATAGACAATACTTTGTATACTAGCAATGTAATTGGGGGGCATATATAAGTCTGAGAAAGGAACTTTTGATGAAGAAGAGCACAAGTAAGTTCTAGATGTTTTGGTTGAGGTTTGGTAAATGTTTTGCTAAGGAAGATATTTATTTTCAAGCATTGGGAAACTGAATAATTTTTTTCTCGTTTCTGTATTGAAGAAAGTTAGAGGAGAGAGGGAAATTCAATTAGTTTTCAATGTCAGGATGCCAGTAGTAAGAGGAAAGGAAATTATTTTAGTTCCTGAAGGGACTTGGAGGAGGTGAAACTTGGATTCAGTCTTGTTGACTGAACACAATAGAAGAAACTGAATTGTTTTTTTCAAATTAGGTGAAATTTTAGGGGCAAGAAAGGCCATGCAGTTGATTCCCTCGTAGTCCCTGCTTTTCTTCATGAAGAAGATTCTGATAATCTTCAACTTTATAGTCTTGAATATTACAAGATATCTCTTACCTCAACAAGTTCAGCATATTGTGGATATGTGTGGATATGTGTGTGTATGTGTACAACACATGAGATACATATACACACACACATAATTTCTGAAAGATATGTTCAGAAATAAACATGTGGTTAATTCCATGGACCTGATAGCATAGCTTACTCATTTCTGCTGTGTTGCATACTATTCTAAGCTATTTTCAGGAGGAAGGAACACTGGTAGATTCTATTTCCTGTAGAACATTGCCCAGGAAGCCTCAGAGACTTGCTTCATGGAATGCTGGAGCTCAGTAGTCCAAGGGAAATAAAGTCAGAAACTTTTTTACTTGTATGTGTGGAGGAATCACTCTGTCACTAATCAGTCGAATGAGCTTCCCTAATTTAATACTAGTGGTGTAATCTACTTCTGTTTCTAATATAAAATATAATGGAGGGAAAGGTATACTGCCATATACCTTGGTTTGCAGATGAATAGGTGCAAAAGTGTAGTGGGATGTTGCCATGGGGCAAACCTCTATCTGGTGATGGAAGTGCCTTGAATGTTTCAGACAAAAAGAAAATAGCACTGGGCAATAAATAGAGCAAAATGTATGATAACTTTCTCTGCTACTTGTGCTCTAGAGTATAAATCCACTTCTTGCATATGGGTTCAAGGAATTGGTATGATAAAATACATGGGGTTTTGTGACACCAGTGTTTGTAGAAGTGGTCCGTTAGAGGGAGAGCAGTATAATGAGGACTTCAGAGATTTTTGTTTGGTTGATTGGTTTGCTGAAAGATGATTCTCAGAAGTATCTTCATCAATTAAGGTCTCAGTTTCTAATCCCAACATCTGGAGAGGTTTTACTGCTATCAGTGGAAGTTTCTTCTTGTCTTATGAAGCAAAGTAATTAGTGCTGCTCATTATGTTGATGCTGAGAAACACAGTGAAGATGAAAAATTTACTGGAATGATAAATACTGTCCTGTGTAAGTGTGTATTAGTGTGGAACATTGAGTTGGTGTTTGTTTATATACATGGCTTTGCACAGATGCGACTTTAGGAGAATGTAATCATGCTTTCATTTCTCCATGCATATTAATGAACAGTATACCAATGCTTCCATTTTCCCCCCATGTTGCCCTATTTTTCTTATATAATATAATTTTCTTTCTTTGGTTGGTATGTGAAGTAAGATGTAATTACTATGGGAATGAATTTATGATTGCATGTTGTATCTCACGTATTTAATAATTTGCCTGTACTGGCTGATTACTAGTATGTCTCCTTCCTAAAGCTAATACTGGGTGAATAAAAGGTTTTACTGTGGGCTAGTCCTCACCTTGCCTCTTTCTTTCAAAGATTAATGCTACTAGCTGCACTAGAGCAGAGCTCTGTAAAACCACTGATGAAAGGTCTGCTAAAATTTCTGTAACAATAGATGACATATATTTTGAATCTCTGCGTGATTTCCAGGACGGTAAATGATCAGTATCTTCTGGATCTTTCTTTGTGCATTTCCTGGTCCTAAATGCCTCTGAGATTCCTGCCCTGGAGGAGGTGTTTGCTTTTCCAGTTCCAACCTGATTGCCAACAAATTGCTCTGTGATTATACAGTTATTTCCTTCAGTAATTGTGTTTGCTTTTTCCAGCATAATTTTCTGGCTCTTGTATACCATATTTCTCGACAGCACTCAGAGTCTAACTACTCAAGGTTTCCTTGGGATAAAAAGTGATACATGAAGGCCAAAATCCAGAATCCCAATTCTCAGTCTGTCATTAGACAAAGAACAGGATGGAAAAGCTTCTACCCATGCTTATTTTTCCCATATTTTGAAGCTGGGTAGAACTGTATTATTTCAGAGTATTTGTAGACAAAAACAAATATACGCAAATTGTAAGGAAAGGCAAATCATCTAGGGCTTAAACATAGAAAATCAGTTATGCAGCTCAACTTACAGAGCATTATCAGCCCATATCACTCAATTATTAAATAAAGGAGAACCACAAAGATATTTTCTTGACTAAAAATCCTATTTAATGTGTCTTTTGTTTGCTTTTGTTTTCTTCTAATTTTCTTTTCTTATCTTNTCACTCAATTATTAAATAAAGGAGAACCACAAAGATATTTTCTTGACTAAAAATCCTATTTAATGTGTCTTTTGTTTGCTTTTGTTTGCTACTAATTTGCTGTGCTTATCTTGACTGTACCCTATAAAGTGCACCAGGATATAGTTTCTTACACATAAGGATGTTTTAATAATCCTCTAAACTGCAATTACATTGAGTGAAAAGTGGGACATAGAAGGATGGACTGTAAAGTCCTTAATCTCAGTTATTGTTCAGAGGAGGCTTTACTAATAACACTTCTTACACAGGAGACCAGGGGTTATTAAATTAGGTGCATGTAGTGGTGCCATGGATGGGTTTTAGCATAAGCTAGCAGCTTAGTGGTCAAGCTCTCAGAGGTCTCTAATGACAGGCACTAAGGCAGTGCTACCCTGTCTGTGCTTCTGGGCTTGGCCATGCCTGCTAGGTGAAGCACAGCTGCACTTAGACAGAATGTTCCAGAATTTTTAGTTCACTAGACTATTGTTTCTCTTTAGTTTCCCTAAATCCAGAGGGTACTTCAGAGCCAGAAGATGATTCAAATACATGTTTTTTGGTTTTTCTGAGACTCACTGATGAGCTCATATTGCAGTCAATAGATAAAGTGCTTGTCTAGGTGACATCTCACAGGTGAGTTGTAAAAACTGAAGCCCTAGCCAGTAATTTCGTATAATTTTCTCTAGCAGCATTCTCTAATCAGCACAATTATTTATATTCCACCTGTCTAGAGATTACCCTGTAATTTTTTGAATGCAAATGGTATAATTTTTTTCCTCCTTGCAATGTTAAGTAATTTTTATGTCCTTTTTATTCCGCTAAATCCTTGTAATGCAACCAATTGATTGCATTTGAAACCTGTCAGGGATTTGTTGTCTTTCTAATAACAAATAATTTTGCATAGTCTTTAGGGATGTAGTTTAGAGTCCCACTGACATAATTGGTGGCAAAACTGGACCCAGTGTGTTTTGCCCCTTGATGGAGGAGCCTGAAACAGATTATCATTTTGATGACTGTTCACTGTTTTACTCTTTTGTCTCTCTTGTGGTTTGAAAATCAAAGGTAGATGTTTTTTGAACTGGAGAACAGCTTCTGCAGTTCTGTATCTTAGAAAGCAGGTTTTCTTTAAACTGTGGAGATGTTGCAGAAAGAACTATGGTGGAATACAGCATGTGTGGTATCTTAGTGAGCTTTGGGGTAATGAGCTGCTCTTAAGATCTACATTTTTGGTCTGAAGAATGGATAATTTTCAAAGTAGCAAATGTACTGATATTGCTTCACTTGAAAGAACTGAAACCTTAGCTTGATTTAATTTATCTAAGAAGTAGGGACCAGTGCTATTTAACATCTTTGTAGGAGATATGGACAGTGGGTTTGAGTGCACACTCAGCAAGTTTGCAGACAACACCAAGCTGTTTGGTGCAGTTGATACACCTGAAGGAAGGGATGCCATCCAGAGGGATCTTGACAGGCTTGAGAGGTGGGCCCATGCCAACCTCATTTAGTTCAATAAGACCAAGTACAAGGTCCTGCACCTGGGTTGAAGCAATCCCCAGCACAGATACAGGCTGGGTGAAGAATGGCTTGAGTGCAGCTCTGAAGAGAAGTGTTTTGAGGGTGTCAGCGGATGACAAACTCAACATTAGCCGCCAGTGTGCACTTGCAGCCAAGAAGGCCAACCAAATCCTGGGTTGCATCAAGAGGATTGTCACCAGCAGGTCAAGAGAAGTGATTCTGCCCAGAGAGGTTGTGAATGCCCCCTCTCTGGAGGTGTTCAAGACCAGGCTGGACAAGGCACTGAGCAGCCTGATCTAGTGGGAGGTGTCCCTGCCTAGGCAGGGGGGTTGGAACTCAATGATCCTTAAGGTCCCTTCCAACCCGAACTATTCTGTGATTCTGTGATTCTAAGATTGAATGCAGCTTTCTTTTCTCAGTGACCATTAGTGTGAATGATCTCCTGCTGTGAGAATTTAAATTTTCCATAAAGTATACCTTAAAGATATAGGTGATTTAGGTGAATCAGGTTAGCTTTCTTGTGAATGAGCCTGTATGCTTCTGTTCTTACATCCAGCACATGAAAGGGCAGAAGATCCTTGTCTTTGTAACAAAGGAAATACTGAATATGTTTGTAAATGAGTACTTTGATTTCAAAAAATATTAAATGGAATTTAACTCAACCTGATACCTTCCAAATGTGTTGAAACTAAAATCTGTCAGGACTTAACAGGAAGAGTTGAATTCTAGTTTTAGACTGGATTTTGTTCTAAAAGCTTGCAGATACTTTTCAGTGAAATAGTGAAATCTGTTCACATTAAAATGCATGGAGCTACACATACCTTCAAAAAATAAAACCTGAGAGTGAGCAGTCCTGTGTGCTATGTTGTAATGTTTGGTTTGCCACTCAGTACTCATTTTCTAAGCAGACTTTTAGAGTAGATTTACTACCCATCTCAAATATGAAGAAGCTACTTGAAAAGAAGTATCAGCTGCCTCTCTTCAGCTGGAGTTCTTTGAGATGGATCCAGAGTATTTATGCTCAACCTTAAATTAATTTTTTTTCCATTAATTTAGCTCCAAAGAAGCAATAAGAGGAATCCTGGCAATCAGAACAAAGTATCTGCCTTTTAATTTTCCATTATGCTATTTGTGACAGTAGAATAAATGCTTTTGTGTCATCACGCCCATATTGCTTGGAAATATTCAAAGGGGAGAGGAACAAAACCTAACTGTTGCTCCCGTAGGTGTGGTATCTGAAATGTTTCATCATTAATGCATGTGGGATGATGATTGTCCTAAAAGCTTCTCAAAGAACCGCAGTGGCAGGTTGTCATAAACTGCATCTTCACCACATGCTTATGTACTTGGCAACTACAGGAAGAAAAACTTATTAAAAAGCTGATAAAAATTCCAAATAACTTTTCAGCAGGACTAAACTGTTTCAAAGGAAAGCATGGGTTTTGACTATTGTGAAGATTATTCTGGAATTTTTGAAGGAAGACATTTTTCCTTTTGTTTTTGAAGCAATCTTAGAGGGAATATTAATAACTTTTAGAAATGGTTTTGGCAAGCCTTTTTCATATTTGTTTAAGGAGTATTGTCTTTTGTAATATTTTCTTAATGTCAATAACAAGCTCCTTTTAGCTGTTCCTTGTAAGCTTTTTCAAGGATGAAAGCTGATGGCTGCCAAGATACCATGGTTCATACTACAAACCATGTGAGTTCAGTTCTATGTAATGTGGCTGAAAATGAAACTAAAGTTCTGTCAGCTTTTCTTTAATATCCTTATTGGTTCTTAGTCATTTCTTGAAATGCGTGATATAACTGCTAGGCAGAAAACTTTTCACAGATCCTTGTGCCAGAGGCTCATAGAAATGTCCTCCTTGGTGTGATTTAGGAATCTTTCCAGTAAAATAAATGAGTTTGCTTTAGGATAATAAAAGAAAGGAATAGGTAGCATTTAAACTACCTGAAAATTGTTCTCGTAATTAATCAGACTGATATCAGAGTTATTTTGTTTTTCTGCTATGTATAAAAAAGAAGAGAAAATGGGCTGCCCAGGAGAATCTATGGGGAAATAACTTGAATCATACTCATGAGGATAAGAGTATTCTGATAGATGCAATTTCCTCTTGAAAAATGTGAAGAGCAGCTCCAGAAATTGTTGGAGTGTTTTGGTACTTTGTGGAATTCATCAGATTGCACTGTTTTTAGTAGTCTACTTAAAAGAGATATTGGCATGAGCATAAGACCGATGTAAAAAAGAAATAGTTGCAAGTAATAAAGAGTGGTTTTAGTATGTGTAAGGAGAATTTCAGTGGAATTTTAGGTGTCACTTTAGAGGCTTTATCCACTTGTTTTCATTTGTTACAGATTTTGGTTAGAGCATTTCTAAAATGAATTGGAATTGGACCCAGTCCAGAATTATATTTAGAATTCAGGATTCAATCTCCCCTCCCCCATTCATTCTTTGGGAGGGCACCCAGATCCCCAGTGCTATCTTCTGCAGCCCTAGATTTGACATTTGTGCTAGATTTATAACTCTTTATTTGAGCTTCTCCATTTTTCCCCAACTAGAGACTAATTTTCTATCTTTTATTGTTGTTCAGTTGTGTATATTTTGTTTTCCTTTCAAACTGAATTACTTCATACCAAAGTGAAGATATGTGACAAATAGACATATACAGGCTAGTTCAGTAGAATCATAGAAAAGTTTGTGTTGGAAGGGTCCTTAAAGATCATCAAGTTCCAACACCTCCCACTAGATCAGGCTGCACAGTGCCTTGTCCAGCCTGCCTTAAACACCCCCAGAGAGGGGGCATCCACAACCTCCCTGGACAACCTCTTACAGTGTTTCACTACCCTCACTGTAAAGAACTTCTTTCTAATATCTAGCCTGAATCTACCCTCTTCCAATTTACATTCATTATTTCTAGTCCTCCCATCAGATATCTTATTAAAAATTCCTACCCCTGCATTTCTGTAGGCTTCCTTCAGGTATTGAGAAGCTACTATGAGATCCCCCTGAGCCTTCTTTTTGTCAAGCTGAACAACCCCAACTCCTTCATTCTGTTTTCATAGGTGAAATTAATTTTGTAGGAAA
Organism: Turnix velox; assembly: GCA_013400935.1. Lineage (NCBI taxonomy): Eukaryota > Metazoa > Chordata > Aves > Charadriiformes > Turnicidae > Turnix > Turnix velox. Next base: position 180,780 of record VZTY01030596.1, on the reverse strand, counting down.
ATGCAACAAAGACTAAGTCCTATTGTTTTGTATAATTTTTGTTGGCTTTTAACCAGCAGGTGAAATATGTGCAGAATAACTCACACTAAACCTTCTACAGCATGTGTTTGATTTTGGCTTCTGCCTCTGACTGCAGCAGCCTGGCTGGCCATCAGCAGCCTCCTTTCTATTTTACAAGTGTGAAACTACAGTTCTGTGCTGGAAATGCTAGCAATTTTAATCATTGTTCTTAAGTTTTCTCTTAGCAGAAAGTTTTAGTAATTTGTCAACTACTGTGTAAATGAATGAGGATGGCTACCAAATACTGAAGTGTCCCTAGTGGTTCATTCTGAAATGAGAGAACAAGCTGTGCAGTGATCTAAGTGAGGTAGCCCTATGAAACCTAGTTGGATAAAGAGACAGAGGGTGTATGACATGCCCCAAGCTCCATGTTGGCTTGCTGCTCACTGTGATACACACTGTGACCTTTCTTGCATAGACACTAAATTTGGATTTTAAGGAGCATTGTTTGCTTTCCAGTTAAAAATCAGTTGCAGAATGTCCAAACAAAATAGCCTTCAAGGAAGATTTGCTGACCTCTGACGCTGAAACTTTTAATTCCTTGCTTGTTATAGTGTTGCTTGATGATTATCCATGAGGATAAATAAAACAGAAAGATTTATTAATGCTCTTTTGAGATCATCTTGCAAAGCTCTTTTATTTAATTTTCCATGTCTTAAAGAAATTTCTATTAAGACAATTTATATTAGACAAATATCAAGCTGTGCAGGGAACTTTTAGCTAGTTTATAGTATATTGCAGCTAGGTATAGCATGCATATACCCTTGTGCTATGATGTTGATGTGTAAAATGTTTGGAACTATGCATTAAGATCATTATACTGTTTGTACTGCATCCTGGATGTTAACATGGCTGACTCACAGCCTCAGAAAGATTAACCCTGATTTGTTCCCAGGGTGATTTCTGTTGCATCCTACTGGTTTCCTCTTCCTCAAATTATTCTGCATTTTGGCATAAGTATTTTTTAAGCTAATAGTAGAACAGAGTTGCATGGGAGCATCTCTGCAAGCTGCTTACTCTGTCTGCAGTTGACTTCTGTAGGCATCTCCACACATTTTCTTCTGTCTTTCATGCTTACAGATTGGACTCCAACCTGCCAATTAGATTGAGAGCTCTATCATGACATTGGTACAGTCATATTGCACAGCTGACACCATGCTTACTCTGAGTATAGGAGTATAGTTGCATTAAAAGTAAATGAAAACAAAAAGAAAATATAAGGATACATATTTTGACATATTGGTTTCATTTACATACATTCTGATCTGCAGTTCTGGAAGGTCTGTGGCTGAGGACTGTGGCCCTTTATACTTCCAGCAGGAAAAGATGGTTCATAGATGGTTCAGGTTGCTCAGAGTCTCATCCATCCTCGCCTTGAATGAATTCAAGTCTTATTGTTTTGCAGTGAGAGTAATAAGGAGATTGTGAAGTGCTTCTGGTTATCAGCAGGATCCAAAAGGCCCCTCAGCCCTGTTAGGAAACAATACATCTGTGGCAGAGTTCTGGCAGCAGCAGTGAGAGATTGTGCCAGAATGGTGCTAGTGTTTTTTTTGTCAGCTGACTGGGTGGCAACTGATTTGGTTTCTGGAAAATACTGGAAAAGGAGACTGGGTGACAGGATTCTAAACTATGCAATCATGTGCTGCTTTAGCCAGCAAGGGTTTAACAAAGACTCAACTTCAACCCTGGATAGGATTAGTTTGTAGGATGGTGTCCTGGTTTGAGGTAAAATAGGGTAAATTTTCTAGTTTGTAACTTCACTTTTCAGCTAGGCCTCTTCTGTCTGACAAAACTCTGAAATTAACTGCACATTGCTCAGACACTGTTCTCTCCCAGACTGATAAGACCAGAGAATGGTATGCAAGAAGCTCTTATTTTCATTATTCACTATGGTGATCAAGGTCAGAAAGTTTGTCAACCACCCTACCGGGGGGCTGGAAACAGAAAGAAGAAGAGAGAAGTCCCACCTGCAAGGAGAAGTGGACAGGGCAGGTGACCCAAAATTGACCAGCAGGAGTATTCCATCCCATCTGCCCCATGCTCAGTATAAAAGCTGAGGGATCGAAGGGTCAGGTCCCTTTTGTNCTTTTAATTTTATCTATTATTTCATTATCTATTAAAGTAGTTTGGAATTCTTCTAAACTCACAAATCTCCTCATTCCTTCCTCTCCTCTCTTCTGAGAGAGGAGGGGGGGCCATCTGTCACTGGGGGGGGTTCTTTTGGGCCTAAACCATGACAGATGGACTACCAGCAGCGACAGAGGAGCCATATAGATAATGACCTTTTTAGAGCCTTCAGGACAATGATTTTTGCAGCAGAGGGTAACTATTGTGTGTTGGCTTGTTAGGAGAAAGAGAAGAAGCAACTAGTGTTGTAGTAATTTTTATAAATTTACAGAGAAACTGCTTGTTAGAAAATGTCAAAAGCTAGTGTTCATTGCTGCAACCTAAATGCTGCTTTCTAAAAATAAGACTCCATTTTCCTTCTAGTTTGGCCTAGGAAATATTTCTGGGCAAAACAGAATTGAGATCATGACCTTTGTTATACAGCTATTTCTTGTTTATCTGTGTTTTTCTGGGGTTTTTGTCTGTGTTCATGGTTACTTATAATTAGAGCATTAGAAAAATCACTCTGACATCTGGTACTTGTTTACAAAGGCAAATTATTCCTCTTGACAACTTGTTCTTTCAAGTTCAAGAAATGGTAACACCTCCTAGTGCTGTTTATAAATAGTTGGTTAATTTTTGATACAGTGTCTTATGGAAAATTGTGACAACTCAGTAATTCACTTTTTTAATTGAGTGATCAAAAAACTGCTTCAGAGACTGATTTTGCCAAATAATGTGGTAAACTCTTCTACCTATATGACATTTTCTGCAAAGCTGCTGGTCTCTGACTGGTATTACTGTGTAATGTTTCATTTCAGGTGCAAGACTGCAGTTATTTTTTTTTGACTTAATGAAGTTTACATCAGCTCATTCTCCACACAGTCAAGATCTTTCTCAGCAAGTCACCCTGTGCTCCAGTGAATCATCTGCTTTCACCAGGGTAGTGTGATTCTTTATGTCCAATACTCTCAAAGTTCAACAACTCATGATTCCCAAGTAGATAGGTGGCTGTTCTGCAGACAACAGTGCCCTTCTTGAACTGGAAAGTAGCCATTACATTGGTATTCTAATATTGAAAACTCAGTTATGGCTGATTGTTATGATAGTCTGACCACAGACTATGCATGATGAATATATACAGTACTGATAATTTGCAGCTGCTCTTCCGACATCTGAAAAATACAGTAGTATCTTATAGGCAGAGTTTATTATCTAAGTTCTGGGGGATCTTTTTTCCCTGTCCCCCATCCTATCTCAACTCCATTCTCCCATGATTTTAAATGCTTTCATGTCCAAGTTTTGCAAGCATGTTCGGCTTTTTCTATGTACTTAGTATGGTACTCACATTCCTTGCTAATTAATACTTGGATCCTAAGAAAGGTTCTTTATCTTTTCTTAAAGTTGAGCCACTACCACTTTAATTTTAGTAAGTAAATGTTTGCTATAAGCACATTTTACCCAAATTTCTTTCATTCAAAACAATTCATAGTCCAAGTGAGCAGGTAGACAGTCAGTATAAAAGCTTCAAGAGGATGTAAGAATGGAGTCAATTGATATTTGGGCTGATGAGAAGCAGGAGCTGTCTGCAGGACACAACCAGATGTGTCTTCTGCCATATGTGTCTTCTGCAGTAATAGGTATTCCTTGAGGAATTATAATTACGTAGCCTGCAGGATATGATTATTTCGCTGCTGGTTTCCTCTACCAATGCAGAGGATCTGCTGTCAGAACATACAAGATAAAAGGTCTGGTGGGAGTAAAGAAGGTGGATAAAACCTAGAAATAAAGGAAGAAAAATTAGTAGAATGGTCTTATTGTGACAGCTGTTGCCCTCGCTGACATTCCTCTGAAGATTAAAAGTCTGTCACTGTACGCAACTGTCCTAGGCATTTGTCACTGTCCCACATGACATCCTGGTCACCAAAATGGAAAAGAATGGGTTTGATGGATGGACCACTCGCTGGATAAGGATCTGATTGAAAGGTCGCACTCAGAGAGTTGCAGTCAATTGGTCATTGTCCAAGTGGAAACCGGTGACGATTGGTGTTCCTCAAGGATCAGAGCTGGGACTAGTGCTATTTAACATTTTTGTAGGAGATATGGACAGTGGGATTGAGTGCACCCTCAGCAAGTTTGTAGATGACATCAAGCTGTGTGGTGCAGTTTCTCTAGCAGCGTTCTCTAATCACCACAATTATTTATATTCCACCTGTCTAGAGATTACCCTGTAATTTTTTGAATGCAAATGGTATAATTTTTTTCCTCCTTGCAATGTTAAGTAATTTTTATGTCCTTTTTATTCCGCTAAATCCTTGTAATGCAACCAATTGATTGCATTTGAAACCTGTCAGGGATTTGTTGTCTTTCTAATAACAAATAATTTTGCATAGTCTTTAGGGATGTAGTTTAGAGTCCCACTGACATAATTGGTGGCAAAACTGGACCCAGTGTGTTTTGCCCCTTGATGGAGGAGCCTCAAGCAGATTATCATTTTGATGACTGTTCACCGTTTTACTCTTTTGTCTCTCTTGTGGTTTGAAAATCAAAGGTAGATGTTTTTTGAACTGGAGAACAGCTTCTGCAGTTCTGTATCTTAGAAAGCAGGTTTTCTTTAAACTGTGGAGATGTTGCAGAAAGAACTATGGTGGAATACAGCATGTGTGGTATCTTAGTGAGCTTTGGGGTAATGAGCTGCTCTTAAGATCTACATTTTTGGTCTGAAGAATGGATAATTTTCAAAGTAGCAAATGTACTGGTATTGCTTCACTTGAAAGAACTGAAACCTTAGCTTGATTTAATTTATCTAAGAAGTAGGGACCAGTGCTATTTAACATCTTTGTAGGAGATATGGACAGTGGGTTTGAGTGCACACTCAGCAAGTTTGCAGACAACACCAAGCTGTTTGGTGCAGTTGATACACCTGAAGGAAGGGATGCCATCCAGAGGGATCTTGACAGGCTTGAGAGGTGGGCCCATGCCAACCTCATTTAGTTCAATAAGACCAAGTACAAGGTCCTGCACCTGGGTTGAAGCAATCCCCAGCACAGATACAGGCTGGGTGAAGAGTGGCTTGAGTGCAGCTCTGAAGAGAAGTGTTTTGAGGGTGTCAGTGGATGACAAACTCAACATGAGGTGATTTTGCCCATCTCCTTGGCTCTGGTGAGACCCCACCTGGAGTACTGTGGCCAGTTCTGAAGTCATCAATATAAGAAGGACATTGAACTCTTGGAGCAGGTCCAGAGGAGGGCCACAAAGATGATCAAAGGGCTGGAGCAACTGCCTTATGAAGACTGGCTGAAGGTATTGGGGTTGTTCAGCTTGATGAAGAGAAGGCTCAGGGGGGGCTTCATAGTAACTTATCAATACCTGAAGGGGGCCTATAGAAAGGCAGGGGTAGGACTTTTTAATAAGGTATCTGATGGGAGGACTAGAAATAATGGATGTAAATTGGAAGGGGGTAGATTCAGGCTTGACATAAGAAAGAAATTCTTGACAGTGAGGTTAGTGAAACACTGGAAGAGGTTGTCCAGGGAGGCTGTGGATGTGGAGGTGTTTAAGACCAGGCTGGACAAGGTACTGATCTAGTGGGAGGTGTCCCAGCCTAAGTCAGGGGAGTTGGTCCTTTCCAACCCAAACTATTGTATGATTCTATATAGGGAAGCTAAAGGGTTGTTTGCCTTGTCAACATCCATGGCTTTTTACCTAAAGACTGTGTTAAAACACTGAAAGTTAGGAATTCCTTTTTTAAAAGGCTATCTGTGTTTTGTCATTTAAAGGAAAAAGTTAAATGTGGGAATGTGGGTTTTCTTGCTTTGTACGCAATCCTCTTATTTTTATTCCATCGTGATCTGCTGGTTCGAACAAGTTGGAACAGCATACTTTAAATTGCATAGAAGTCTTAATTTCTTAAAAATCTGTTTTAGGTCAAAGTAGTTTCTAATGTTAGATTGACTAGCTACTATATAAATAAAAATGTTATAGGTCTGTATACTGGCTTGGCTAAAGTGAACCTGTATTTTTGAAATCTGAGCTTCATCATATCAGCTGGCAGATTGCCAAGTTCTGGCACTGATCAAAATTGAAAAGATGGAATACTCTTCAACATCAGTATTAGGATTTAGATCTGGCTATCAGTATCCTGTGAGCTAAAGTCTCAAGCTGCAGCAGGACATCCCTGGCTACAATACTAAGGTGTATAAATATGATGATACAATGTAAAATAGAATCAAAGTATGAAGTACTTTTGTTCATTTCCTTCCTGGACCTTATCAAGTCCCCGCATCAAGTTTGAATTTTCCTTGATAAGACTAACATTTGTGCAATACTTGGTCAGTGTAATATGTTACTTTTGACTGGAACTTTATGTGACAGCAAAATTTACACTGTAATGCAGTTCTTAAATTTGGGCTATCATAGAATCATAACATAGTTTATGTTGGAAGGGAGCATTAAAGCTCATCTAGTTCAACCATCAGGCTGTTCAATTACTTATAACTTATTTTAAAACATGAATGCCATTGCAATAGGCAGTAAAATACAACTATTCTTTAAACAGTACTGAGAAATGCTTTGCATCCTTAAAGTTAAAACTGAGGATGAGAAGTAACCTTTGTTGGTGGTGCCGGCTGAGGAGACTCTGGAGATCTGGAGGCTCCTCCCAGCCAAAGTAGGTCTTTGTGACCTTCCCATCTGCAAAGATTCAGAAGCATTCTTGCTGTGCTGTGCAGCTGAGAAAATAAATCTCTTGTTCTCCTGAGGTGCATAAATACCTTGGCAATAAATATTGCAGAAAAGTCTTTCCATATTACAGAAAAGTAATATATTTGTTGAACAAGGTTTTGACTGTAGACCCACTATAACTTTCGAATTCCATTTGGCTTGAATGGAGTGAGCAGAAATTAAGAGCTGTTGCTGAAAAAACATTTGAAGATGATGAGGACACTAAGATTGAGCATAAAGTGCTTATTCTTTTTCTTAATTTGCATGTGTAACTAATTTTATTAGAACAAAAGATTTTAGCAATACTTGATTCTTTGTATTTGAGTATTTATGCAACTGTTGCACGTGTTTTCTCTAACCAGAGGAAATAGCAGCCTCTTCTGGCAACAACCCCACACGAGAGCCAAAATAACGATAGAAACGAATCAACAACCCCTCGCCCCCAACCTTCTAGAGAAAGAAATTGTAAGTTTCCTTTACCAGCTTGTATCTAGTGGATTTGGAACTGTGAAAAAAAAAAAAATTAATGTGGCATTGACTCTCTTCTGCCACCTCATCTACTAGACTGAACCTACTCCACAGTCTTCCAAATCCATCTGGAGCTTGTCCCACCTATGGGCCCTGCATCGTACACGGGGCACTGCCCACCATTAGGAGAATGGCCTGGTTTTGTGGAACTTGTGGAGATCTAGAGATTATGAGGAAAGTGGTCGATTATCCTGAGCTGCCAGAAGTGTTAAGCAATTGGACTCTTACCCAGGCTGTTGTGAAAGAAAGGGAGCTTTTTAAAATATTGGACAGAACAAAATCACAGAGTTGGAAGAGACCTTCAAGGGTTGTCTAGACCAACACCCTTCAGTGAGTGAGCAGGGACATCCTATGCCAGATCAGGTTGCTTCGAGCCTCAGCAAGCCTGGCCTTGAATGTCTCCAGGGATGAGACCTCTACCGCCTCTCTGGCAAACCTGGGCCAGTTCCTCACCACCCTCATGGGGAAGAATTTTTTCCTAATGCCTAATCTAAACCTATCCTGCACTAGTTTAAAATAATTGCATTTAAAACATACTTCTTAAACCAAACATTTACTATTCTCTTAGCTTTTTAAAAATAGATTCCTTCTAATAAAAACCATCCACTCTTTGTTTCAGCAGTAAACTGTCCCAATAAATGTATTGTAATATGGAAGTTAATAATATATTTTCTTAAGAAAAAAGCACTATCTTAATATAATGAAAAAAAATGAGTAATTTTAATCAATATGTAATAAATAATTTTAAGGATTCTAGACTGCAATGAGTCTGTTAAATCTGAAAAGACCTTTTGTAAAGAAACTAAGACAGAGATTTGCTGTCTATAATAGTTTCTAGCTTGGCTGTTTCTGAGTGTGGTGCTGTGATTGAGAGCCCTGTTGTGAGAGGTTTGGTGCAGGTTTTGCTCTCCCTGTGATTTTTTTTTTTTTAACAGTGACAATGAAGGATTGTGGTAAAAAGCTATTAACTCAGGTAGAACTTCTGAGAATTTTAAAGTTTATGTATTTTTTTCCACAGTTTTCATTAACAGTCTCATCTCCTGGAAATGTACCAGCGAGACACGGCTATATTAAAGAGAATGTATACTTTTGCATAGCTCTTTTTTCTTTTTTACTTTATTGTTTTAAAGCTGTTTTGAGACCCTCTAATTGATGCTGGCTAGATGTTCCAAGGGAAGGTTTCCTGTAAGGGAAAAGGTTGAACTAGACTTGCTGTCACAGCCATAGTTGGGAAATGGGTGAACTGCCAAGATGGGCTGAGGTGTAATTGAGCGGTAAAACCTGAGCTGGAAGGAAGAAATCTAATGCTACAGGTTAAAGGTGGTGAAAGTTCTTCAGTTGTGTGGCTGTGATGGTGCTAAGAGCACCTATCTTAAGGACTCTGTGAATGGTGCTGATTGTAGAGCATCCTCAAGTCATTAGAAAGAGATGAACAACCTGGAGCACCTCTCCTGTGAGGGCAGGCTGAGAGAGCTGGAGCTGTTCAACCTGGAGAGGAGAAAGCTGCTGAGAGACCTCATAGTGGCCTCCCAGTACCTGAAGGGGCTACAGGAAAGCTATGGAGGGACTGTTTGCTGGAGGATGGAGCAATAGGACTAGGGGCAATAGTTTGAAACTAGAGCAGGGTATGATGAGATATTAGGAAGTTCTTCCTCATGAGGGTGATGAGGCACATGCTCAGGTTTGCCCAGAGAGCTGTTGGAGGCCCCATCCCTGGAGACATTCAAGGCCAGGTTTGCTGAGACACTGCAGGAGGTTCTCTTCCGACCCTATTATTCTATGATTCCGTGAACCTGTTCCTGTAGTCCCTTGTTTTCTTAGGACATGAGCAGCAGGAAAAAGCAAGTTCCAGGGGTAAAAAAGGGTTGATGTACTTGGCAGAGTACTTATAATTAAATACAACTGTGAATGTTTCAGAGTAGCTGGAATTTCAAAAGTTGAGGCTGTCATTTTTCTGGCAAGTCTTGTGAATAGCCAAGGAGGATTTTGGCATCTGCTTCCGATGGACAGGTTTTTATTTTGTATTTCCAGCCTTGAGTGCAAGCTGGAGCAGACTATGCTATTTTATGCATCAGACTAGCATGAGGAAAGTAGTAACTGAACTTTAATGATGAAGAAAGCTTATGAAATGCCTATCATCTCAATGTTTTCTCTGATGAAGTGCTTCTAGCTAGGAGTTTTTATGCCTGCGTAATCTTTATGCTGTCTCATGTAAAATTAAAATTTTATGATGTAGTGTGGAACGAAATTAACATGTCAATTTGCCCATGTAATTTTGAATCCAGATGGTACTGTAAAAATGCCCAAGGTTTGTTCGTTGGCATTTACACCACCCTTCTTCCTGCCACTGGATGGCAATGTTTGACCAAAAAACCAAAACCATTTATAAACCGGGAAATTAACACCTTCTTTTGATGGCAGAGGAAGTGCACATTTTCCTTTGGTTTTATGGCTTTCTGCAATGTAAAGAGGAGAGAAATGTTGTATTGTATTACACTGAACCATATTCCTTGCTCTAACTATTTATTAATATTATTCCAAAGGTGCTTAGTAACCTCCTGGGTTCTGAACTGCAGTGTATTAAATGCTAAAGAAAACACATGTAAGTAATTTACCAAATTGTAAAAACGAAGGAAAAAGTTTGTAAATTCTGTCAACTCTGATATAACTACATACCAGCACATTAACTGTAACTGGAGAGATGAAGTTTGTGAGAGATTTTCTTACTATGCAGACTAAGAAGAAACACTTGACACACCCCTGGCTGCTCTGCTGAACTACTGGAAGCTTTGGATGTTGGGCTTTGTAATCCATGAACCCTCTCAGCCAACTATGAAAACTGGAAATTAAAGAACATTATAACTACATCAGAGCATATTTCACAGGGACTTTTTCTTTTTTTGTTGTTTTTGCTTTTAGTTTAGTTTAGTTTTGGGTTTTGTTTGTTTGTTTGTTTTTTCCCCTCCTAAAGAGCCTAGGAAAAACAGTAATGTTTTCTTGAATACATTATGTCTAGTGTATGAAAGTCATAGAACTGTTACACTGACCTCAGTTGCTTTATGTCAAACCTGGTTATGGGCAATTCTGTGAGCTCAGCAAGATGGAAAGTGCAAACTTTGGTGTCACTTCATTGTATCTGCTATACTTCCATTATAACAAGAACATTAATCTGTATGAATTTGGCTAGAATTAATATTTATTCTTCAAATCACCTAGGTGCATTAAATCCTAAAGCACTCTTCAATGCACTCTTTAAAGCACTCTTTAATGTCCTGCAAGATGAGTGTCTGTCAGAAAAGAATAATTTCCTGAGTGAAATAAATATAGGCTAATGGAACTCTTACTGCTTAAATTTTGAATGTATAGTATATGACTAGAGCTTTGGATGTATTTCCTTGGGTAAGACAAAAGGACTACTTAACTCACTACTGCATCTTCATTAAGAACCAGTGGCAGATGACTAGGGAAGAAAGTAAGAATTAGGTAAACAAGAGAGAAGTCTCCTCTTTTAAAAGAATTGTGCTGCAGATATGTCGTTGGTTTTCAGAGAGGTGTTCCACAGCTCTCTGACATTTTGTATAAACACCTCACTTCCTTTGGGTTTTTGACCTACTGTGATGTAGAAAATGCATAGAAAAGTGCCATTCTTTACAGTCTCACTTCGCCACCAGCCAGAATTTCTATGGATTTTTGTTAGGTTTTGTGCCAGGTTAGCAGCTGTTTGGGAACCCATCTTTTTTGATTTATTTCAAAAGGGTTAGTGTGAAAGGAAAAAGCGGATTGTGGTAGAGACAGAATGAAAAGGGCCTGTTACTCTCTCTGGACCAGTGCTCATTTGGAACATAACTTGGGGAGACTGGACATGAAGGAAGAAGTGAGAGTTCAGAGACAATATAACTGGATCTAGAGAAGTCATAGTTAGTCTGACCATTCATTAAAGAGAGAACATCCTCACTAATACTCTAAGCAAGCATCTACTTTTAAAAAGCATGGAATTAGATGCAATGTGTGTTATTTCCCAAGCTGCAAAATCCTATCTGGCTAAGCTGGACCTCCTGGTAGATGTCCTACCTTAGGAAGTTGCAGTGGCTGTAAATAAAGGTGTGTGAAGGTACCAGTCCTGGATAGCACTGTGTGATGTAAACTCAGCAGATTGCATATCATGGTGCTAGTATTACTTGCCTTCCAGATAAAACACCAGGAACCCAGGTCTGCCTTAAAAACATTATTGTCTGATTAATGTAAAGCTTATCTTGTCTTAGTCAAGGACAGAATTCCTTTCTTAATTGAAGTAAAGTCTCAATGAAAGCTTACCTTCTGCAAGTTTTCCTTCCTGTTCTTCTAGCCATCTATAAACTCCAACTTCATGGAAGTATGAACTGTGAATTTTGACAGAAGTGTGATCTGTGAAAGGAGCTGCAATGAAGAACTCAGAAATGGTGTTTCGGGAGTTATAAGCTGTGTTTCTAAGCAATGTTGACCTACTGCAAAGGTGGTTTTTCCTTTCTCTTTCTCAGGATCTGCTTGTCTGCATTTACTTCTGTCAAATAATCAAAGCTGTCATACGGAAAAGATATGCCATCCTCTACTTTTTCTCACTGTTGTGCCACAGATCACTTCAGACTGTGACTGTAGTCACTGAAAAATGAAAATTTTCTCAGTGAGGATGGAGATTATTTCCAAGTCTAAAAAGATGAAGAGGCCATAGGGATTATAAACAAGAAGACTAGGCAGCAGTAAGTAGGACACGGGTATGGATTGCCCATAGTTGGTGGAAGCCCTATGGTAATGTAAGTATTTAGTTGTCAACCAGCTAATAGAAACATGTTCAGCATCTGGGGGTTTGGTTGAGATAGAGGCATTGTTTCTCTCTCCAAAGTGGAAGTCTTTTTTCCTTTCATTCAACATAAGATTCCCCTTTCAGAGGCACAGTGGATTGCTGAAGCCTGCTTCACTATAAGACAAATCTTTTGTCATTGAAACTATGCTGCCAAGAGGGTTGTGGTCCCAAGGCAGATCTCTGCTGTCAGCTTGGAAGGAGAGAAAGTAAAAGTATAGAAAAAGCAGTGAAGGTGCCATCAGGTAACATGGATTCAAGTCAGTAGTGGAAACATTAAGGAATGAATCAAGTGCTAAATGAAAGAGATGGCTAAGAGTGGCTGCTAAGTAGAACATACTCTATATTTGAGGTGATTCAGTGTTCTCTATTGCAGATTAACTGCCAAGGATTTGGCAGAAAAAAAGTTTGAGGCTGCAATTTCTTTTGAGACTGTCCAGATAGGCACTGGAATCTCCATCTCTGGAGACATTCCAAATCCACCTGTACGTGTTCTTGTGCAGCCTGCTCTGGGTGACCCTGCTGTAGTGGAGGTTTTACTGGATGATCTCCAGAGGTTGCTTCCAACCCCACTCATTCTGTGATTCCTGTAGAAAACAGAGTCAAGAAAAATAGGGTCTGCCTGCCATTGAAAGAAATACAAAATTTTGTGTACATAAAATAATTATACCACTACTTTCACAGAGATGTAATAGTACCTTAATTTTCAGTGAACTTGTAGCTCCTTTTAAAATGCTACCTTAGTTTCAGGGACTTTTCACATCCTTCCAATAATCTGCTCAAATATGTCTGAATTCTGGTTGTCAGGAAGAGACAAGGAGGTTTGGACCATTAAAATATCAGAAGTCTATCTGTGCTGAACATGATCCAATGTGGATGTGTCAGGAGCTACTCTCTCCCAGCTGTTGCACAATTACTGAGCCATTGAGAGGGAACTGAAAGAAAAGCAAGGGCAAGGCTCAAGATTCTTCCTTGTTACCTGTTATAAATATTTGACATCAGAAGTGTCTGGAATAGGGAAAGAATGGGGACAGGAATTCACATGAAGGAATTCACACACTGAATCAATATCTTATCTTTTTTTCCAAAAGTATTTTAAGTGATTGAAAGGTGCTATATCTGGACATTTACTCATATTAATCCACATCTACCCATGTATCCTTCGCTCAAAAGAACTTGCTAAGATCTCACATGTCTATAGAGATCTTCATGTTTACATGGTGGGAAATGAGGTCCCTTGGTATTTCCTTTTAAAGTTTGCTTGCAGTCCCACTACACAGAAAAACTTCTGAAGATGTATCAATGGGATGTTCAGAGATAACTACAATTATGAACCAAGAAAGAGATGGCTACTTCTGAGTTCTAATTATAGTTTCAGTGATGGAGATCAGAGGAATGTTTCTTCTTTGGGCTAATTTTAATCTCTCCCCCTTTGTTCCTGTACAGATCAAAGTGCTACAGAATATACAGAATATGACTATTCAGTGCAAGCAGGTGTAATTTCTAAGGTCAGATTGCTGCAGCCTGTGTGTGCCCCTCAGGGTAGAGGTATTACCAATGACAATTTGCTTTTACTTTTCTTCTTGGTCATTTATCTAAGCTATGAATATGCTTTGGTTACAGGTGGGAGAAATAGGGCATTGGCAAACAATGAAATGGAGAATGGAGGGAGAGGATCAGATACATTTTTCCATACCAAAATAGTGCTTGTTACAGTGCTATGTCTATTTAAAAGATTCTCTTCCCGCTGTCTTTTTTTACAGGAAGATGTCAGGAACATCTGCATCCCATATAATGCAGGTTTCTAACTTGTGGAAATATTTTGATATGTGTAATGGAGATACTGAACTTCATAATCGCACAAGAGGGAGAGCTTTGAACAGTTCATCATGTGTTGGGTTTTTTAAATACAACAATACACTTCTCCAAACTTGCATGGTTTTCTTTGGGCCATTTATCACTAAAAGCATAAAAACACGCAAGTGTCCTGTGGTTTCTCTCAAACTTTCACTTTCTACCTTGGCCTAGTTGTAACGACATAATGATCAGGGGAAAATTTCTGCTTACCTCTTATTTTTTCTATTTCCTGAAGAATTTACTTGTTCTCGACTCTATTCCAAAAGTGACAAAAATCATAAACATTTTGAAGAAGATTCCTAAGCAAAGACTCAGTTTGTTTAGGTTTAGTCAAACGAAAAAGCACAAAGAAATCACTAAACATCTGATTGAATACTTAGAATGGAAATATTTAATGAGGAAATCTCTGTACATCAGTGCTTCCTATTCCCATAGTATTTATGTCACGGCTACATTTTGAGTATTTGCTGATGTTACAAGTAATCTTAAACTAGTGAATTATCAGTATCAAAGACCATCTCCATGACTCCGCATGGAAAAATCTGAAGGGAAGATTCTGTGAAAACTTTGTACGTTTTTCACTAGCTTCTTCGTTGCGGTTTTAATGGCAATCAATAGATTGGATGAAGGTTGCATTTGCTCCTTATCTTGATTGGTGCTGTGGGAACAGAATTTTATTTAATTAAAAAACCCTGGTGAAGTATATTTGATCTATTGAGGTGAATTTAAGAATCTTACCAAAAAGGCCATTATTAAGTGAACTAAGGATATAGTAAGTCTGCTGCAAGGGCATGGAGCGACAGGACAAGGAGCAATGGTTTGAAATTACATAAGGGCAGGGTTAGATGAGACATTAGGAAAGAGTTCTTCCCCATGAGATTGGTGAGACACTGGCCCAGGTTGCCCAGAGAGGTGGTGGAGGCCCTATCCCTGGAGACATTCAAGGCCAGGGCTGCTGAGGCTCTGAGCAACCTGATCTGGAGCACGAGATCACCGGTCACTGCAGGGGGTTGGACTAGATGGTCTATGAAGGTACCTTCCAACCCAACACATTCTATGAATGGGTGAAACCACTGCAATGCATAAAAGGGGTCTCATGGAAAGTTTTGCCAGCCTAAAAATAGATTGTTTAACAAAAAATGTTGGTTTAACTCATTGTATTTTGTTTTCTCATTATCAGATGTTTTTATTGTATTGTTTATAGCACATCAGGTGTTTATTTCTGATAGATATTTGTGGATTTATTTTATGGTGATGGCAGAACTCACCTTGGTAGCAGCTAAATGGAGCAGATTGCCACCAGCAAGCATGACATTGTGTCTAATAATGAGCCTGCCCAGAAGAGCCCTGGTGATGTAATTTGCCTATCAATCACTGTCAGCTCTGGAGCATGGTTAGCTTATGGCAGCTGCAAGAACAGCTGTAACTCTAGTCTATTGTCCTCGTGACCATCCCATGTATTTGTGGAGCCTATTAATGGCATTTTTTGGGCTTGTAAACTGGATGGGAGTAATATAAATGTGAATATTCTAAATGACACTGGCTCATTAGGCATTGCGTTCTACAATAATATCTAATTTCTGAGAGTTCACTTGGCAAAAGAAAAGACATTTGAAATGGTGCAAGTGTTACAGCTTTACAAATGCAAGCACCATTTCCCATTTAGCACAAAGAGAGAAGAAAATATTCAACAGATGTGTCTAATTGCTCCTTCTACTCCACATACTTTAGATCTTCCAATTGCCTAAGGGAAGACTTTGCCTTTCTGTGAGGGCAAGGCAGACAGAATATTGCTTGCCTTGAAGAGGTCCAGATGGACCATTGTATTCCATGACTGGATAAGAAGGTGTACCTAGAATCATAGAATGTCTTGAGTTGGAAGGGACCTTCAAAGGCCATCTTGTCCAACTCCTTGTGGTGAGCCGGGACATCCTGCACTAGATCAGGTTACACAGAGCCTCAGCAAGCCTGACCTTGAACATCTCCATGGATGGGGCCTCCACCATCTCTCTGGGCAACTTATATCAGTGCAGCTTTCCATTTACCTGCTTCTACTAACAGCAACAGATGATGATCAAGATCTCTGTTGTATCTGTTAGTCTTGGGCTCCTAGGATTTAGCATTTTTCCATTTACAAATTTCTTTAATGTTTTTGTACCCTGTAGATTCTGAAGTCTCCATGAGAAAAGTTGACCTTTTCCAAGGAAAGTGAGAAGTAGACCACTGGCTGTGTCATGTGTGGGATGCGTATTTAATAAAAAACAGACATGAAATTACCAGATTCTTTTGAAAAGGAAGGTCCATGGGGAAATAACCATAAAACCATAAATTTCAGCAGCTGGATTAGCAGCTGCTTCAATGTGAGCTTCATAGTGTTTGAGAATTTAGCTCTGGCTTGACCCCTTGCACATGGCTAAATTAATTGAAAACATTTAACATATTTTAGCATATCTTTTAATGTGTACCATTAATTAAAATTAATAGCCTAAAGTTAAAACCAACAGCTATTACTACTTTTTATTAAAGTGATCATGTGCTGTATCATATGATGTAGTTTGTATTTACCAATTTACTTTCCCTAGAAAGAAGAGTTCAGTTTGTTTACCAAAAAAATGAAGTTTGTTTACCTCTAAACCCCAAAAGTTCATGCTGAAGGACACTCAGCAAACTTAATTTAACTCACTGAAATAATTTTACTTCTAAATCCACTGGTATTACTTAATTTTAAGATTTATTTCTTGGTCACTTACTTCTTCTTGATAAAAATACATCCTGATTAATGCTGAAAAGAAAGGCTTTGGCTGTTCAAGAACTGACATCACAAATAAAGGTTCCATTTTAAAATTGCCTGGAGGAGATCTGCTTCTTCAGACTTACATTTTTATTTTCCTATGGTAGCTTGATTATAGTAGCCAGACGTCCACATCTTTCCTCATGCTCCCTCTCTCACTTAAAAAAAAAAATCACAAAGGAGCAAAAAATAGAAATATTTACATTTCATGCAAAATCATGGAAAATATGAGTTCTGTTTCTACTGTTCTGTGGCTCTGACCTTGCCAATATCTCTATTCCTTATTCTCCAGATCCAGCTTTGCCTGTTGAAGCATAGAGGATCTCCTGGACTGTATGAGGAGTGCAGGTAGAATAAAAACCCAAAACCTCTGGGTTTCAGTGACAATCATATCATTTACTCTGCTGTCCAGTGCTGAACAGCAAGGAATTTACAGTAATGTGGAGGAGACAATGTAAAGACTCTTTACTGAAGAAACGTGTAAGTCAATGGATAGAAACTGAATCCATATGAACATTTCTAAATCAGAGATCAGGTGTGCCCGTTACTGGCTTCTGCCTGAGTGTAACCGGTTAGTACAACTGGTCTCTGCTACAATGGGGGTGAGGCAGGTCCTAAAGTGCTTGTGTCTTTTATAGAATAAATCATGTCTATCTGAAAGGAGAGGTCTGGGGATGTTTCTCTGTGTGATCACTCTCTGAGTGGCAAACTGATGCGTTAAAATATCTGGCACTGGCTGATTACTTTCTTTAAAGAGATGTATTTATGCTAATATCACAACAATATTATTAAGACAAATTAGACTTACAGCATTTCCAATTATTGAACTTTAGTAAATGAATAAAGCAGCAGTTATATTCCTATAACTGGCTTCCCACAGTTTCCGTATCAAAACTTAATGAACTTGTTCCTCTTTCTGAAGCAGCTTTGTTTTGCTTTAGTTTAATGCTGAGTCAAAACTGAATTCCATAGAATCATAGACTTGGAAGGGATCTTCAAAGGCCATCGAGTCCAACTCCCTGCAGTGAACAGGGACAACCTGCACTAGATCAGGTTGCACAGAGCCTCAGCAAGCCTGGCTTTGAATGGGGCCTCCGCCATCTCTCTGGCAAACCTGGTCCAGCGCCTCACCACCCTCACGGTGAAGAACTTTTGCCTAATGTCTAACTTAACCCTGCCCTGCTCTAGTTTAAAACTTCATCAGCAGCTTCTAACTCCTCGATGTTTTGTGGAGGCATAGCTATTGTAAGTTTCTGGTGATGGTTTTCATTAGGGTTTCAAATGTTTGGACTTTAGTGGAGCTTTGATAGATGACATTACTTGAGAATTTACATTTTTATATTTGAATATAATAATGATGCTTAAATCTCTTCATCAGAACATCTGGACTTTTGCCTGTCTTTATGAAAGTTTACTTTGTTTTCCTTCTACTGCCACTTGTGATGAAGCCAGTAAAATCCTACATCACGTGGGATGAAAAGCTGGGCTGCAGGTTCTGCTTGAGCAGATCGATGTGGCTAAAATGGCTTTCAGTTTCAAACAATGACACTGTCAAAGCCAAGAGTCTTAGTGAGTTCATTTCCTTCCTTCCTTCCTCTCACTGTGAATGGAGCCTTTCCTCACTCTCAACTGGCAGTATAGTCCTATTTGTGGGCCTGCTTGGAAAGTGAAGCACTTAATGTCTTGGGAACTCTGCAGCATTTGGTTAATGTCTCTGGTGCCTGGTGTAGAGCATGAATAATGAGATATTGCAAAGGAGTATCTCTGAAGTTTGTGCATTTGTGTGACGAGAGGATTCAACATCAATCAAATGTCAACCACATTTCCATGGTATCCATTCTGGAGGACACAAATTGTGTTGTGTGTGACTGTTCCAAGCCATGGTTCTGCACAAAGCAGCACTTGTCAGCACAGCTTGTGTTTGGAGGCCAGTACTCTGACTGCTGTCCCTCTGTGCTGGTATCAGACTTTTTGGTAGAGTTGTGTTATGATTGCCATTTAAAAGAAAATAATGGAGTTAGCTAAAGAGGTCTTTTTATTTTGGGGGTTTTGTTTTTGTTTTGTGGAGTGGGATTTTTTAATGTTTTTATTTTTAAAGATTAGTTAACTCATCTAATAATTTCCCTGAGGAGATGAGAATTTGAACTGCAATTGTATCATATCTGGGTGTCTGTCTGGAGAGGTAAGTCTCTTATTTTGCCTTCCAGCTTCTTGAAGTTTTATTTGGCAGCAGAGTAGGTGAGAGGAAGGCATGAAAGGAAGGAAGAAATGTGAATTTATTACACCTACATAATTATAAATTATATGAGCTTGCATTATGTTATGAGAATGTCATCTGCAGGCCAATAGTGGTAACTGAGAACAAAATGTAATGGTCTGCATCCAAAAATTGAAAGTTTAAATGGAAAGTTTCAGCAGTTAAATTTGGTTGTGATGGCGTCACCATTTCTCTTTAGCTTCCCCATAGTGGGTTGCATAGCTCATTTCAGTAAGTGCACAGATGCTATAGGTGACTCCCTGATTGTGCCTTATCTGTCAGAGTGGCTTTCTCCAAGTGGGAAATCTTTCTCCCATTAAGTACTTTTTTTTGACTCATACCTGTTTAGCATTCCACTGGCAACAACTGGACATGCTGTACCTGGAGCTTGGAGGAGGACACATTTTTAAATGGACCAAAATCCCAGTCTTTTTCACAAAGGCAAAAAAAAAAAATCACTACTTGCCCTATTTTTCCAGGTAAGAACTTGTGCCCATAAGGGCCATGAGAAACTGCTTTTGAACAACTGGCAATTGGGCTACTTTTGCGAACCTGAAAACAAACACCCTGTGTCCAAGAGAGTGTTACTCATTCAAGGAAACTTAACTACTTCTGATCATCTCTTAATCAAATATAGCTCTTTAAAAAAATCTAAAAAATGTTGTCTTTTGGAAAGAGTCTCTGTAGAGAGGGTAAAAATATGACCCAGAAAATGACCAAGAAAATTAACTTCAGGAAGGATTAGTCTTGTAACTAATTTTGTCCTTCAGATACAAATAAAGACAGAGTTCTCATTTTTATGCACCGTATTAAACTTTCATCAGCGTAATATATTCTTTTCTTTCTTCTTTTTCTTTTTTTCTGATAGAGATCCATGCTTCAGTTGCTGGGGAAAATCTTGCTATACTGTATATGCTCTTTTTGTATGTTTTATATTTGCAAAGTCTGAAATTTCCTTCGAGAGACAGAACACATGCAAGTCCTGCTGGGCAGTGAACATTGGATTCTGAAGTGAATCTACTCCAGCAGACTGCACCAGGCCCACAGCAGCATACTGAAATCACAGAAGTATTATTCGGTGAAGTATTAGAATTGCCAGGCACTGCAGAAGCAGGCATCTTTCAGCAAATCTATGTCATTTATTCTTCTGAATGAGGTCAGTCTGTGATTTACTGGTCTCAAAACCTTCTCTGTTCATCTATCTCTTCTGAAGTACATTGTTTCGATGCCTGACATGGCACTGACAGGCTGTTGCTGTTTGTAGAGTCAATGGGCTCAGTTTAGACTTTATTAACTTAGGCAATTAGCAGAGATGTTTACACAGATGTAAACATTGCACAAAAGACAACTTGAGTTTTTAATATTTAAAAAGTTTTGTGAGGGAGAAAACCAAGAAGAAAATTACAACTGTTTAAATCATTTTGCTTGCTGGAGCAACATGATTTCTTGTCTGGAGAAAGAAGGAAGCCCCTCGCTAGCCCTGTGTTTCTTTTGCTTGTGGGCCAGAGTTAATGCAAGTGTTATCCCCTTACTACTATCCCCAGAAGGAGACATCCTGGACACATGGTGTCTAGGAGTTCTTTTCAGAATTTGGTGTTCTTGAAAGACTGTTTTTACTTGAGGCAAAGCTTTTGGGAAGGACTCATCAAATCAAGGAACTTTTTGAACACACAAATGCAGGTGCAGATGAGGGCAATGTCATGTCTACCTTCATTTAGAGGTCTCCTTATACAAATGTGCTCTGGGACTGTGTTCACTGCTCCCTTGCCCCTCACATTTAAGAAAGAGAAATCCCAGATCCAACACAATTCACACATGCTAGCAATTACAATAACTAAGAAAGCTCAAAATCTTGGTAAGATCAGTTTTGATTTAGTTATGGCACAACAGCCTTGTGATGGATGGCTTAAGGAGCTGCTAGAAAATGACTTGTCCGTTGTTGTTAATGTGAGCCATCTCTTTGATATCTCTTCAGTCTCTGACAGAAGGGTGGATGTGAGCAACATCTGTGTTGGCCCTGCAGCTGTGTCCTGATTCATTGCAATTCTTACATTTCTTATTTGTGCAGATACTGAGCGTACAAAACTGCAGCTGTGCAATGTGACAGAGTATGAGTTATGCCCACAAATTGAAGAGCAGAGTTAGTGAAATGATGATAATAAATTGGGAAGATATGGGAACGGTGATGGGATACCACTCTAGGGAAATGTTCTAATGTCAGTTTTGCAACAGTTATACGGCACTGTATTACAGGAAAAAAACCAACAACAACAACAAAAAAAAAACAACCCACAGAGAATTGATGACTTTGGTGCTGCCTTAATTGGAAGAGGAAGATACTGTTGTGGACCTGTTCAAGAGTGGAAAATTATTGAAGGGTCAACTTAAATAAAGGTTCAGTGACTTATCTGTGATTTAAATCAGCTTCTTTGCTGAATATAAATTGAGAGAGTTGATGTCTGAATTTTGCTGTACCTTGAAAAACTGCAGTAGAGAAAGGAGAATCATTAACACAAGAGTGATCAGTCCAAAGGTAACATCTTGAGCCACTTGTTCTTGCTTTCTAACTTTGGCAATCCAGGGTAATTGTCACAATGAGAGGTCTGTAATTACTGGAGTCCTCCTTTCTTGAAAATAAGGACAGTGCTTCCAGTGGACTGGGATATCTCCACATGAATCATATGAAGCAGAGTTGCATTCTTGAACTGGTCTCCTTCATGGGATAGAGGTAATCTCAGGGGTTTTTCACTGGCCTATGCATTCCACTGCATATGAGTTTTTTGTTGCTGTTTGAGGAAGATTTGAATTGCCTTGTGATTCCTGAATGGGATGGAAAGAGATGCCTGATGATCTAAATATTTGCATGAGAAGCCAGTTGCAAGAGAAGAGCCAGCTGTTGTCCTTTGTATAGTTTCAGAATCTCTAGTGTACTGGGCTAATATTTGAAGAGACAAAATGCAAGTATGCCAAAAGGCACAACTGAAAGCTCAGACAGCCCTTCAAAGTACAGGGCAAAAATACCATCTGTGTAGCAGACAACAAGGGGAACAAGGCAGCTTATCAGTAGCTGTCAAGAGTACTGCTAAGAGAGATGTTCAGTTCTTCAGCTGAATTCCTGATGAGGCTGTGACTATTGTTCCTGTTCAAGGACAAGAAACCAGGTGAGAGATTCCTACTGTCTGATTACAAGAGATGCGGTAGCACAGAAATCATCACTGTAAAAAAACCAACAAAGAGATGTAGAAAACCAGAGTCTGTTGCTAAAAGTAGTAAAAAGCAGTACCTCTAGGTTGCATTATTTGTAATATTAGTACATTCAAAGGTTTTTGAATGTATTGTGACAGAAATCTGTTGCATCCAAATTCGTGGCTGGCATTTCTGCCTGATGTCTCTTTTCCTGTAAAAGCCACTTCATTTCTGGGGGGGAAAAAAAAAGCATTTTGTTGGACTTGCAGTGGGAGGCTGATTTAAGATTTTTCTTTATCTCTTAAAAAACAAGTCACAGACAAAGTGATTCACAAATTGTGGAACTTCTGTACATAGAATCATAGAATAGTTTGGGTTGGAAGGGACCTTAAAGATCATCGAGTTCCAACCCCCCTGCCATAGGCAGGGACACCTCCCACTAGATCAGTCTGCTCAGTGCCTTGTCCAGCCTGGTCTTGAACACCTCCAGAGAGGGGCATCCACAACCTCTCCAAACACTGCAAAGTTGAGCCATTGCACTACTATAAAAGGACCAGGCAACAAGCAGAGTCTCAAACTTCCTCTCTGTGCCCCCCTTCCCAAAAATCTCAGACAGCTATAGCAGAATAAGCCATGATTTTTGGAGTTTTAAGCATCTGGATCACTCCTTTTAATGTCTTGGATAAAGGAAAGGTGGGTAGGGGTCCCTTTTTCTAATAAGAAATGTCACAAGAGCTACAATAGTGTTAAAAGCAGGAAATCAAACATGAGAAATAACTAGAACCCTCAATTATTGTAACTATAAATTGAAATGAAGCAGCTGCAAGCTGCAGTTGGTTATTTTTAGACTGCTTTGATAGTTTGATGATTTATAGTCTTATCACTGCCTCCAGTACTTATTACAGCACTCTAGTTTAAATCTGATCAGAGACTGTACCAGATTTTGTTCTAATGTTATTTAAAAGTTGACTAGCAAGACAAGAGGCTGTTGGTATATTCAGTCTAGCAGCAGCATGTATAATACCAGTTGTAGTTTTGGATAAATTAGTCCCTGATGCTTGTTCCTGCCTGATTCAATATGCATTGGATAATTGTGAGAGTGGAAATCCTTCCAGGATTCTGATAATAAAGGTGCTGTGGAATACCAGACAGTGAGATATAATGAATAAGGAAAGGGAGGGTAGGAGGCCCTGAGGATGATGTGAGGGCTGGAGCACCTGTCCTATGGGGACAAGTCGAGAGAGCTGGAGCTGTTCAGTCTGGAGAAGAGAAGGCTGTGGTGATACCTCACAGTAGCCTCCCAGCACCTGAAGTGCGTACAGAAATGCTTGGGAGGGGCTGTTTGCCAGGGCATGGAGCGACAGAACAAGGAGCAAAGATTTTATACTAGAGCAGGGTGGTTTAGATTAGACATTAGAAAGATATTCTTCCCCATGAGGATGGTGAGGCTTTGGCCCAGGCTGCCCAGAGACGTGGTGGAGGCCCCATCCCTGGAGACATTCAAGGCCAGGCTTGCTTTTAGGCTCTGAGCAACCTGATCTGGTGCAAGATGTCCCTATTCACTGCAGGGAGCTTGGACTAGATGGCCTCGGAAGGTCCCTTTCAGCCTATGATTCTGTGATTCCATGAAAAACAATCAAAGCATCATGGAATTTGGGGAATTCTAAGAAGATATGCCTGGACTTACCCTGGTAAGATAAGGTCTCCAGAAGTACAGGGTGGTACTGAAGGTAACAGGGATGAATTAATATGGCAGAGCCCCAGAACAGAGAGCAGTAAATCAGGAATTAAGCAGGCATCTCAGAGAGGCAGTGGAACCAGAGAGTAGGAGGTGTTGCCAGTTGTAAGCCAGACCCAAGAATTATCTTGTCAGCATACTTAATTTTCTGGAAATCCATGAAAAGACCTAACTGCTATACAAGCTAACTAGCTGGAGGTGAAGAAGTCAATCGGAACAGTATTAGGTCTTTGAAAAATGCTTTTCAGGGCATTCAGATTTTCTTTCACTGATGTTTTCAGCAAGACAGCAGTGATATATGAATATATTCATTTGAACATATTAAAAAAATAGTCCAACAGTTTCCCACTCCAGATGTTTATTAAATTATTTGCAAATTAACTGTGAGCTTCTTATTAAAAAGCTAATATTGTTCTGCTTATTTCTGCATTTAAACCATCAAGATATGTTCAGATTAAATTTTCGAGCTCGTTCCACACAACTGGCTTGAAGATAAACCTTGTTTCAGGTTAATTTTGTTTTTGTTGAAATACCAGCATTAGACACCTGAACTTTCTGAAAGGGTACCAGATTCTGTGGTGGCCCCTGCAGAACTGCTGGTATTGGCAATACTCTCCTTTGGGAGCACTGGTGGATTTTTGGTCTCTGTCTCTCTCTCTGTACTTTAGCAAAGAAGCACTGATTTTCTTGAGGACTTACATACTTAGGACTAACCACAGGTTTGGCATAAAATGGAAGTATTTTTGGTGTAACTCAGTTGCCTATGATATTTTGGGAGTGTACTGGCAAACCTTAATGTGTAGTTTGCGCAGCATGATCTATGAAAATCCTGTGAGACCATTATACTCGAATAGCCATGAAGTTTATACTGTTTTTCCTATTGCAAGACTATCACAAATAGCTTTTTTTTCTCAGCTGCTGTCCCAAGGCCATACCTTTCAGCTTTGCAGACTCAGGCTACCAGTAATGAAAAACTGACATTTTGTCATAAAGATCAGCTGCTCAGGTTTTTCATTTTTATATATTATGACAACTAAATAGATATCTTTTTACATGGACTTGATTAGTATTGCATAGCTGTAGTATGTGTAAGAGGAAACACATGCTGGGTCAGTGTTAAAAGTTCAGGAAATAAATATTTAATGAAGTATTTATCATATGGTTTTGGTTTCTATATAGTCTAGAAAACCAGTAAAAATTCCAAGACCAGAAGGGATCATTTAAATTCATTTATAAATGCTGCAGCTAGGTATGCTAATGGCTGTGTGACAACTAGGACTTGTAAAAAGAAAGTTGGAGGACCATTTGATCTGCTGTCAGCTGTTCAGCTGAAGGGTGGCATTCATGTGGGCCCACGGGTATGGAGTGGTTTTTTAGTATTCAGGAAACCAGGAATTATGGAGGGTGGAGGTGTTCAATGATAGGGAAATAAGATTGGTGGAAAGAGGATGGATTTTCTGTATCCATCTCTGGACATGAAGGAGGAACCATAGAATTATAGAATGGTTTGGGTTGGAAGGGACCTTAAAGATCATCTAGTTCCCTTGCCATGGGCAGGGACACTTCCCTCTAGATCAGATTGCTCAATGCCTCATCCAGTATGGCCTTAAACACCTCTAGGAAAGGGGCATCCACAATCTCTATGGGCAACCTGTTCCAGTGTTTCACCACCTTCACCATAAAGAATTTTTTATATCTAGACTGAATCCTCCCTCTTCTAATTTACATCTGTTATTCCTAGTCCTGCCATCACATATCCTATTAAAATGTCCTATCCCTGCCTTTCTGTAGGCCCCCTTCAGGTCACTATGAAGTCCCTCTGAGCCTTCTCTTCTCTAGGCTGAACAGCCCCAGCCTGACCTCATAAGGGGGGTGCTCTACCCTTTTGATCATCTTTCTGGCCCTCCACTGGACCTGCTCCAACAGCTCAATGCCCTTCTTATGTTGAGGGCTCCAGAACTGGACACAACACTCTAGGTAGGGCCTAGAGTAGAGGAGCAAAATCACTTCTCTTGACCTGCTGATCACGCTTCTCTTGACCTGCTGATCACACCTCTTGATGTAGCCCAGGATTTGGTTATCCTTCTGGGCTGTAAGTGCACACTGGCGGCTCATGTTGAGTTTTGCATCCACTGGTACTCCCAAATCCTTCTCTTCAGGGCTGTACTCAATCCACTCTCCACCCAGCCTGTATCTGTGCTTGGGGTTGTCCCAGCCCAGGTGCAGGACCTTGCTTGTTCTGTTAAGTTATAGTCAGCAGCATCGGAAATTGCTTTAGCTCAAGGGCAGAAACACTCTTGTTGAGTGGGTGCTCTGGGCAGAATTTTTTTACTAATTTTATCAGCTGCTTTTCACACTTGAAGGTCTGCCATAAATGATGAAATATGGCCTTTTATTTTCTTTTTCACACCAAATAAGAAGCTAAAGTTCAATTGAAGAAATTCCTTCTGGTTAAAGAGAAAAAAGACCAAATTTTAAAAAGATCTGCAGAGCTTTTGTTATTACATATGTAATCTTAGAAATTTAGTTTGAATTTCAAATCACAAAGTTTTTTGAATTTTGCTATTTAAAGAGTAACTAGGCTATGAAATTCTCTTGAAAGAGAAGAAAAAAGTGTTTTCTCTCTGTGCTTTTATGCTGTTTGATAAAATTAAAGTGTAAAATATTAGAATATGAGAAACTGGAAAAAGTAGACTCACTGTATGAGCAGGTAAACAGTTTGTTCTCTGCCTTGTCCTTGTTTCTTTCTCAATAGAATTCTAATATCTGCCATGCAAATCTGACTGAGTCACAGCCTAATTATTTCAGCCACTGTTTCTTTCTTTGAGGTCAGAATTTAATAATTTCAGTAGATTACTTCTTTAATTACCATATACTTAGAGCTTCTCAGGATGCTCTTTGCCTCTAAGTGCCAGTAGAACATCCAAAATGCATGGTCAAGCCATCTGGGTGTTTTGGGGTTTTTTTGTGCCATATCAGATGATCTGTTTGCAGATATCTGCATGGATGGTGTTTACTCTGATGCTAAGGTCAGGATTTGTGTGACATCAGTGCAATGTTGCTAAGCAACAGTTAGCAACTTCCATCCCTCATTTAGTTCCTTTGATCTCATATTCCCTATCTATCCTGAAACGTTCATGTTCAAAACCTGGGAATGCTGGTTAGTTATGGCACATCTTTCTCCCACGAGCTCACCAGAAATAGTCAGACCCACTTGGCCCATCCCTCTGGAATGTGGTGAGATTGAGCAAAACTTGATGAGATGGTCAGGCAGGTATATCAGTGGAACAGAAGAAAGGAGGGATGGATGCAGAAATGACAAAATAAAATGTGTTGAAAGAGCAGAGATGGACACTGTATTCTTTCTTGAATTATGTCCCATCTGATCTCACAGATACATGCCATAAAATCTCCTGCTTATTTAAAGATGTATTTGCCATTCTCTGTACAAGTGGTAGATGAAAAAATGTACTTAAAATTGTACCATGCATAAGCAGAAAATGAGATTCATTTCTATATGCCCTACATTTTACATTCGGCTTTGTTTTAAGTTCTGTGTTCCCTTCAGTATTAGTTCTTTCTCTGTTCAATTCCACATGAGCAATAGACAGTAGCTTGTAAATGTTAAACTTTCACCAGTGAGTAGGAATTACTTTTGTTTAGTAGATGAAGAACACGAGGTGGAAATGGACTAGCGTGAATTGGGTAGGAGGGAGATCATTATTATATGGAATACAGTAGTCCTGGTATTTTTTTGGGTTTGAATTGCCACTGGCAGATCCTGTAGCATGTTAGAGATCTGCTTCCCATGGAGTTGGAGGTGGCCCTGATCCCAGTGGCACAGCATTAACCTCTCTGCAGAACTGCAAGTTCTAACTGGCTCCACTGGGCTCAGCTGCTAAGGAAGTAGATTATCTTTTGTAACAAGACTTAGCAGAGACCAACAAGTTACCCCAACCCTCTGTTAGTAGCAGCATCCTACTTTTTGTCAGGAAAATTAAATGCTTGCCTTATAAGAGAAAATTGTCTTGGCTGCTGTGAGGCTTATTCTCATTCTGCATATAACTTTGATGGCTACTTCAATTCCAATCTTAAATAACACTTTAAGCACACACAATGACAGTTTTTCTTTATCCCAACTCCATTGGTCTAAAAACAAAAAAGAAAATATATATGGTACATCTCCCTATATCCTTGATTTAATTCTTTACATTATCATGGGTTAATTAACTTCATTAGATCAGCATTATGGACTTTCTACAGAATGAGCTCAATTTATTGAGTAGCAGCTGTGTATAAAACACTCAAACCATTATTTTTTAACTACTGATGAACTTTGCCCTTTGGTTTTTCAGCATTAAGGAAAATTTACTGACTGAGAATCATCTGCAACTAATAATCATAGGATAGTTTGGGTTGGAAGGGACCTTAAAGATCATCAAGTTCCAACCCCCCTGCCATAGGCAGGGATACCTCCCGCTAGATCAGGCTGCTCAGTGCCTTGGCTAGCCTGGCCTTAAACACTTCCAGAGAGGGGGAATCCACAACCTCTCTCAGCAACCTGTTCCAGTTCACCTGAGAATCACCTGAGCATGAATTTGACTTTTTTGTTTTTGACCTACATTACCATATCTGGCAACAGCTAATAATTCAGAATTTATGAAAAAATAGTTATTTTACCCTTTATTGTAAGCAAGCAAGCCATTAGCTACATCAGGCTCAAAAAGAGATGTCTGCAGGGGTGGCTAAATGTCCCCCCGCTAGGCAAGTTGAGCTATGGCTGTGTGGTGGCTGGCATTTGGAATGATTGGCCACTAACTCCAGCTGTCCTAGAAGATTAGTGCCTGTTTTCCTAGAGTCCTGCTTTGATGAAAGTGCTGCTTTGCTCAGCAGCTTAAGCCAGCCCCTGTATCTTTTTGTGTCATCAAGACAAACTGAAGTAATTCAGAACAGCAGTCTGGCCTGTGAGAGCAAACATCCATGTGGCGTTAGAGGAAAAGTGACAGTTCACATTCAGATAGAAAAGTCTTTTAGGCAAGATGCTGATCGGTATGCAGAGCACTGAGTAATCTGTGCTACTAATGAGGAATTTCTTTTACATGCAAGGAATGGATTTAGTTATTAAATTGCCTCTCAGGAGCTCTGGAAGATCAAGTCTTGCAATGCTGGACCTACTGGAGCTGCTTCTTGATCTCAAAGGCTCCCAGCTGAGAAATTCTGCTGGCAACAAAGGGAGCTGTCACTTCTGTTAAATCCTAGGAAGGGACTTGAGCAGCCTCTCCTCTGGAGAACTAAACTTTATGGTGATTCCTGTTTTAGAACTCCGTTTTTTTAGCTCTTTTTTTAGCATGACTGAAACTGCTTTTTCAGAATTGGAACTTAGGGATACTCTTGTTGATAACTTGAAGTTTGCTGCAGGGAATTCCTTAGGAGACTGCGTAATTGTGACATACTTCTTGCCTTCATTCTCATAATTTAGCAAAGTATAAAAAGATGGTGCCTACTTTATTGTTTCACATAATTAGTGAAGACTGTTGTGAGCATTTATTTGTGGAGTTGATGGAGTGGAGAATACATTGGCTGAGATGACAAGCAGGAGTCACTCCTGCTCCCCATGCCATTAGGATCAGCGTATGAAGGAACTGAATGTCATACTTGGGTACTGTCACACAGTCTTCTCACCATGCACTGCTGCCTGATGGAACCTGAGCCATTGCTTTTCTGAAATCAAGTCTCAAAATAAAGAAGGAAGGCCTAAATTGTTGGATCGATGTTGTCTGGCACAATACTGCTGAAATCATGCAGCACCGTTCAGCAGCACCTTCTTTGAAGTGCCTGCTTCGTATTTCAGTCTCATGCAGACAGAGCACTGACACTCAGCTCTGGACTGTTTTTCTGGATTCATGGAAGGAGGAAATGGCATCTATCTGAAAAAAAGAATTTAACTCTTTCACAGTTTATCTGCGAGAATTAAGCCATTCTTTAAAAGAGTCAGGTTGGATCTGTATTTTAGAATGTGTTAATTGTCAGTGAATATAATGCTGTGACAGATGACGAGTACTTTTGCATAGAGGAAGTCTAGGGAAGTGATTCATGAGGAATAATGTTTGCAGTTGCGGTTTGATTTTATAACTCAAGCAATCCATCAGATTTTACTTTGGTCCATTTATTTTGTATTTCCTTTGCCCAAGGCCTTGTTTCTCATTGCAATAAAAGGTCAACTTCCAGCGCAGTGCTTGCAAGAGCAACATGGAAGAAAGTTCAAAGACAAGGCAACACAAACTAGAAGAATCCAGATGATAGCTGGTATTTCAAATACATTTATTTTAAATATAAATATATGTAAAATCAATACTTATGAGTAGACCTGTCTGGGCTTTTAAAATCATCTCACTACAGCTTGCTTTTGGCATGTCATTTTGGGGACATCAGTCAGTTTGAATGTCATGTATTCATATCAGTGTCAGTCCTCATCAGGTGTCAAAGACTTTGCCAAAATCTGAGAAGCTGCAAGAAGCCTTTGTGAGCCCTCCCTTCTCAAACCATCCCTTAAATGTCTCCAGGAATGGGGCCTCCACCACCTCTCTGGGCATCCTGTGCCACTGTCTCACCACCCTCATTCTAACATCTAATCTAACCCTGCCCTGCTCATTGTTCTTCCTCCTGTCACTCCATGCCCTGGAAAATAGCCCCTCCCCAGTTTCCCTGTAACCACCTTCAGGTATTGGGAGACTGCTGTGAAGTCTCCTGGCAGCTTTCTCCAGGCTGAACAGCCCCAGCTCTCAGCAGAGGTGCCCCTTGCCCCTTGCATCATCCTTGTGGCCTCCTCTGGGTGCTCTCCAGCAAGTCCATGTCCATCTTGTGCTGAGGGCACCAGAGCTGGACACATTACTCCAGGTGGGGTCTTACCAGAATAGAGAAAAATAAATGAGTTGTGATTGTGAAAAAGAGTTTGTGTCGTATGGAAAGACTGTGCTGTAATTTCCAATTTTCTAGGGAAGATACTGATCAGGATTATTTACCAGGAAAGACTGATCCTGAATAGAAGAAGAATTAAAATAATCTTAAGGACAAGCAACTGCTCTGTAGAAAAAGCGAACATGTTTTATTTTTCCCAGGTACTGTGTTAGTGGTGTGTGGCAAACACAGCAGCCGTGGTAGAAGTTTTTGGATGATTCCAAACACCAGGGAAAACTCTTTGTGCCAAATCTGCTCTATTTGCAAGTGAGTTTCTGCCAAATTAAATTAGAGCTTTAATGTAGCAGCTAGAGCTCATTTTCACCAGGTGGTGCAGCTGCCATCTTACCAAACAAAGGGCTTTTTTGAGAAGAACGGGCATTTTCCCTGAATTCCCAGCCCTTCTCCTGGAACCTCCCTTCGAAGTGGCACATGCCACTTTCTTTATATCTTGTTTTGCTGGCGGAGAACAACAGAGTCCTTCTCTTACTGTCTTGAAGGGTTCAAAACACAGCATAATTGAGTAAAATTTCTGCCTATGAGTTTTATTTTCCTAGAGAATGCCTGACATCAGCATACTGCATTAGCTCCCTCTTGCCACTGTCTCATAAATACCCATCCTTGATAGTAGGTTGCTTTTTCAACTCTGCATTTGTTAGCTGTTAGAGGAAATTAAGTATGGAGCAATCATTAGCCAGTCTCTCTAAGTGATTGGTCTGCTTAAATTTTTTCTGTCATCTGTGTCCTCAAAGGTAGTGATCCTTGACTGCCTCTGCCAGGGGTTTAGCAGTGGTAAAAATGAAATTGATTCAGGCAGGGCTGAATGAGGACAGGCCTGTTCCTCATGCAGGATGGAAGAGTAATTAGTATTCATAAGTGTTGCTGTCAAGAATGGATTCTGGTGTCTGGATCCCAGTTTTTGCACTGAAAAGTTCTGTCCCAATTCATCACTGTCCCAGAAGAAGGAAATCTTCTCCTGTCTCCCCCCCTGCTGCTTCCTACATCCCATTTTTGGGTGCTTATTCTGAGAGCTGAAGAACTTTGCCATAAATGATGATGAATTCCAGCAGCCCTGTAGTATCAATACATTGACCAACAGAAAGATATGAAGTAAATTGCAAATCAGAGCATATTGACATTTGAGTCCTTTATGTCATTTTAGTGGGACCTCATCAGAGAGAATCAAAGTGAGAAACTATATTTAGTCAATGAAATGGGGATGAGATGAGAAAAAAGCCACCGTGGAGCTCACAAAAGAGTACAGAAGGTGTCAAACAAGATGTTTATGGCACTTGTTGACAAAAACAATGTAATTTAAAAACAAGTGGCAGTTATTTATGGGCATGCAAGGGTTCACTTGAATTTCTGTCTTATGGTTCTGTTATTTGCATATTGAGATGTATCTGGTACTCATGATTAATTACAGTTTTTCAAAATCAGTATGAATAATAGTCCTGATAAGCTATTCATTTCAACAAATTAAACACCTGAACACTTTTTAGAACAAAATTACAAAAAAAATCAAGTGGCATTCAGCAATAGTTTACGTCAGAAGAGATCATTATTACTCACAGGAAGTCTTCCTGACCTTGATGTGTAGCTCATCTGGACCTGATCAAGAAATTGGAGATGTCGTAGTTGCAAATGTCCATTTACAGGAAGAGCTATTAAAGAAAGAAGAATCCCATCTGTGAGGGACTCCTGGAGGTTGCATGCTCCTGAAATTTCCATTCACTGCTAACTGCAGATGTGTGCAGTTGGTCACATTTCTCTGCCAGGCCCAGCACTTGGTGGAATGGAGCTGCACTTGGTGTGAGCTGGCTGGAAGGAGCAGGATTGAAAGTGTTGCCTAAGGGTTGAGCCTGTCCTCATGTATACAAGTAAAGAGACATGGCCCATGATAGAAGGGCACTTGTATGGCACTCTTAATAGCAAATGCCATTATCTATTAATAGATAGTACAAAATGGAGTGTCATCAGTGAATGAATGCACCATCATCACCCAGCTTTCACTGGGCTGTGACATCCAACACTACAGAATGTAGAGAATGGTACATAATTTTCTTGATTCCATGAAGTAAATGTTATATAGACAAATTTTGAGAGACTTATTCTCTAGCTTCTCAGTCATATAAAGAAGATTCCTATATATCCCTACTAAAGCTGCATTAAAATTGCCTGAGAATCATAAGTATCACAAGTATAATTGTTACAGGCTTAAGCTTGCAGGTCCTAACAGTTCTTGATCCCCAGTATATTTTTATAATGAGTTTGCCTGAACCTGCATGTTCTACATGGTCTCTAGAGACATCTTCTTTCATTGTCAGGGTATACCAGGTAACTGATAGGATTTTGGTTTTTGGAAGCAGAAATAGTAGCAGCTAGAATGTGCTGGGAAGCTGACATCCAAATAACACATCATTTAGGTTTTTTTCTTTATGAAAACTTTTATTTTTTGGATAGATTTTCCAGTCCTGGATACCTCTTGTGTCCAGTTTCTGATGGTGAGCAGGTTGGTCTGCCCTCTTAGGTGAGATGGTACTCTCTCACTGAATGAGCAGGTGAAAGCAGACAGCATGATACGGAAGAACAATATCTGTGATACAGATGAATGTTCCTCTGGGACTGCAGGCTGAAAACACAATCTAGAACTGAAACCAAAACAGATCACTTTTACCACTGTGAGTAAAAGACCCTAGATACTTTTCCATTCCTGTCTTCCCTGTTGCCCATGTTACACAGAAAATGAAGTATCCACTTTGATTCAGTCTCAGTTGGTGTGTGTTTCCTACACAACTTTATCTTCTCTTATTTAGAGATGCTTTTTTAAAATCTGTGAATCAAGACAAGGTTATATGTCCACTGCTTTGATGTGGTGATTCCACCTTTATACAATATATAAATCTGTCTGGTCATAGAGAAGTAATTAGGAATAGGCTTCCTGCAATCTCTTGGAGAACAGTGATAGCTAAAAATTCCAGAACTGTAAATCCATTTAAGAATTGTACAGCACATAGTGTGTGGATGGGGTTGGGGATGTTTTTGAGGAACTTGTTTTTGGTCCTGTTGACTTTTTGCATTTTATGGCAGTGCTGATGGCCACTGCAGAGACATCCTGTCCCTTCTTAATCTTTTGAGGGTTATTCCTTATTTCAGGAATGGAGAGAACTTACTATGACTTGTAGGAAGAGGCAAGGGTAATAGGAAGTGTACGATTGTTCTACCAGGGTGTCAGGATGGGTTTGCTGTGTGGAATATGTATTTTCTTTTGAATTCTACATCAGTAATTGGTAATTGTGCCTAATCACAGACATCCAGATTGTGATGGCATTGGAGTGTTGGTGTATTGACGGCTGTGACTGGGCTGTATCTCATCTAATCTTTCTTCATTGAGTCATTGAGCCAACCAAAATGTTTCATTCAGCTATGAATGACTCCACCTTGAATTTTCAGAGGATGTGAAAATCTTTTAGTTGAATAAGAAAATTGCTGTTTTGATTAAGTGTCTCTGTAGTTTTGCTTCGGAAGTATGTTTAGTTGGTTTCACTTTGAAATTAAATGTTTATGTCTTTTGCATTTTGTTTTTGATGAGGCAAAACTTGTCACAAGGTTGTCTCTGTTTCATAGATAATTCAGGTGGCAAATACATGCTCTGTGTCAGAAATGCCAGCAGCTGAAATAGCAAAAGCCATTTTTGTTGTGTTGAAAACCATATATTTGAAGCAATAAAGTAGTAAGGGACTCTGTCTATTTTACTGATGAGAAACTGAGCCTCAGAGACAGAGCCACATCTCAGCCTGCTTACAAACTGGGATCTGTTTACCCTTGCTGGTCTGGGGTGTGTGAGGCAAGCATCAGCACTAAAGTGCATTTTGTGCTATGTCTGAGAAAAGCTTGATGCAGTGGTAATTCATAGGAAGGGCTGGTGGTGGAGAGGTAGCTGGACAACAAGCAATATGAGAATCAGTGGAAAGTCTTGCTGTTCTTCGGACAGGTGTCAGATTTGCTTTCAGCAAAAGCGTTTCTTCATGTTAAGTAGAAAAGTTATGGGGTTTTTATAAGTTGAGCCGTAAGAGATTCCACATAGTGCAGAATATAAAAATGTTAACTTTGCTGAATAGCCTAAGTGAATTTTATTTTTATTATTTCTTTACACTGTAAGTAGTCTGCATGGATGAATAACAGCAGGAAAAAAGAGCTCAGGCAGAACCAAGATTTTGCATTAGAAATAAATTTCAGCCTGGATTTTTTATGCTTTATGGTCAAATTTTAAAGCCTTTGATCATACAAAAGTAAAGAAAATTATTTTACATTGTTGCAGAATACACCATGTTCTGCGTCTATTACCTGCCCCATATTACTGTGGCATATGCAGGATTTAAACATTTGTAACAGCAATGGTCTTTTGGGAGCCTAGCTGTGTGTTCAGAGGGAATCTCAGTAATTTTCAACAGAAAAGAAAATTATTCATAAACTGATCTCCTTTCTTCTTTTTTTTCTTTAATAGTCATGCTGGCAGTATGCTCTGTTTAACAAAGGGTTGTGCCTCTTGCATTAGAGGAAAGCAGCAAGATGAGGTTTAGTGTTGTGTGAGAAATGCTGAGCATGGAAGGGAGGGAGGAGAGGAGGAAGTTGTTGCTCCTTCCTTGGCATTATCCTGTGGTCCTTGTAGGATACTTTTTTCTCTATTTTTTTGTCCCCATGCATAGGACGCAGAGCATGGGAGATCAGTGTGTTGCTTAGCAACTGGAGGTGAAGAACCTGTGCAGAGAATTATCAGCAGGGAAGAGGAGGGAGCGTGAATATTTATGGCCCTTATTTTGGTTGCTCATTTTATAAGCATGGCAGGAAATCTTTTGCTGGGGCTCTTTTCGACTGTATTTCTTTCCCAAAACCAAGCACCTTCTCTGCCTTTCTCACTGAGAATATGGCTGATGTGTTATTGTGCTATATGTTATCAGTCACCTGTAAATCATAAAAATCTAGTATCCCCAGGGTGAATTAAAAGGAAAAATGCACTAGTGGAAATTTTTGTTGATGATATGCCAAAGGTTAAGTGGCTTGAGCAAAGTCTGGAAGGAACTGGGGGAAAGTGGGTAGGAGATCACTCCCATTGAGAAGTGAGTGATATACTTTGGAACAAGTCCTTTTAGTGGCTGCAGACATTAGAGGCAATGTAGCTTATTAACAAAGCTGCATATTAACCTGGGTGTGAAGCTCAGCTGGGAAAGCATCAGACTCCTAATCTGAGGGTCAAGGATTCAAGTCTGTCCAGGTACAAAACTTGTCAGAGCTGGACTGATGTTTGGACTTGATGATCTGAAAGGTCCCTTGCAAATTAGATGACCATGATATTATTATGAAGAGTTTGGTCTTAGGTTGTGGCTTCCATGAAGTGATTTTCATCAAGAGGTTCTGGTTTGTGTTATGAACCAAGGAACATTGTGTCTCTCTGTCTAGTTCTGTGGACAGAAGGAAAAATTTGACTCATCCCTTATGAATTTCAGTAGAAAATCCAGGGAAGGTTTCTGTCTGTTTGTCATCAGCTAACTTTAACTGTAGAAACACATTAGACATCATCCAAAGTGACAGAAAGTGACAAATTCTATCTACTTTCAGCATTTTCCTATCAGTACAAGTGGAAACACTAGATTTAAATTAACCTCTGGTTTCCCTAAATGCCATTGACTGAGTGAAAAACTGAAGTGTGAAATTTTCCTAACAATGAGTTCTGTGAGCAGTGGAGATCATGATGCACAGCTCCTACAATTCTCTCTTTGGAATTCATGTCCATTTTTACATGCACATTGAAACACATGTCCTCTACCTCAATATACAGGAACAGGAAAGGGAAGGGAAGAAGGACCAGCAAATGGCACTTGTTTGCAGAGCGCTTAGTGCAGGCAGAGCTTGTGTCAGAGCATTGACCAGATTAACAACTAGGTCTGGCTGGGAGTGCAGTGGATGTAAAATAAGATGATCTAATGCTGAGATGAAAAAACTTGTGGCATTAGGCCCATTGCTTTCTTTCCTGCTAGAAAATGTCAGAATGAATACTTGTGTTTTTCTAGCAAGTCTGGCAAATATGCCAAGTTTGAGCACTATGAGATGTCTGGGGTGTGTGCTCCTGAGTGTAAGCACTCTTGCCTTGGCTCCCTGGAGTCCTTGATGAGCTCCCATCTTCAGCTGGGAACTAATTATATTCTAATGGTGGCTTGAATCAAACCCAAAGTGAATTGACATCACAACAATATTCCAAACAGAGAACAAAGTTTTAATTTCCCACTGTTAGGGATACTATGCAAGGACTGCTGCCAAGCAAGCAGCCAGGAGTTTTTTCTTCTACTGGATTCTCATGATTTAGACCCACCAAGTAAGGTAGACTCCTAATTGTCCTTTATTTCAGTAGAGGCCCAGTGATCTGAGCCAAAGAACATTCAGCTGGCACCTCTGCAAAGAGCATATGGAAACCTAAGATTTGTTATCAGTCACCGGGGGAATTCTGTGGCTTTTGCTATTTTGAATGCCTGGTAGAAACCCTCACAGTTTTTCTAACCCATTCATTCCCTGTGTCTATTGCATGACTTCTAATAGTTATTTCTAACCGGACTTTGTCATTCAGGAAGAGCTGAGAGGACCTTTCCCCTTGTGTCATTACAATGTGAGTGTAATTAGAATCTTTCTTTGCTGACTCAGAAAATTTGCAAGAATCAAATATTCCTGATTGTCTGCAGGAGGCAGTGAATTTCTAATTCACTCCAGCACTTCAGAAGTGCTAATCACTGTCCTGGGGATGTAGCAGGAGTTGAACAGGAATGAGCTACAGAGACTGATTGCAAATTTTGTGTATTAAATGTTTGTATTGCCAGGTCATATTAGACAGTGTCCATTGCAATGCAAGAATACTGAATTCAGTTTATTTATGTTAAAGGAGTTGACCTGCAGAAATCAAGATGGGCCACTTCTTATTTTAAAGTCTTCTTCACATATGGAGAGCTCTGTGTTAGCTTTTGGGAGCAACTCTAAACATGATATTTAGACATCACAGAGGCAGCCCTACCTCAGCTATGGGTCTGGAAACCTGGGCCAGAAAATGTTTGAACAAAAAAAAAAGGGCTTGGGTCTGGTGGGGGACCATGGCAGCCAGCCTGGTACCCTCATCAAACCAGTTTGCTCTGTCTTTCCGTCACTGTTTTTTTCCAACAGACTGGTTTTTGAAAAGCAGACAGCACCATAAGGGAGCTTCTCCCTGCCTGAGAGCCATTTGATCTGGGAATTGCCGCAAAAACAATGGCATGATGTGCTTCACTGGCACTTTTTTATGGTTTTAGGTTGTGAAAGGAGGCAGCTGTGTTTGTACCTGTCTGTGTGGGGTTTGGCAGAGAAGTAAGAGACACAGGAGGAAATGGGGTTCCATTTGTGCAGGTATTTGTTCTGAAGTCCTGAGCTGAGGGCATATTTGAGCTGCAGAAAGCTGTGAGGAGTTTAACTCCTGAATGAAGCAAGGCTGCTTGTACCTGAATGTCTCTTCCAGAACTTCACCTGCACATTTTGCTTTGTCCTTTGTGAGATTTTTACTTTTTATAATTCTGTTTTCTTGACATAAGGTCACAACACAGCACAGTCATTGACTCTGGGCTATCTCAAAGCTGTGCTAGCAAATTTCATTAGCATCTCATATTGTAATTGTTAGTTAAGATCTTTTCTTCAGATTTACATAAAAACAATTTAGATTTAAGTTCAGCCTGTGTATTTTTGGATTTTCTGTATATCAGCTTAATCCTGGCTATGTTCCATTTAAAAAAGATAGGGTTTTAAAGTTGAACTTGATGTTATTAAAAGATTTAGATGTGTGATGTCATGCTCTGCTTTATGTCAACTGCCTTTTTTGGTTACAAATAATTAGGGCTGTGATAATGTTCTTAAAAGGCATATGGCATCTGATAACATCCAGGGATATTTTGGTTTTGCTCAGGTGTCAGTATCTTTTCACGGAACATGCCTCACTGGTGTGATTTTCTTTACTAAGACTCAGCCTCTGAATGATTCCACGTTGTCATCAGCAAAGCTGAAGGACACACCATGGTCAAAAAAAAGAAACAGCAAAGAACCCCATGTACGTGCAATGTCAGCTCTGTGCCAGAGGGGTTGAAAGATGAAGAACATTTCATGTATCATGCTCTGAAAGACTTTCTCAAAAATGTTCATTTCTGATAAGAGTGAACGTTTCTATTGCTGGATTTTGATGAAGGTTTTGTTGGTTTTGAAAGACCAAGAAGGAAATCAGCAGCAAAATGAGGACACTGAAATTACCCTCCAATGTATTTACAATTTGCTTAGCAGAAGAGAGTACAAAACATAAAAGGCTTATGAAAGAACAAAAATAAACACAATAAGAAGCTGCCAGTGTTATTACTTCAGATTAAGTTGACTGATCAAATAATGAGAGCTAAAGTGTGATCTGTTCTGCTCATAAATCTACCCTGGATGAATTAAAGTTGTCATTTATTTAAATACAGGTCACATATTTATATTAATGTTTTTACCTAAAGCAAAGGGTTTGTAATGAAAAATAATTCGGTTTAAAAACCAAAGGCATGAAAATAAGCCATAAATCAGTAGATTTTATAAATCCCACATGAAGATTGCCTATGGTCTGTTATCACGTGGAATTTGTCATCTCTCAGAGATCAGATACACAGGCACTATCCTTCTCCTTAAGAAAGGAGAAAATTTGGAGAAAATTTCAGTTTAGTTCAGATGAACCTTGTGCTTGTTAATGCTTGGATGCATAGTGTCGGCTCCATTGAGCTGCTACTAAGGAACCAAATTACTTGAAATTGCTAAACAAATTTGGTAATGTGAAAACTGAAATTTGTGAACTGCCTGCAGTTACCTCTCTTCATGAGCAAGACCACAAATGACAACATGAAAGACTTCTGGTGTCTGAATTCTGCAGACTGGCAAGAGCAAAACAGACAACAGCAAAATGCGCAGAAAACATGGTGTTTGGGTTTTTTTTAGAACATTCACTTTTGCTGCCCTGGATACTAGCAGAAGCAAATACACCCTGTTTAACTGGTACAGTGCCAAGGTTATTGCCAAAAGAAGTAATACTCAGGGCACAGTGTGCTTATTTACAGAGAAACTTGGGGCGCGTAGAATTTAAAGTCATCTTTACTGAATGGTGCTTGAATGTACTGCTCACATGCAGAGCAAGGAGGTGATGGAGATACAGACCATTGAAGATGCGGGAAAAAGCTGTGCATGATGGTAGGGAAGAGAAGGTTCCAAACTAAGGCTCTGGTACCCCAGCTGCAAGTGCCAGATGATACTTTGTAAGGTTATTGTCCTTGAAGCTCATGTCTTGTTTCCACTGGTGGTAATTTGTAACAGTGAAACCTGATTTTAAATGTGGCATATAAATAGATTGTATCATAGCAGGATAGAGCATCTATTGACGAACAGTTCATCATGTGGGTAGTTCTAGATCTAGTCTGTGTAGAACTACCCACTTAAGATGAAAAACATGTGACAGCTTTTTACAAAGAGGAAGATGGAGACAAGGTAGTCAGTGAGTTCCTTGGTGTTTGGGGGTTCCTACAGCATTTTGTTTGAACACAGAACAAGCATCTGTTGTAGGAATGTGTTAAGCCATAGCATTGCATTAGGTGAACAAGTTGCTGCTACAGAAATCCTGTCAAACAGACAGAGAGAAGAAAATGCTTAACGAGGCCTACAACAGCACACCCACTCTGCTCACTAAAAGCATCTGGTGCGCCTGACATTGCAGCAAGATGTTGTAGTGGAAAATCCCCTCATATCTCTCCAATTCCAAAGCCCAGCTGTACTGCTGGAACTGTTTCAGATGCCTCACTCAGCAGGGGAGAGCTCTCGCCTTTGATTCAAGGTAAAAAGTACTTGGGAAAAGTATTACATGGCTGACTAGGAAAGTATATGATGATCAAAGCATAATTCTCTGTTCTTCTCAAGAGTGTGGGGTGAATGCAACTCCCTGTAGGTACCATCTGCTGGAAGAAATTATGAGGAAATGGAAATTCTTCACCCTTTGGACTTTTTTAAGCCACAGGACAAAACCCATGGGGGCATATATTCTGTATATATTTACAGTGTTTGGTTCCCAAGATATCAGATTTATCCCAGATGCAAAGCTCAGATGACATGGTTATTAGCTTGATTGGTAGGTAAATATAAGATAATTCAAACAGATTAATGAAGTAAATTATAATGCTGGGGGAGCTATGTGAGAAATGGATTCACTCAGCAACTGGAGTGAACAGTGACATGAAGATATATTCTTTCCTTAAATTACCCCCCCCCAAGATCTTCTGAACTTTAATCCTAAATCCTAATCCTAAACCACATTTTGCCATCATAAAATCCAGGCACATCAAGAGGAATAGCTTGTTCCTTTGTCTGCTCAGAGCAGCTCAAGGAAAGGAATGTTTCATCCATGTGCTTCCAGTGGTGACATGTGGTGACAACAGTAAATGAATCTTGTGTGTGTTACAAGTGGGGGTCTCTTGTGCCTCACATCTTATGTCCACATTCCTGTGTCTTCAGTTCTTCAGGCCTCTCTTGCTGTGCCAAGCCTATGTTTCCTACATTGCAGCATTGCATTATAGTCATTAAAAATCTCTTTTTACATAGAATTACTCCTTGTTACTGCAGACTCTATAAATCTATGGTTATAGCATACAGAGATAAAGATAAAACAGATCACCCATGGAGAACTGATTATTTAGTGATATTGCTGCTGTGGATAGACCATGTAAAACAAATGTCCAGAGAAGTTCAGATAGAAAAACCCTGCCAGACATCAGCTCTGAGGTCTTGCAAACCCCTTACAAAGCTTACAGCCTCTTATGAACAGAGCTGACCACCCCAAAAACACAGTTCATAAGCCCTCTTCCTCCTAGTGGTGATGGACACAATTTGCACAGGCCAGTGTATTTTCACAAGCTCCTTTTGAATCAGGTGTAGAAGAGACTTTTTGCATATCCATGTATTTTGCAGGAACGTATTCCTTCTGTTCCTCATACACTTGTTGCTTTTGATGTATCTGTTTAGGCTTATTTGCACTTGAAGATCTCAAAGAAACATCTTAATGTGATCTGAAACGAAAAGGAAAAAAAAGGCCCGGTTCTTTTGAAAGGGGGAAAAAAATCAGAGCAATCTTTTTTATAGTTCCACCTAAGGAGGTGCACAAGATAGTATCACTAGCATCTGGTCTCTAGAATGAATGACCTATATTTTCTCAGTGTTATTGCTAGATAGGACAATACTTGAGTAGACTTTCCTCCCATTGCTTTCTTGTTTTTGATTTTTAAGAGATGGTGTCCTACTGTGTGGGTAACTGTCAGCAACCTACCCCCACAATGGGTCTTTTTCATTTAGAAATAAAACTCTTCCACTGAACAAGGTGATCCTTGGATAAAGGCCTATTTGAATTGCTCTCTTTAGTACAAGTGAAAATTTTCAGGTTTCAGCTTCATCAAGAGAAAAATTGCCACAAACTGCCTCTATCTCTCTGATCTGTAACTGCATTTTCTCTTTAACCCTGTCCCTTCAGATGCCACTAAGATATTTGTAGCCCCAGAGGGACACTGTGCTCTAATAAATAGTTCTTGAAATTGAGAATACGTTTTAAAATTAACAATTGCATAACTTTAATTCTAAGCAGAAAGGAAAATCCCATTGCTCCATCACATCTGAAGTCTACTGGATCATTTTTGTCCCCAACGCACACAGAGTCTGAAACAGACCAAAAAAATACACAAGTAGCAATGTTAGGCTCACTGCAGACTCTGACATTTTGGTCTTTTAGAAGGAAATTTGGCATTTGCCTCAGAGCACAATCCTTTCTCCTCACATCCACACCTCTCAAAGAAGGGAAACGGGTTGCAAATCTCTGCTACAGGCCATGTCACGTTGCTGAGCTCAGTAGTCAGAGATCCTTTGTACATCAGTTTGTTGTTAACTTTGCAGAGAGTTCATGTGGTTCAAAAGTATGGCTTATTCTTGGTCTTCAACATGAAAGAAAATACGGGGTCTTTTTCTACCATGAATAATTTTAAAAGCCTCTATGTAATCTGCAGTTATTTATTCACAATATTTTCATTCTAATTATTTTCTGAGCTGTCAGACAGGAAATATTTGCATTAGAAAAATCTTTGTAGCTTTGGCTTTCAAAATAAAACCATTTATTCACAATGTAATTACTAGTAAGAAGTACAAAGTGATCTAATACTCATCAAACAGGCTTTCACTTTCAATACCAAATACTGCCACTCTTAGCAGGTACAATTTACATGGGCTGCCTAGGGGATGCCCAAGGAGAAGAGACAGACATCACTTTTTTGTTCCCTTTTAAAGGCCAGAACAAAACTCTTTCAATAACAGTAGGAAAAGTCTTGAGAAACTCATCATGTAAATGCAGCAGCTTCTCCCCATGTCTTTTGCATTGCTACTCTGCATCCCTCTGTGGCAAACAGAGACTACTGACAGCAAATATGGGAGGGTAAGCTCATTAACAGAAGAGAAGGGGATTTCTTCAATCTTGCCCTTGAGTGGCTCAATCTTGAAACAGAATCGCATCAACAGGGTTACTGCTAGTGCAGAGTGGCATTGCTTGTAGCTGCTTGGTTCCCAGTGTCCACACACCACATTAGCAGTGGGGAGTCTCACCATCCTCAAGAAGAGCTTCTACTGCATGAGATGATGATACATTTGGCTGCTCTTCAGCACACCTGACAGAAGCAAAATTTCCCCGACTCACCAGGCAAAGGGTATACAGTGCATCTGTGAGGGGCTCCTCTCTCAGGGAAAGACCCCCTGCCATCACTCCAACCACACACAGTGAGTCTCACCCAGCACACACTGGTAACGTTGAGGTGGCCACCAAACCTCCCCCTACCTACCTAGCCTTTCTCCTTCTACTGCGTTCCCTTGGGATGTGCTGCAGCAACTCACCAGTGACATCTTGGACAGTGACACCAGGAAGAGCATCCCTCAGGCCCTATGGGGGGGGCTTTCAGAGATTGCTGCTCTTCCCCCGAGCTGGAAAATAGCAGAGTGGGTGTAGGAGGGAATGTGGGATCAGCTGGGGAGGGAGAAGTCTGCAATGGAGCCCAGGTGTCTGAGATTTGGAGGGAAAAGTGTCGGTGGGGTGGGCAGAGGCAGCAGATGGTGGGAAAGAAGTGTACGTTGAACATGTTGAGAGTCAAATTGGTGGGAAAATTGAAACAACATGGACCTGTTGGAGCAGGTCCAGAGGAGATGACGAGGATGATCCAGGGGCTGAGGCCCCTCTGCTATAAAGACAGGGTGAGAGATCTGGGGCTGTTGAGTCTGGAGAAGAGAAGGCTGGAGGGAGATCTAGCTGTTTCCCAGTAGATGAAGGGGTCTACAAGAGAGCTGGGGAGGGACTTTTTTGCAAGGGCATGGAGGGATAGGATGAGGGCCAAGAGAAGGATTCTGCTCAAAAGAGTTAAAAAATCTTTGAAGAGAGTCTGGGTTGATGCCTTTCACTCTACAAAGGTTCTCTGT
The DNA here is from genome assembly GCA_013400935.1 of Turnix velox. NCBI lineage: Eukaryota > Metazoa > Chordata > Aves > Charadriiformes > Turnicidae > Turnix > Turnix velox. The sequence goes on along the minus strand of VZTY01030596.1, from coordinate 136,172 downwards.
ACCCTGTTAACACTTTAAATGACTACATCGCGTTTCTTTGAACATAATCTCACTTGTGTCCCAGGGCAATCTTGCTTAATATTCATCAGCAAAACAAATTCAGCATATTAAAATCATGGTCTAATCAGCTATTCTGCTCCCCTTTGGGTAGGATGCAGGAGGTGCTCTTGGAGGGCTAGTTCTGACATCTGCAGTGTCCACAGCTGTAGGAACATAGCACTGGGGTCAAATCTAAAGAAGTAAAGCTTTGGGCCAAGTCTGCTAAGTTACAGCAATGTAATGGTTTGGTTTTTTTCCCAATGCTGGCTTTGGGAGCTGCAGGCTAACACACCTCATAGAAGTGTGGGAGGAATTATTTGGATCTTGTGAGCAGCAGCTTGCAGCACAGGCTTGTGAAATTGAAATGTCACCTTGACCTCTCCTCCCGCAGGCAGGTTGTCACACTGCCACTGCTGTATCATGGGCTTGCATTTGTTATTCATAGCAACAGTAAACAGAGAAACAGAAATGTGTGTAATTTACTCATCTTCTACCCTACCTTCAAAGCTGAAGTAATGCAGAAGTACTGCTTTTGGCTTTGGGTTCAAAATATTGAGATTTTATCCTCTCTGGTAACAGTGAGAAATGATAGGCAGATACAAATAGCTTCCTTAGTCACAAGAAATGACTGCAAAGATAGAACAGGTGCAAGTGATGTAAGTGCAAAAGTTGCTCTTTTCTTCCCTATAAAATTTGTGTGGATGTTACCAGGCTCCTTGAGGGCGGTGTCTGCAACAAAGGCCAGAGTGAGGGCAGCTGGAGCATTGTCCGACAGCCCCGGCCAAGATTCCTCACCAGGCTTCTTGGGAGAGACAGGCTGACACTCAGACGCAAGCTGTGGGCCACCCAGCTTCCCAGCATATGGACATATTAGAGATTTTCAGAGAAATGAATTTTCCTTCTCTTTTGTCTCCCCTTACTTACATCAGTCACTAAAAAAATGTACATGGCTCGTTTGAAGCCTTCGCCGGTCTTGGCATTTGTACTTACACTGACAAAATGCTGGGCTGTGCAGCGCTTCAGAGGAACATTGTTCTGACAGCCCACTGCCTTCTGCATTCCCAAACTTTCCTGTTTAATGTAGCGTGGGCCACGCTCCGCTCCCTTCTCTTCCCCTGCACTGATGGGGGCCCGGGAGCTACTGGCACACGTGGCCCGGGACGGCTCTTTGTAGGAGGAGCATCCCTCTGCTGTCCACTGCCTGGGACACAGCTTTGACAAGGGAAAAGTGGCTTTTGCAGAAATTCTGCTGGCCATCATGCTATTCAGCCTGGAGGAGAGAAGGCTCTGAGGAGACCTTACAGCAGCCTACAAGTACCTGAAGGGGCCTACAAGAAAAATAAGGGAAGACTGCCAGAGCATGGAGTGACAGGATGTGGGGCAATGGTTTGAAATGAGAGCAGGGAAGGTTTTGGTTAGACATTAGGAGGAAATTCTTCCCTGTGGGGTTGGTGAGACACAGCCCAGGCTGCCCAGAGAGGTGATGGAGGTTCCATTCCTGGAGCCATTCAAGGCCAGACTTGCTGAGTTCTGAGCAGCCTGAATTTGTGCAATATGGCCCTGCTCCCGGACTAGATGGCCTTTGAAGGTCCTTTTTGACTCAACACATTCTCTGATTCTAAAAATAGGCACTAAGAAGCCAGATGGGTAGGACTCAATAATGTGAGTTTTTGATGCAAAAATGGCCTTTAGAAGGGGCAGCGTGTTCAGGGTAGGCAGTGTGAGCAATGAGAGTCCTGCAATTTGTAATCTAATTTAAGTGCCTAATGTGGCCATTCCTATAGCAATTATTTATCTTGAAGGAAATAAAATCCAAATTTTCCTGAAAAGCCAGTAGTAAATAGAAACAAATTCTATCCACTAGTCCTAGTTTCATAATCCTAAGACAAAAATCAAAGTAGAACATGGAAATACAAAATAAGTGGGTCATGGACCCTTGGAGAATCCTGTAACTTAAGGAGGAAGAGGATTAACTGAACATATCATATTCAATGATACATTGTCTGTAACAAACTAAGAAAAATAACTTTTCTGAGGCTTTCCCCTTCTATTTCTCCTTTGGTTAATCATGGAAATAAAACAACTCAGTACTGGGGATGGAGGTGAGCAGTGTCTGTGCCACGGGTGACTATCCAGGTGTGCTGGAGTGGTGAAGATGGAGCTGGACAAGAACAGATCTCCCTTCTCTGGCTTCTTCGCTTATGGAGCAGACCCATCACTGGGGTCAGTAGTTGGATACTGGTTGTCTTCAGTGGTAGGTGGAGTAGAAGGAGGGATTAATTTCCTCCTGACAGTATTGAAGGATTTAGGTAGGGTGCTGTTTAACCAAAATCCAAGTCTAATTTTGTTATTTTTGAAGCAGATTCTGGCAGGCAAGCTCTATCACAAGACAGTGTGCCAACAGTAGGGGTGACCAGGCTGGGAAAGGTCACCCTTGTCCCCCTTGACCGAGAATGAAACTGGGGAAGGAGCAGCAGGAAAGGGCATGTGTTGCTGCTTGTGATGGCTGGAAAAGAGCAGGTTAAAAATGCTGAGCTCTGGCACTTTTAGGGCAAAGTTAGCTGCCTACAGTGTGAGTTGATGTTTGTCTCCACCACTTTGACTAATTATTTTGGTCATCCATTCAGCAAAATATTTGCAGTGTGGTGCAGTGAACTGAAATGACCCAGAAACAATTTCCTAACACAACCTGACGTTCAGGCTTATATTCAGGGAGAGATTTATTGTTTTACTCACAGAAGATAACACTCAAAATGCTCCTTAGTCCTTCCAGGGTAGCAGTTTCCATTCCTGCCATACCAAAAGGCTCTGTACACAGGAGGTGACATTCACTGCCTTCCTCCTTTGGATCCCAGTGGATGGAGATGGACATTGTGTGTGCAGAGTCCTGGAGGAGCCCAGTGCCCAGAGGCACAGCAGAAATCACAGAGGTGTTTGGGGAACCCAGAGCAACATCTAGGGCAGAGCAGGCTCAGCCCTTGTGCTGCCAGGAGGGTGCTGGGATGAAAGAAGCTGGTATTACTGCTCCTGCTACCACTCCAGTAGAGGGGCAGATTACTGGCCGTGGTTGTCATTGATTAGTTGTGGGTTGTGGGGATGGAAGTTCATCTGCCTAGAGGGCAGTGACAGCAGCTGTGTGTTTACATGTGGTGGTGTTAGTAAATGATCATGCCAGCCATGTCTAGAAAAACCTTTTTTTAGACTGAAAGCAGCCTCCCAGGCCTTCTTATGTTAAACTAATTTAGATTTTCCCAGGTTGCTGCAGAATAATTACAATGAGCAGCGATTGCTTTGATGTAATTGTGATAAGGCGGTGACTTGTTCCATTCAATTTTATTCCCCTTCCAGCAGTAAGTCAAGATCAGTTTGGTAAAGTAGAGACACTTCTGATACTCACTGTTACTTAAATGTGCTTATAAAAACCTCTCAGCTACTTATCTCCAGATCTGAGAGGCAGCTATTCCAGTATGACTAAAGCACCACTGCTGGCTCAACACATTAATTTTTGTTCTGGTGACAAAGCCCGATCCATCCTGGCCTGCTCTGAGGCACCATCAGACACATTTAGCACCACCATGTACTTCTGACTCACTGATAACTCGCCGAATTACTTCGGCCTGTTTGGTATTCAGAAATAATCACCCAGTAATTTGCTACTGAGTTTAATGTAAGACTGTTTACGGACCCAAGGGAGAAAAATAATCAGATGTTGAATTGCAAAACAGTTTAATTTCTCTCCCACAAATTCCAAGGCTTTGAAAGGGCGGTGCGATTCTTCAACAAAAAGCGTTACCTGTTTGGCAGAAGGAGTAGAACAAATGCAGCTCTGTGGCCCTAAAAATTAATTTAATTTCTTTGAAAAATAATGGACAATTGCTCATTATCCATAATGTGTCAGCTGGAAGATTGGCAAAGTTATTGACTTGCCTCAGCTGCAGGACTGGCAATAGCTTCATACTCCCTTCTCATGATTCTATACAGGATGAGAAGCTGAGAAAGAGGAGGGTTGGGGAGTGGGAGGTAAAAGGACCCTTCAAACTACAAAGGCTGGCATCTGCCTTCTTGCTATGATGACAGCAGTGACTTGGTGGTCAGTCAGAGCCAGGAATGCTCAGGAAGCAGCAGCTCCAGCTGGTTGGCAGCTTTGGCTGCTCATGCTCCGATCAGGTCAGATTCCTGAGGAATTATGCTTTTCTGTTGTTGTTTTCCTCATCCCGTCCATCTGTCCATATTTGCAGGAAGCAGAGCAATGGATGTCAGTCTCCTCCTCATTAGGAACCATTCCTGAAGGGAAAGGCAGCAAACAGAGAATGCTGGAATGTTTCAAGCTGAGCTCCAGGTATGGTGAGCATGGGATCGTGGTTGTTGGCTGCACCTCAGCTCCCAGCCCCAGCTCTGAGCACAACCAGGCCCAGGGGGAAAGGAGTCATTTTAATAGTTAATTGTCATAATGCTATTGTGGGCTGAGCAGAACAAGGCAGAACTAAGCAGGCTCAAAACAAACAAAACCCCCAAAAGCAATGCAGTGCTATTTTAGACCAGAAGCACATGTAGCTGAACTAATACTCCTGACGAGCAAGGACATGGATTTCTCTCGGGGCATCCTGCAGTCCTGTAGGGAAGAAGTGACCTTATTTGCATTTTTTTTCTTGTTGAATTGCTGATGGGATTTCTGCAACACGGCAAGAGAAAAATTCCTCCAGGAGAACACGAAAATATCACAATACTAACCCAATATCCTCCAGCCGGGTTCCTTTACCTCAGCCATCCTATGCTTCTGTGCTGCCCAGCCCCAGCACCAACCCCTTGCTCTTTGATCCACCTCTTCTCTTTTCTCTTACACCACATGGTGAAAGCAAGAAGCCAGGGAAACAACACAGAAAGCCCAGGAACTAAACATTCTGACTTGTATTCGGAAAGGCATCAGACTTGCTCCTTCCCCTCCATTTCCAGAACAAGCTGCAATTTTCCCTACATGCTCCAGTCCTTCCCCCCCAAAGCAGGAGCAAGATCAGTCCTCACCTGTTATGTGTACATCTGAGCACTTCTTCCTGAGGTCAGCACTTGCAATTTGAAGTCTATGACTTTAGACGCTTCTATCAGGAGCATTTTCAATTCTAATCGTGTTCTCCAAATTGCTTTGACTCCTTCCCAGCATCATGTCCTGCTCCAATTTCATAGCTAGATAATTAAATTCCAAGCACAGCAGCGTTCAGCTCCTCGGTGGTCTTGCAGGGCTGCAGATGTAAGGCCAGCTGCCCTGTGACTTGGTCAGCACCAACTCACACTTTAATGGCAGCTGATGGAGAGGGCTGGGATTTTTTTTGCATCATCTGTCCATCCAGGATCAGGCCACTGTTCACCAGCCTCGTGACTGCAGCCTGGACTGGTCCCTCTTTGGCAAGGGCTTACAAATTAGGAAGCTGAGGTGCTGCACTTCTCACCCAAACCCTTTGGCAAGCCTGAGGAATGTGTGTTTTAAAATTCAGGCTTTTTCCTAGAAGTGCTGGAAGCCATTCCTGCAGGAGTGTTCCAGCAGCAGAAGGCCAGGCAGGGCAACCAGCACCTCCCTCTGCAAATTAATGATACACATCACGCCTGTCATATGGCATTTTGGTATTTCAAGGATGTAATTAAATAGATATAAAAAAATATGAAAATTTTCAGATGTCACATCAGAGGAAATCATATACATAGGTTTTTTCCAATGAAAAGACTGCAAAAATGTGAATTTAATGTATAATATAACCTTTATTCTTTTTCCTCTAAACTCCTGGAAACTTACATAACAATCGTGCTTTAATTATGACACCATTTATAGACATTTAAAATGCATCTTAATTTATAAATATTTTACATTTGGTCCATAGAACAGGTTGCAATTTTCTAAATAATAATGTACTCTTTTAAACAGGCTCTGTATATATTCTTGAATATGTATATATTACATATATATTTTTATATAGAGATAAGATTTGCTTGGTGTTCAGGTATTTCCTTATTGCAAAAAGCATATATGATCATACAATAATCTTCTTTTTCAGGGCAAGTACTACAAAAAAGGTACAGCTATTCACAGTTTCCACACAGTAGTTCTACGACACTAGTTGTGCTATGTGATACGTTTGTACAGCTTCTGGCTACAGAGCAGGGCAGTCAAACAACTGTCATAATTGTTTACAATCAAACATTAAATACTGCAGTGTTAGAACAACATGGGACTTGGTTACATTAAACAAGAAACTTGGAGTTTTAGTCTAATGAAACTTACTATCAGGATGTGCTTGTGGCAGGGGCAGTGTGGGGAGGATGCCGGGTGTTCCTCTCAATCCCAAAGACATACGGGATGTTCGTTTCGGCCACAGCTGTTTAGGACGGAGCTGGGATCTTGTGATATTTTACAATTGATCTATGTATGAAAAGGTTTAGAACCTACCCAACGTACTCTTGAGATTTGACAATGCAGTTTGAGATAATGTGCATTTTATATATATATATTATTTCTACAATGATGTGCTTGACATTCTGAGAATAATACCTTATTGCAAGAACATGTTTGTCACCTTCAGACAAAAACAACGAAAAACCCAACATTCACAGTTAACGTGTTTTTCACGGAGTAGTTCTACATAAATTGTGCTAGCTAACATTGTACGGTGCACAAAAATTTTACTGAAAAGCATGTTTCATTGCACAGTCCTGTCACAGTCATTTACAATCAAACATCAACTACTGCATTTTCCATAATACTCTGTGTCTGTGGAGTAGCTGCCAAAGGAGAGATACCAGGCAGGGCTAATTCTGCATTTTCCACGCAGGGAAAAACTGCCCTTGGCTGTGCAGGCTTTTCCAGCTCCGTAGCAAATGCAGGCTGAGCCTAGAGTGGAGACTTCTAGAGTGTACTGAAATTGCTTTTCCTCATGCCTTCATTGTCACAGATAACATGGAAATAAACCCCAAATTGCCTTCAAAGTGCTTACGAGCCATATTTAATAATTTGCTTATTAGTAACTGTTCAAGTCCTTTCACAGATTAAAAAGAAGGGATGTGAATTACACCCTTAATGGGAATTGCAAAGAGAAGCTTTGATCTTTAAGCCATTGATTTGTTTTGGTGGCAATGCCACACAACAGAAACAGCAGGACAAGAGCTCACCTGCTCAGAGCCTGAACTGCAAACTCTTATTGCAAATACCTCCTACATCTTTTATTCCTGGGAATCTCCAGGAGCTCAAGGGTATTTATTACTTCTCATGTTTCTAAGGAGAAAGTTAAAAGACATATTTTTGCCTCTGATATCTGCCATTCCCGGAGCATTGACTGATTCGGCAAGATATCTTCTGTTGATAAGAAATGGTATTTTTAAACAAAAGTAATTTTTAAACAGATTTAGGGTCTTGTTGGGTGGGTGCACAAAGCACTTACAGCTGCTTGATGCTGCATTGCCACCACCAGCCACCTTACTGAATGCTTGGAAGGGCTGAACCTGCTGTTAAGAGGCCTCTCAAATGGCCTCAGCTGTAGGAAATTTTAAGGGCAGAACTTTTTCACTTGTTTACAAAAGACTTCATTCTCTTTTTTTTTGTACAAAACAACTCCAAACTTAATTTTACTCCTGCAAAGTCAGAAATAACAGTCTTGGGATTCAGCGGTAAGAAATAGTGATAAACTACTAAAAATCAGCAGCACAAAACTTCAAATCTTCGTGCTAAAAGGTAGATTAAAAAGGTCTTGGCACGTCAATTTACAAATTCCAAGATATGCAACTATTATTGTGAAAGGATAAAAACATTAACAGTCTGTGGATTGCCAGAAAACACAAAACACTGTCGACACTGGAGCTGGCTGGATTGGACCCATGACGCTTCCCTTAGACTGGAGATGACCTCTTCTCTTTTTTTTTTAATTTTTTTTTTTTTTAATTTTTTGCCACTAGAGGTAGGTAATTATATTCTCAGACTTGAATTTGTGGTCATATTCAACCATATTTTTTTGTTTTTCTGGAGAGGTGTTGGCGCTGGTACTGTGTGTAAGTTTAGATGTAGGCTTCTTTGTTTGCGGAGTTGCTCTGCTGGGCCTGCTCTGGCCCATTCTCAGGGTGAGTGATGTCTTCACTGGGTTGGATCATCACTTGGATGCGCTGTTTAAAGAATAACAACAAACCTCAGCCAGTGAAAACACTGCTTCTAAGCTGACTTTTTGGTTTTAAAGGGAACCCTAAACCCTTCTCTTTTAGCACTGGACGTTCAGTGAAAAATTCTGACTCCTAAGGACCCCCCAAAAAGGCCCGAGTCCTGTATTCTCACCCCAGTTTTAGCTGTGTTGTGACCATGTAGTCCTTTCAGTGGGTATGGAAGGACCACAGGCAGAATGCTAGATGTCACAAGGCATTAGTAACTGGTCACATCTAGAAAAAAGAAAAAAGGGGAGACTGCAGTGTGGGGCAGGAGAGCACAGTCCCATGGGTCAAGCAGGAGCTGCCTTTGCAGTGGAAACTCCAGGCTAGATCTTGGAGGTGATGGTCATGCTCCACAGGGAGCAGAATGGATGAGAGTATTTGCTCTTCGAGGAGGTCCTAGCTCCAGGGATCAAGAGGTAAAGTAGACTTGGATTTTAGATAGTTTATCTTTTGGCCTTGGGTGTTCTCAGTGGTAAGGATTTCCTGCCCAGCTCACGTTCACATCCAGATACAGGTTGCCTTGTCTGCCAAAGCCTGTGAGTGGTGCCCCCTCCTCCCATTATTTAATGAGCTTTCAGTGCTTTCAAAAATGAGGGCACAGCAAGACTGAGATGAAGAACTTTTACTCTGGTCTTACACAATTCTGCCCAACAATTAGCTGTATTTTAGAGCAACAATTCTCCCTTTGCATGAAAATATTTCCGTAAGAACAAGGGAGAGATGTTCAAAACACAGTAGGGGAAAAAACCCAAAAATTTTTCTGTAGACTTCTTTGAAGCATTACTAAGACTTCTGAAATTTGCTGAAGACAAATGTTGGGATCAACATCTGAGCAATTCATGAGGCACTGCTTGTCAATTCTGCTAAAGATTATCCACCCCTTTGTAAAGATAGCTCTGGCAGCTGATTTTAGAATATTCCAGAAATCCTGACAAATCGATTGTGACAATCTTTCATTCCCACAGTCACAGAGGACAGAGATGTGTGTTTCAGTACTCATACTGAAGAAGTGGCTGTTAGGCACAGAGGAAAAACTGAGGATGCAGTCAGACCACAGCCCCGCTCAGAGTGGCAGTTTGTGGGCAGCTCCTAACTGGGCAATAGCCCTACTGACATTTCACACTCCTTCTGCAGCATTTTTTTCAGGACCTTCAGATGGATTTAAGCCATACAACACTTCTCTCACATGAGAAGTGTCATTTCCCTTTAAGAGATGAAAAAAAGGGACCAGGCAGAAGCTGAGGACAGTGCAAAGAGAAAACGGCTGCTGATTTTCATGGAGCAACTGTTCACAGAAAGTCCCTTAAATAAAGAGTAAAGGGAAGCGCTGCATAATCATGATTTTATGACTCCTTCCTCTCAGCAGCAGTAGAACAAGACAGCTCTTGTGACTTAGAGCAGGATCTCAAACCTGAGGTCACATTGTGGGAGATGCCAGACAGGGTCACTGTGAGCAGGCCCATGGAAACCAAAAGTTACCTGGGGTCAGTCTGGTGCCAATTTCTTAAGAGCCCTGGTACATGTCATAAAGACAAATTTACATGATTTGTAAAGGGCTACTTAGTTTTCTAGCTGTCTGGAAGTGTCAAAGCCTAGAAATAAGGAACATGTTCAATGAACATATTTTGCAATCTATGGTTCTGACACTGGGGTCTTTATTTGTCTTTTTGGTACTTGTTTCAATGTTTTTCAGCTCAACACAAAAATAGGTGGGGTAGGCCACAGGAAACAGGGAGAAAATGGCTATCCAGGGAACTCAGTTCAGCATGCATGCGTCTCATAAGATGAAATCATGTGGTCAGGAAAAAGAAGGACTTACCTGTTTTAAGGATCCTTTCAGGGTTAGAAACATGTATGCCATGTAGCCTGGGATCAGCACCATAGAAGACAAGGCCATGAACCAGCCAACCCCTTGTCCCCATTTTGGGAAAACATAACTTCCCATGGTGAGAGGAGTCATTTGGACAGCACTGAAGATAAACACTCCCTGTAAAACACAGCAGGAGATTCGGATGAGATTTTCATAGTGTTCTGCATTCAAGAATGGTTTTCTGGGTTGACTTGCACCTCCAGACTGCCAAGACATCCAGGCAAGGAGAAGAGGGTTGCTGCCTTGTGGCTGGAGCCCGTGGGTCAGGCCTCCCTATGAAGGCTGTGGCAAACAGGCACACCTCAGCCTGCTTCACTGACTCATCCCCTCCTGTGTGAGGAGGTATCAATAACTCAAATGGAAGTCTCAAACCAGGAAAGGGCTTGCTTGCTTGTTTCCACAAGATTTTTGATTCAAACAATATAGTACAGTAGAGCTGTGCTGGACACCAACACACTCCTGAGATGTTCTTTAAAGCCTGTCTCTGCACTGACTTCTTCAATACCAGCACTGCACACATCATGGCCTAGAGGCTTTGGGATCCTTCAGTCCTCTGAACAAACTCATGGAACAAAAGTGCAGTCGGAAGGGAACCTGCTGTTCAGCAAGTGGCTACAGCTATGGTTGTGTAACCAAACTTAGGAAATTCTAATACTACTTTGAATTTTTCAGTAACGAGAGGAGGAGACAGTTTAGTTTCCCAAAACACTTTCTACCAAACACCACATTTTCACATCTCCATTGGTACTAGGGGAGCCCTTAGACAATCTGCATGAAACCAGAGGGAAGTGAGCTGCTGGAAAGGAGGCTGGTCTGGGAGAATAACACCTGCAAAGACGTGGACACTGTGCCAGTGAACAGCAGCACCTTTGCACTGCATTTGTGCTGTTTTCCAACAGACAGCCTGTAAATACTCTATTTTTCCTTTTAAGTTCCCAAGGCAGACCCACATCCCGTCCTGTTTCACATGTTTCAAGCAGCCTGTGAAGGAAAGCCCCTAACCCCAACCAGCAAAGCAGGGAGCTCCTTCTGACCCCAGGTTCTGGCCTTGAGTGGGACTTGTTCCTAGATTTTATGGACATATCATCACAACCATGAACTTGCTGTGGACGACAAATTCTGTGAAAGACTTTACAAGACAGAAGAAATCTGATACACTTTACTTAGGATATCGGTTGTTTTCCTACTATAGCACTGGAATAAACCATTTTTTGTGCCTTCCTGAACTCTTGGTTTCAGGAAAATGAAAGCTTCCCTCACTGGGGAGAAACAAGCCAAAGAATCCTCAGTATGAACACAGTTCTGCAGTGCATTCTAGTTTGCTTTCCTATGGCTGTGGGCAGGGAATATCAGAGAAACTCTAGTGAATGGAAGGTACCATGGCACAATGTCTATTTGATTCTAGTTTTTACATCACATCTGGGCTGCTAATGTGACTTACAGTAACACTGCTTAATTAAGTTTACTTAATATTTCAAATTGTACCATATGGACTGAACTGAATACACCTTAAAAGTAGGAAAAGCCTGTACTGTGGTTTCCAGTGCACAAACACCTTTCAAGATCATCCCTAAAACCCAGCAGAGCAAGGTAGTATGGAACCAGGCAATCTGCTCCTTTGAGGGAACATCAGTTTATCACCCAACACTGTTACCAGAACAGCATCTGTAAAGGAATTCAGCTCATTTTGTGTATATGGAAAATTTAGACTTTAGAGAGATTGTTAACTTTTATGTAAGAACACAGGAAATGTCCAAATTTTGTTTCTCACAGCTGTCAATCAAACTCTTGAGAAGCTGCCACTTCCATGCTGAAACTGCACAGGGTCTGGGTTTCCTCCAATAGCACTGGGTTTTGCCGTTGCCTTCAGTGGAATTGCTCAAATTCTCATAAAAGGAAAACGGTCAGAGTTCCCATGAACCCTCAGAGTGGAAGTGACAAAGATGTAGTGCATGGGCCACCTCATTTACAGCCTTGGAATCATAGGAGAAAAAGTTTGTTTCTTACTGCCACAATGATGGGAGTGAAAAAAGACCAGCAGAGTTTCCACCAGATGCAGGGTCGGTATCCCACCATCTCTTGGATGTTGTCATAAAATCTGTTAACACCTAACACAAAAATAAGAAATAGTATAGAAACTTATCAGATAATTGATGCAATTGAAAGGTCTAAAATGGTTTTAACAGACACTGTCATAAAGGAAGAGGTATATTTGGAAACTCTGTACAGATCCCAATAACCCATCTGAGTGGGAAAGAAGTGTGTAAACTCAGAAGCACGTAAAAATTCATTAATTTCAGACCAGTGAACATATTCCCATGCAAAGGCTGAGGAAGTTTGCCCTTCTGAAGGTTAATTTGAACTGCAGATCTTAGAATGAGAAATTTAGAGTGATACCCTTTATTAACTAAACAAAAAAAACCTACCCCATCCTAGTGTTAACCAGCTTCACTCTGTGTGCCTCTGCACACACCAAGTCCATACAATACTGCACATGAAATCCAAGAGCTGCCCTTCTGCTGCTGCTGTTACCTACCAGTCTCCATCATCTAGAAGACATCCATCTTATTACTTATAACTTAGCATCTGATTTCTTTGGTTTTTTAGCTGATTTATTTTTCATTTGCATTTCCTAGATTCATATGTGGTATCTCTCCTCTATAAAATCTCCCTGGCCTCTTAAAGCCCTCAAGAGGACTCCAGTTACTGAGCTCTAAATCATTTTGGCAATTTAGCTGAAGTGCCTCAGAAACCAGGAGTGTAGGTCCTGGGACTGGCAAACAGAGCTGAGGTCAAATGAACAAATACTCTGTAAGAACATGATCCATATTCATTAATCTTTATGCCTGCAGCTTGCTAGTCCAGACATCTGGATATTTTAGGGCAATTAAGCAAGATACAACTGACCAAGGAACCTGGCTCTCATTGCAAGATCCTTAAGTGATAGAGATGTTTCTGGAAATGAGATGCCATTAATACTAAAAGACTCAAGTCTGAGAAGAGCAGAACCTACCCTGAGAAGAGCAGAACCTAACACCTCTCAAGATCCAGGCTTTACAATGTTGGCGACAGGAAAAAAAAGAGCGAGAGATGCCATCTATTTAGTGTTTCTGAAACACTCAGCATTTAATGACTTGCAGGCTTATACCTAGGGTGCACAACAGGGCAGAAGTACCTTCTAATTTGAGTTCTCAGTGGAATTACAAGCATATAAACCAAGACAAATTTCAGTTCCACCCCCAGCTTGTGCATGCACACAAGAACAAACGAGCAGGTGAAGCGTCCTTCTGATATGCAAAACTTGTGGAAAAAATAAAAGCCACATTGTTTACCATAGCACCAGGATATCGAGATGCACTCAAAGAATACAAGGAACAAGAGACTCATTCCGCTGGCAGAGTAGTAGTCAAAAAGCTTAAACACATAGATTCCACCCTAAAACATATAAGAAGGAAGTATTAAACTCAAATATAAGGACCACAGTTTCAAGATAGATTAAAGTGCAAGCTACAGGCTAACAGCAGCAAATAGGTTAGGAACATACTAATGTAAATTAATTTAAGTTAACAGGGGTTGAAGTCTTGTAACACTTGAGGTCAATGTTGATGACAATTAGATTACAGCTAGAATTCAATTAACTGATTTGATTTCCTTCCGCTCCTCTTGGTTCAATAATTCTTTTATTTCCCTGAAACAGTTAGGGAGAAGTGGAGCACACCCCTGGCTCCCACTTGCTAGGCTGTGGGACAGAGAGTGGGGATGTGTGCTCTCCTATCACACCTCAGCATCGCTGCATCCACCCACTGCGGGCTCAGAAGTTACTGTGCGGCCTGAGGGTGACAGATCCCTGCCATTCCTTGGTCTGCAATGAATTCCTGCATGGGGAAAGAGAAGGGAGAAATAGAACAGATACTGTGTTCAGAGATAAGAGGGCATGCTGCTACAGAACGTACCTGAGTGATGTTGGACAGCCCTATCAGGTAGGAAACAATGCACACAACAGCAATGAAGATCTCTCTTCGATTGCGCAGCAGCTTCGGGAATTCATCCACCAAAGCCGTTATGAATCCTTCCACTGTGCAGAACTGCAAGTGAAGTCAGAAATAAAATACAGAGGAATGCAGCAGACCACTAGGATCTCAAGTGGGGGGGAAAGGGGAGGTTTCAGTACTACTTCTCATTAGAATAAGCTGCCATTTAAGGATAAATGAAAATTCACTTGACTTCAATGGAAATGGAGTTATTCAATATCTTCCTTTCTGTCTACAATAATTTCCACAAAAAGATTTCCGTCTGGAAAACCGTCAAAATCCCAAATTATGAATCACAGTTTGAAGGGAGACAACACGCCTACAGGCTTTAACCTTTGCATCCTTCAAAAATACACACTCCTCCTGGCTGTGATTTACTCCCACATGTGCAGCCATCAAACACAACAAGTGTAATCGGATCAATGCTTCAGAGAGTATCTGAAGGACACAAGATCAATTCTCCTATGTTATAAACCAAATAATTTTTGTATCCCCAGAAAAACCAATTCAACAGCAAAATCTTCCAATGGTCTTCCCAATGGAAAGCATGGACATACTTCAGCTTTTACTGTATACTTAGAATAAATGTTGTTATTCTGATAGCAGCAAGAAAAGCAGGGCATATGTAAATTTTTATTACTTTCCAGCACTACAGTCAGAATCTGACAGATTATTTCCAATAAATTATACTGTGTGAGATGTTTCACAGATAGAAAATGAAGGAAGCATGACAGTCTGTAGATAAATATTCTTTTAAATAATATTAAACTACCTTCCTCAGTTGTTAGTTGCCTAAAGATAAGTAAGCTCTTTCATGAATATTTTTGACCCAATTAATTCCACAGTAGCTTCCCCATAGATTGAGCAATGGGTTTTAATGCTGAGCCTGGTGCTTACTAAAAAACAAAGAAAAACCCCCATTTCCAGCTTCTTTTCATGGTGCAGAATAAAATACCCTCTTGGTCTTTCTGCAGTTTAATTCACAAAAACTGAAGTCAACTGGGATTTATTTAAAATTATAGACTTTCTCTACTGAGAGACTAGTCCAGTAATGAGCCAGTGATTCTTATCTTTCTGTAGGTGCTGAGCAGACTGTGCCAGCAACAGATGAGGCTGGTTTGTCACCAGCTGAATGCACAGAATCATGAAACACATTGTGTTGGAAGGGCCCTTCAAAGACCACTCAGCCCAACTCCCTGCAGTGAGCAGGGACAGCCTGCACTAGATCAGGTTGCACAGAGCCCCAGCAAGCCTGGCCTCAAACATCTCCAGGGATGGGGACTCCCCTGCCTCTCTGGGCAACCTGGGCCAGTGCCTCACCACCCTCATGAGGAAGAACTTAATTTCTTATCTAACCCTGCCCTGCTCTAGTTTCAAACCATTGCCCCTCTGTCTGCAACTGGGTTCACAGAAATGAGGAAACATCTCAGCAGGCAGGAAGGCCTTGCCTGGCAGTGTCTTCAAGTTGTCTTTGCAAAACATGATAGGGCTGCCCTCTGTGCTCATGACAGAGTTGCTGTCTGTATTAATAATATTACTGATATTATTGTGTTTGACATAGTCTTTTCTAGCATGTGGAGGGCTTCTTTTTGTTCTGTGTGCTTTTTTGTTCACTTTGCAATAAACTCTTTTCAATGTTTATGCAACTTGATTATTTTTAAAATTATTTAATGTAGACAGTAACTCTGGAGAAATACTTCATTTGCAAAATCTGTGGGTTGTGCCTTCCTATTAACTTCCAATTGTCAGGTATCACCTGAAGTTCTCAGCTAAGGTCTGACTCAGCAAAGTCCTGATCCTTTTTACCACTGGGAAGTGACCTCAGAACATGACAAGGCACAGAATGGTCTTAGTAATGAGCCTCCTGAGTTCACTCCTGACTGTCATATGTTTAAAGCAAAACATGTGCTGCATATTTTTGCTCCATGTTGTAAATTCTGAAGGTGCTTTTCAGACGCATTTGTGGCATCTGAGTCTTGTAAAGCATATCCCAGTGTCTCCTACAGTGAAGGACACTGCAAAACTGTTTTTAATATTGTGGTTAAACAGTTAAGAGTTCAAAGAAAGTTCCTTTTGCCTTCAAATTTTCTGCTCTTTTTATATGTGCTTCCAAGAGTTCATGAAAAAAAAAAGTATCTCAGGATCAGTTTTTGACTATTGCAGGCTCCCTGAACCTCTTGCTCTTTCCTTTCGTTAGTTCCTCTGGTTATTAACCAGCCTGCATCACTAGGAGCCCATGGAGTCACACACACAAGAGGCCAACCATGCAGCTGTGGAGAATTCTGCTTTCTTATTAATTTTTACTCCAGTTTTACCTGACTGTCAATCCCAAGCATGAGCAACATGGAGAAGAAGAGTATTGCCCACAGAGGAGAAATGGGTAACTGTGTCACTGCTTCTGGGTATGCTAGAAATGCCAATCCAGGGCCTGGTAGGAGAAAGAGAAGAGAAAATGTCATTGTTATTGGCTAGGTGTCTGGATTATTTGCTCCTTTTGGTACATAGGTTTTAGGTTTATCTGAATGGCTCAGCCATGGCTGCAGCATCTGACCAGGGAGTTCAGCTTGATCAGTGTTTGCTGGCCAAGAAGTCATTGAAGGGATCTGGCTTTTAAAATGAACAAACCATGCCAAAATAAGGCAACCCCCCCAAAAAAAAAAAACAAAACCCACAAGCAAAATACTAGGTGTAGAAAGGTGGTTCTGAACAACATCTTCCTGTAGTAAAGAGAATGTGTCCCTTGGCCAGGATTGCAGCTTCAGGTGCTGCTTGGCTTCCTCTCCCTCTCAAGTAGTTACCAAGAGCTATGATCCCCTGATGTGAACCAGGTAGTTCAGAAATGGCGACAACACTTTCCAGCATACACAGCTTCCCCCTTTGCTAGTCTATTCCATTAAAATGACTTAAAATCCACATTTTGACAAACTCTGTAGTTGTAAAGGAGCAAACTTTTCAATGTGAGCTCCTACCAACTGCTGGTGAAGTCATAGGATTTGGAGAGAGAATATAAATTCTTCTTAAAAAAAATGAAGCAGCTCTTTTTGTTCTCATGGCATGGACAGAAACCAGCTGCTGCCAGGTTAGGATTGAACCCTCCAGTGAACTAAATAATCACAGAAATAAAGTTGGTGTGCATCACCCAAAGGGGGATGTCTGATCTTCCAGTTTCTATTAAAACTGACTCAGTCTGGGATAACTGGTGGGACATGGTGAGCTTTAAACCTACTGAAGACTGCAAACCCATTGAAAAGCAAGGATTCACACACAACATCTGAACTGTCCAACTAAATGAATGCAGACTTTGAAACAATTATTTGCCAGCTGCAGCATAGGGTAGGAACACCTGCCAAATGGCAGTAGGAAAAGCAAAATAAACTTAGGATAAATATGTACTTCATTTGACTGTTACACATTGCACTAAAATGTAGCTTTTAATAACACTGTTTTACAAAGCCGTATGGAAGATGGCAAAGCAAC
Organism: Turnix velox; assembly: GCA_013400935.1. Taxonomy (NCBI): domain Eukaryota; kingdom Metazoa; phylum Chordata; class Aves; order Charadriiformes; family Turnicidae; genus Turnix; species Turnix velox. The sequence goes on along the minus strand of VZTY01030596.1, from coordinate 118,577 downwards.
ATGTCTTGATGCTAAAAAAAGATGCACATTTCCAAGCTTGTTTGGAGAAATAGAAGCCTTAATTAAAAGGTCAGATTACCAAATATCCTTTGCAATTACTGGCCACAGCAGGTTGTGTGCATCTTTGAAAAGTCTATTGCCATAGGTACATTTACATGTATTTACGAGCTCAATATGATCTAAAAATATTGTTTTGTTTGCAGGTGTAGTTTTTATATAGTTACATTTCTATCAAACACAAATCTAGGATGCTTATTTCACACACCACTGCCTTTTCAGAGCACTTTTTGACAACAGTATATGCCACTGCAATATTTTTTGCTAATTTCTTTCTACATGTAGTTTATTGAAGATTATTTTTAGAATTCTAAACCTCTGCTTTTCTAGGTAAGGAAATAATTAATCAATGCAATGTGTTTTCTAGAATAATAAGTGCGATTTTGTCCACCAGTGACTTCCAACCAAGCTTTCAGTTATCAGATCCCTCCCTGTGGCCAGAACTGCTAAATGAGTATCTGCTACACCAGCTGGGTTAGGGCAACCATCTGCTCTGCAGCTTTGAGCTTTTTCATCTGGAAGACAGACAAGGAACTGCAAAAAAAAATAAAATTGCAGAATCCTTCCATGGACAACCTTCTGCCCTAAATAAATTTACTTCATAGAATCATAGAGTTGAATGGGACCTTCCAAGGCCATCTATCCAACCCCCTGGAGTGAGCAGGGACATCCTCCACTAGATCGGGTTGCTTAGAGCCTCATCAAGCCTGGCCTTGAAAGTCTCTAGAGATGGGGCCTCCACCACCCCTCTGGACAATCTGGGCCAGTGTCTCACCACCCTCAAGGGGAAGAGCTTCTTCCTAATGTCCAACCTAAACCTGCCCTGCTCTAGTTTCAAACTATTGCCCTCATCCCATTCCTCCATACCCTGTCAAACAGTCCCTCCCCCCCCCAGCTTTCCTGTAGCTCCTTCAGGTACTGGGAGGCCACTGCAGCCTTCTCTCCTCCAGGCTGAACAGCTCCAACTCTCTCAGCCTGTCTTTGTAGGAGATGTGCTCCAGCCCCCTGATCATCCTTGGGGCCCTCCTCCTCATAAAATGTCCCATAAAAATCTCTAATAGTGTTAGGCTTGATGATCCAAAAAAATGGATCTGCCTCAATGGGCTGAACCTCAAGAAACAATAAAAAGGATTTTTAAGCGTAACTGAATTTGAGAATATTGGCTCCTCAAATGCTCCCCCTCCTCACTCCTCCTTTCACTTTGCTTTTAAGAGTTTCAGTAACAAGAGGCTCGAAGTCTGAGGTCAGAGACAAGCAGGAAAGCAGCAAACTGTGCCACCACCAATCATAAGTGCTTCTTCTGCCAGCAGCTTGCTTTGCAGTGACTGACTTGGTCCAAGATAAGACTCTGATCATACTCCTCACCAAGGGCCTGAGAGAGCTCTCAGACAGGCTGCTCCACCTCACGTGACTTTGCTGATTCAAAGCTGCCCTGTCCCTTTCTCAATCAGTAGGAGTCACCGAAATGCCAGACAGCTGAGGCATGTTTTGAGGGAGGGATTTTGAGCAATTGCATGAAGAGTTGGGTACAAACAAAAATATAAATGATGCCACTGAACAACTTAGAGAAAAATATATTGGATACCTGATGCTGCAACATCTGCAATAGGCCTCTTTGTGACATTAGCCATGAATCCAACAATGGAGAAGATGACAAAGCCAGCAAACATGCTTGTGCATGAGTTTATGCAGCACACTATGATGGAGTCCCTGAAATAAAGGGAAGGCGCTTTAAGCAGCAAGAAAAGCAATGCTGTCATTCATCAGTATATTCCCCTTCTTTCCTGTGAAAAGATTTCATGATTTAGGACTTTACAGTTGGGGTTCCATTTCATGCTGGATAAGTCACACTGTCTGGCTCCAGCCCCCAAATGCAGTTATTCTCATTCCTGCTTAGATATTTAATTTAATATTCAGATCTGAAATCAAACTTTAGTTTTAAACGATTTTTACACAAAAAGAGAGAATCCTGCTGAGATAGGAGAGTGCTGTTGATGACAGTGTGCAGTCATCTGCTCACCTGTAAACATTGTTGTGGAAAGGGTTGTAACTTCCAAGGGCAATCAGTGAGCCAAGACCCAAACCGTAGGAGAAGAAAATCTGTGTGGCAGCATCCAGCCAAACCTGAATGCAGGAAATATTGTTTAAAAAAATCTGTTTCTGCACTTGAGGAGCAGGTCATATGTCTGAAAGGTGAATAGTTAGCAGTGGAACTTCTGTTTACAAGGCTTGAATATTTACCTCAGAGTCTGAAAGCTTACTGAAGTTGGGAGTTATATAGAATAAAATGCCTTCCTTTGCTCCAGGCAGTGTTACACCACGGAAGAACAGGATAAGCAGCATAACATAGGGATATGTAGCAGAGAAATATACCACCTGATGTGAAGAAACAAGACATTGTAAGTGTGGAAGGAAAAATGAATGGTGCTTGTAAACATTTCAGAAAAAACTTGCTTTCTAAAAAACATGAGCAGCAGCTGAGGCTGACTTTGAAAATTGAAGCATTTATCAATGGAAAAACTTGGTGAGGAAAGGGAAGTGTCTGCTGCAGAATTCCCTGAACAGCATGTCTACAAGAAGGTGGTTATTGCCGACCTTACTAAAAGTGGGATTTCCTGGGCAAGGAGATTTCTACACAGGACTCATGACTTCTCTCAGATTTCAACCTAAACCACCAGTGTCTGGCACTCCTATCCTGCTTGTAGAACACCGGTTAGACTTTGATATTTTTCTCACACTCTTCCCAGATTCCTAAGACATTTGGCCCTTTTGGTTTGGTGTGAGCTCAAGCAGGCCATGGACAACATGAGCTTGTGCTGTGTCACAGTTACTACTACCTTGATGGAAGTTAACAATTCATTCTTTCAGTGTGAAAAACCCCTTAGTCCTGTATGCCGGGCCTAACTTCTTGTAACCTAAGCCTTTAGGTGCCACCAGGCCACATGGCTGTGGCTAGTCATCCCCTAAGAATTCCTCCTGCCATTCTGGGAAGAGAGAGAGAGAGAGAGCAATGTCAGGTACTTATGCCTTTTCACTCCCAGAGAAAGGTCTGTCAACAGTATAATTTCATTTACCTAATTTTAAAATTCTAGTTTGCACTCAGGAACCAGCCAGATTCTGGGAAGCACAGAACACAAGCACAACAGTGGCAAGAGCCACCTCTGTCTCTCATTTAGCACAGGGAAAGCAAGGAGTAACTCTTCTGCGCCATACAGCTTCTATACTTACCTAAGTCCAGCAGAAGCTGAATAAGAAATGTAAGCCTCTCACTGAAGCAAGAATGCCGGATTCTCACTCTTCAGCTACTCAAACTAGCTAGAATTTTCATCCCAGTAATGAGCAGACCTATCTTTAGGCAATTTCATACCTACTAAAGCGAACAAGCCTAAAAGGGAACATATCATCCAAGACTGTGGTCTGAGCTAGCTACAGAGGAGCTAGGTGTTTCAAAAGCACAGCACTGCATCCATTCAAGAAAGATGGAAATTAATACTTCAAAGAGTTATTCCAGAAAAACTATCCCCAGTGCCTCTTACCTCAAGAATTTTCAGAATATTTCACTAAAATGAGCATTTTAAATTGAAATACATTGACAGTACTTTTTAATCTTACCTTTCCAGTCCAGCCTACCCCCTTCCAGATACAAAAATACACCAGAATCCAGGCAATTGCTAGAGTTATTGCTAGAGGCCATCGGATTTGCCCTGGTTTTTCCAACCCATCAGTCATCTGGTGCATGTTGCGTCTGGAATAAACCAACAAAGTGGTGTATTTGACAACTAATTCAGAAGACAGTGTATTAGTGACAACAAGCTTCATGCACATGCAGGAGAACAACACATCATCAGCTTACTCCCAGAATTCGACTACGGCACTTGTCATGTTGGTGGTGTTTGCTAAGGTATAATTGGAGAAGCAGCGGTCAGTGTTCCATGGGTTCTCACAGTGTTTCCAGGGAAGAGTCTAAGAAAGAAAGAGGGAGGGAGGAAAAGCTTTTGTCAGTCAAACACTTTTTAAGCAAACCTTACCTGAGGTATCTCTCTCCTTACTAGAACTAACAGTTGAGTGGAGAACTAATACGCTTAGCATTCTGTATGTGCTGGGCTCCCTGGGGTGCATGTCAGCCACAAAAGCTGCTGAACTCCATATGAAGTGTGAATCAGATGTGAAAAATATTTCTTTCTTTCTTACTATATCAGTCCAGATGCTTTGGAGTCTGATGCATCTCTTGCCACAGAAGGGTAGATTGAGCACCACAAGAAATAAGGGTAGCAGAAAAGACCTCCTAGAGATACTCTTGTTGTGCCAGAGGTAATAAAAGTACAATGATTATTGATTAGAAATTTCTGATTTCCCCTTAGGCCAGAGAACAACTAGTAAAATGTCAACTTTCTCTTTGCAACATTCATTTTCTATGTGTCTAAGTTCTGAGAAGCACAACCTGTTTCTACATGAAATCCATTATAACAAACCTCATTTAGATACAATGCAGAGATTCTTACAACAGCCAGTCTTGGAAAATCCTCTCACAGAATACGTTACATTAGGGTAATGAATGTTTTAAATATGAGGATAAGAAGCTTTAAGGGAATTAGACGTTAGTATTTATCTAATAGGGGCCAGTGCACCACTTCCAGACTGACTGACCTTTCACATCAATAACAAGTCTGAGGATAACAAAAGAAAGAAATTACCATGTCCAACCCAGAATGTAATTAATGCAAATTTGGTCAAGGGACAATTCTTAAAAGATGAGAACAAGCAAGCATGAATAAAACTTGTAGAAGAGACAACAATTGAACAATAAGGCATTAATTATTGAGACTTATGTAAGAATGCTTCCTCAGATGGCCAAACCCCACAAATCAGACAAGACCCACTCAGCTGATGAATCATTCTTGCAGGGAGGAAAAAAAAGGCAGCTAAAAATATGACCAAAAAGAAAGAAAACTTGGTGGAAATAACAGCAATGAATGGGAGTTCAGAGCTAATCAAATCAAACCTTCCATTCTGCAGTGATTTTTTTAATAAACCCCTCCTATTTTTATAAAATGGGTTTTCCTTCTGTAAGAAGCAGCTTATCTTACTAACTTCTCTGCATTTTGTTATCCTTACACCTTTACAGGGAGACAGATCAAACAGCTAATTATCCCTTCACCTTACATTCCACAAACAATCCCAATCCCCCCTTCCACACATGCACTTACAGTGGTAAAAGAATTATACAGGTAGTATATGGCCCATGAAATAATAACAATGTAGTAAATATTTAGCCAAAAGGAAAGGACTGCAGCAGCTAGCCCCACACCTGCAAAGGAAACAAAAAGACAAGAAGGTAACTTTCAGTAACACCTGAAAAAGTGTCAGTTGAAAAGCCACAGTTCAGAAGGACAAGGACAGTGTATTAAGTTAGCAAACTTTGTGGGAGCTGAGTTAAAATTGTAGAAGTGCCACTACAAAGAGATTATTAATTAGGGTGATAGTTCAGTCATCAATAAATTTAATCTCCTTGTCCAGTTCTCTGCATTTTGGAATCACATTGGCTGCTGCTGAGATTTTACAGATGTTTTTTACTTCTTGGGGAAGAGCTGAATTGGCTCATTCTCTGAAACTTCCGACAGATAGGCAGGCAAGTAGAGTATGAGTTAAGACCCATGAGCCATTTAACATACACCGACTGAAGTGCTTCACAATCAGTATAATATGATTATGTCACCTCAGACTAAAAAATATCAGGTGTTACACAACACCTTGTCTTCTACTCCACTTGAAGACTTCTGGGGAATCTTAAAATACTCAGGCTGGTGGGAGTTGCTAGATGGCACTAAACAGAAGTGCTCAAAATAACCAGCCTCATGGCCTGCACTTCACATTGTGCTCCCCACCACCAACCTGGGAAGAGCCAGAAAAGTTAAAATGCTTTCCCATGAGAAACATTTTCATCTCTTTGGGGTTTCCCCATGCAGAATTTCCTGTAGCTCTAAGCAAACTTGGGAGCTCATCCTTTGTTAACTGTTCGTCTTACTATGTGTGAAATAATTGATAACTCAATGTGTAACTTGCTCCACTACCAGCCCAGAACTCTACTGGTCTGATAATGAGCAACCTAGTTAAAAAAATCTAAGTGTGGAGTAAGCTTGTCTTAAGCAATTCATCATGAAATCACCATCTTAGATGTGTCTGGCTTTTGAACTTCAATGAAGAACAACAGAAGACACAAATGTCTCTGACCTCAAATAGAAGCATTTGCCAAATTGTGGTGACCACAGCTCAAAAACTCCTCTAACAGCTTTAGCTAGATCCAATATGCCACTTTGGACATGCTTTGTACATTCCTAACAAAGGTTTTTGAGTTCAAAAATAAGTTTATTGAGACTCTAACAGCTAATTTACACTGTCTTTAATGGGGAATATACCCTGGTATATTTCATAATTGTCAGTTACACCTCAGAAAACTGATATTCTGTAGACAATTAGGGCTTATGTAAAGATACGAAGGCATAAAGGCACATCTTTGCCATGTCACTTCATGCAGCTTCTGCAACTTGAAAATGAATAGGAAGTAATCCAAACTCCTACTGTACCTTTGAACATGGGAGCAAGCTTCCACACTCCAAGCCCTCCTATAGATGTATACTGACCAAGGGAACACTCCAAAAGAAACAGTGGCACTCCAGCAAAAATTAAAGTAAGGAAATAGGGAATCAGGAATGCACCTAAAAAGAAAAAGAAGCCTGTTACAGTGGGGGAAAAACCACTACTGAGTTTCCATTGTTTCCATCAGTATTAAATTTGAAAAGAAACTGACATTTTTTTGCCTAAGTGTAACTTCTCAATAAAGTTAATGGGAAGCACATGTACACTCCCAAACCAGTATCTCAAGAGGTGAACTTTTAACCAGAACTGTCTGCTTTCCAGCTGAGGTTAGTCTTTTATGGCACACTCAGAATCAGTATTACAAGCTGGATGCAATCCTCTGGAAAGCTCATTCCAAAAGAGAGGGCTCTGAAGTGGAAAGCAGCACGCTTTAGTTCTGCTCAAACACCTAGTGGCATTTTAAGAGCACCTGACAACTAGAAGTTAGAATGAATTCCTAAGCAAGCCTCAAAGCAAAGTACTATACTCCAGAACAGCTCCTGAACAAGAGTAAGGAAAATAATAAAACAATAACCCAAAAAAACAAACCCCAAACCTTACAATAAAACAAAATAACTCCATATATCTCACAACAAAACAAACCCCAAACACATCTATATGAATGAAAAAGACATTTTAACAAAGTTTCACTTTACCGATAATTTTTATGGTGAATTATAAAACACCAATATATCAGAGGCTTTAAGAAAGAAACAGCAAATGTACCTCCGCCATTCTTGCCACACAGATATGGAAATCGCCACACATTCCCTAAGCCAATGGCATACCCTACACAGGACATAAGAAAGTCAAATTTTCCTTTCCAAGTGTCTCGGTCTGGAAGATCCGTCTTCTTCTTCTGAACTTTGACGACCAAGGTTTTAGGCTTGTCATTGGTGATGGAAGCATCAACTTCAGTGGAGATCTGTCCATCTGCCACTTTTGTCCCATTAGTCGCCATGTCTCTGGGCTTGGCAGGTGAGGCTCTGGCAGCAGCTGGGCGGGAGATGTCAGCCCCAGTCCACGTGGACAGCAGCTTTGCGGCTGGTGGTGGGACCCCAGGGGGCTGCGGGGGACCAGCAGAGCCCCAGCACTGGGTGGGTGCCAACCCAGCCCTGACCCCCTACCTGCCTCTTGATCCACCTGTAAACACAAGATGACAAAGTTCAGATCTGCTCCAGTACTACTTAAAAAGCCTCAGTGACCAGAGACCTCACAACACAAGGTGGGCATCTCATCCAAGTATGAGGCTCCATCTTTCAGAATTTTGCTCTTAATGACCCAGTAGGAAGCAGAGCAGAAAACATTGTCCCACCAAAGTAACCTTTAAGCCACAGTTACTCATTTTTTGGCCTGTATAGGCCTTTTATGAGTCTACAGAAACAAAATAACTCAAAAACATGGCACAGTGTTGTACATAGCATACAACCTAGATTTTTTTTTAATATATATACAGCATATTAATCACAAGTGAGGTATCCTTTTATCAGCTCAGTAAATAACACAAATAAGATCCCAGAATGTGGGCAATGAAACTATTCCATGTAAACATTCCTTGTTTTAAATATGCAAGGAGTTGCATTTTTCCATGATTGTAAAGTTCTTTTATTTCCAAGAAATAGCACTTGTCTCTTTTAATAGCGAACTTTAAAAGTTACAGGCAGCATGTAATTATCCAAAACATCTTTCTCTAAAAGAATTAAAATTCTTTCTCTCCCAAAGAATTAAACAATAAAATAAATCAAGCAACAGGACTTAATCTGGGGTAACAATGTGAAGTTTCACATAAGACAAATGTTTCCCCAAGATTAAATTGTAAGCAATGTGAGGCAACAGCCTGCAATAACTACCATTCAGGCTCTGAATTGTGTTACTGCCCCTTGTCAAGTAGTATTACTGGTATTATTTAATTTCCAAAATCCGAAGAAAAGAAAAATCAAGGAAGAAATTATGCATTATGAAAAGCTACATGAGACACTTCAACTCAGAAGTAGACATAACTTCTGCAGACTTCTGCAGCTCTACTTCAATTGGGAAAGCACTATGAGACAGTGTCCATTGTATGTCTGTCATAGGAACTAAAGATTATATTGGTCATTAACAAGCCTCTTACAAACTTTTTTTTTTACGGTATGCTAGTTGCCAGTCCTCAAATTGCAGAATATCAGGGATTGGAAATGACCTCAAGAGATCATCTAGTCTAATTTCCCTGACAGAGCAGGAACTGTAGCAAAGGAAACACTCCCCAGTGTGAAGCTACATCTTATGTCAGTGTTGGCCACAACACAATGCAAAGATCAACAATAATTTACATATCTGTGTGAAGAAAAATTGAGATTATTAGCCCATGCGCTTCTAATTGTAAACTGTGTATCCTGGTTTGGCATGGAACAGAGCCAACTTTCTGTTCAAGCGAGGAACATAAAAAACATGTAAAAATGCTGCATAAGCAATGGTTTTCTTCTTCTCATTTCAGATCACTGCACAATTATAATGCCTCATCCAGCTATTAAGGAAAAAAAAGTTTCAGTTAGCAGCTGAAGATGAATCAACCATAGGATATGCTGGGATACAGAGAGAAACGCAGATCATGCTTGCAACCTTCCTTTCTTTTCAGCTTCTAAATGGGACCCAAAGAGGGAAACTCCATCCTCATGGAGTCACTCTGTGTGTAGATATCTCCCCTTCATGGATTCGCAGCCAAGAAGGCCAACCAAATCCTGGGTTGCATCAAGAGGAGTGTAACCAGCAGGTCAAGAGAGGTGATTTTACCCCTCTACTCGGCACTGGTGAGACCCCACCTGGAGTATGGTGTCCAGTTCTGGAGCCCTCAACATAAGAAGGACATTGAGCTGTTGGAGCAGGTCCAGAGGTGGGCCACAAAGATGATCAAAGGGCTAGAGTAACTCCCTTATGAGGACAGGCTGAAGGAGTTGGGGTTGTTCAGCCTGGAGAAGAGAAGGCTCAGAGGGGACCTCATAGTAACTTATCAGTACCTGAGGGGGTCCTACAGAAAGGCAGGGGAAGGAATTTTTAACATAATATCGGATGGGAGGACTAGAAACAATGGATATAAATTAGAGGGGGATAGATTTAGACTAGACATAAGAAAGAAATTCTTTCCAGTGAGGGTGGTGAAATACTGGAACAGGTTGCCCAGGGAGGTTGTGGATGCCCCCTCTCTGGAGGTGTTCAAGACTAGGCTGGACAGGGCACTGGGCAGCCTGGTCTAGTGGGAGGTGTCCCTGCCTATGGCAGGGGGGTTGGAACTCGATGATCTTTAAGGTCCCTTCCAACCCAAACTATTCTATGATTCTATAATTTAATTTTCCATATTTCAGCCTGTCCAATTTTGTGCACTAACCAATGCCATTTCTAGCTGTAGTCAGAAGCTTGAGCAGTGTCTTACATTTCCTTACATATATGAAAACCAGATCGTGGCACTGGAGAAATGGAGTTTCTATTCTAAGTTGGAGTAAGGTCACCTTGAAACCCGGAGGTTCCCACCTGCTCCTTCGGAGGTCTGTAGTGGCGCCAGAAAAGGATGCAAGAGCGACTGAACAAATGTTGCAGTTCAGCAGCACCACCTACTGATAGAGATACAGAACTGAAAGAGTCTGGTCTTTCAGCCAGCACAGGCTGTTCCAAATTAAGGGTGTCTTAGCACTTCTGCAACAGGCTCTATACTAGTGAAGACTTGTTGCAATCTACATTTGGGTTGTGCAATATCATCAGTAGGAGCTTCCAACTACTGGAAGAGGCTGAGTGGAAAAAGAAACCGCAAAAAAACATAAAAAAACCCCAAATAAATCAACACTATATAGAATCGTAAGAGTTGGAAGGGCTCTTCAAAAGCCATTTAGTCCAACTCCCCTGCAGTGGGCAAGGACATCTTGCACTAGATCAGATCACTAGACATACATATATATTTCTATCACTTGCCTGTCTTAAAAGGACAGATAAGCTCATCCCCACAACTGGAACCCAGGGAAGGATCTGCGCTGAACCACAGAGCTCTGCTAACAGTAACATGGATATCTACAAAGGAGCTCTGCAGGTGAGCACTGGGCATGGCGCCTGTGCCAGCCCTGCCGGGCTCTGCAGAATTCTGGGCATGCTGCAAGGCTTCTCTTGAATAAAACACCTAGTTTTGTCCAGTGTGAGAGTCCATAGTAAAGAAAAACCGAACTGTTACCTAGAAAATCTTTCCAAATAAAGCAGAGAACCTGGCATTGAAGCCGGTCAGATCTGTTTCAATAGGGAATGTAAGGCTTAAATTTTACAAGCCACCCCAGCCAGTACAGGCATGTGCATTGCAAGGGGGTTTTGCAGGCAACCTAGTGCCTTTTGTACTGAAAGAGATTGAAAGATGTAGTTCAAACAATCACAGATGCAGACAGGTTTAACTTTATGATGCAGCACTAGCTTTGGTGAACATCCTGCGGCAGACACTGCAAGTATTCAGTGACCATGGGCAATGGCAAGCCCAATGGGCTCAGCAGAGTTTTCAGAGAAAGGAGATGGGGATGATGAAGGTGCATCTGTCCTGCTGCTGCCAATGACAGTATTCCATTTGGAGACTATTCTTGAGATATTACAGGCAGAGATGTCTGGCAGAGGTGTCTGTGCATGGACATTTTTGCACATAGGGTGATAGAACAAATCAGACAGCAAAAAAAGGCAGTTTGGTCCCACAGGCTTGAAAGTGGGGTTTTCTCCATGATATGTAAAATATTTTCCTCGATGAAATAATAATACAACAGAAGCAGCCTCTAAACTCCAGTCCACACTCTTTATATAAGTAGCACTTGAAAAGCCTATGACTTACATACAACAGCCTGGAAGAAGTGGCAATGCAGCAGTACAGATACTCTGTATGTGCTTTCTAATCTGATTAGGCTATATCTCACAGCACCAGAAGTTAATTTTAAAAATGGAATAGGACAGAAAGACACTTATGTAAGCTCTACGGGTTGGCTGGGGCAAAATGAAATACGAATTGCAGTTGTCAGCCTGCAGAGCAGGTACACTCACTATGCAACACTATGCTTTATGGGAAGAAGATGGAGAGACCTTTTAAGTAAGTGGTTCTTTGCTCCCCCAGTTCCTTCATGCCAACACTGAGTGTGCTAGGAAGGGCACAGCAGCTTCCCACCACATTCCTCAGTGCACAATAGAGCTTCCTTGACTTCAGTTACTAGGGCTGCTCAGCCAAGAGGAGAAAGTTTTCTAAAACAGGGGTTTGGATGCCATCTGGTTGTCCCGCATCACTACTGTGTTAGAGAAAAATGACTCAAGAGAGCCAACACATAGCAGCCAAGGTAATAAGCACAACCAGGGAAACTGGAAGAAAAGAGTGTGCCACCTAATTAATGAAAGCATTTTCCTCTCTCCTGGTCTCCACAGAAGTGGATTTGAAGAGTTTTGTACTGGATGCATATAATGAAAATGGACAGCAATATTATCATCATCTTCCACAAGAGATATTGAAAGGCAATAAAAAACACTTGCAGATACACACATAGTCAGCAGGCAACCCCAGCACCTTTAAACAATGAACCTCTGCATGTTCAAAGTTGATTACTCCCTCTCTTCCAATCCATTGCGTTTCTCCCTGCTGGGAGGGCTGCAATTCCAAGGGCTCCATAAAAGGCAGCTCCATTCAAGAAATGCTGTTACATAAAAAGCCACAGCTTCATAAACTTTTGAAGATGTTACCCCTCTAACTTGTTTGGGGCTCTAATTGACTACTGACTTGTGGCTATGCATTATTTGTGCTTACAATTATTTGTATGAGGCAATCAAGAGAAAGCCAACATTTCGTGAGTTTCATTGGAGAACATGTATCCCAACAGCATCCTGGGACTGAAATACAGTAAGTGTGAAAACAGGACAGCTGAGCTCATTGGACTTCTATTCCCAGCGCTCTGTTTTATTATTCTTTCATAGAAAAGACAGTGGCTTGGAATAGGTAAGCAAAATACTGTGCAGGTAGATAGTGACCTCCTGGTAGACGCATGATGTTCTACCACACAAACACAGCAGAAAACCATATGCATCAAAGATTACTGCTACCTTATCCTGCTGGTATTTCAGATCTCTTGTGAAAAATCTGGCTTGGTCACGTCGAGTCATTGTTTCCACAGCTGAGAGCTCCAGAGAGCTCTGGCAAATCGCAATGTGCAAAGGGAAACGGAATCCAACTCGATCTTTCACAGTATGAAAAAATAGCAGCAGCAAGAAAAATCAGAGGAAAGGCATGGGACGGAAAAGCATCACTGTTCCAGATGAACTACAGGAAGTTTTATTTTAATTTCGAAAAGGTAAAAAAATCAGGATACCACTATTCATATTCTCACTCCAATTCTATGTAAATTAATAACAAAGGGTTTTGGTTTTGTACAAATATCTATTTAGGGAAAAACTTGTGCACAAGAGGATTTTTAATGGCTCAGCACTTTCAATAATGGTTTTCCTCTAGTTAGTTTGCATAAACTAAATAGTGGATCTTAGTATTTTTACTGCCTAATAAAACATTGCATAATTTCATCCAAATACCCATCTTTTGTCAGTGAAGCACATTAGGTGTTTGAAAGATAATTCAGCAACATATGAAGTATCTTAATGCTTCTGAAGTAGGCCAAAACCACAGTTGTATCTAAATTAGATTGGTCACTTGCCCAGAACAGCTTGCTATTTTTAAGTTAAAAGCTTCCTTTTCCCCTAGTCAAGTCTATATTTTAACTTCAATGTAATCTTCCCTCTGATTAAAAAAACTAAAAAATAAATCAGATCTATAGGAATGAGTGTGTCAGATCCAAGCATTTGCCTGATTGAACTCTTACAGCCAGCTACATTCCTTTCACTATTGACAAAAGCAGCACTCACTGAGGGAAATGCAAGTTATACTTCCTTTGAGCATCTGGGTTTATGAGCCATTCAGAGACATTCACACACCTCTCTCTCTTAACTGCTTTACACCACATTTTTACTGAAATACAAAATGGTAATGCACGAAAGCTGCTACATCTGCAGGTGATACAAACTGATGTCATGTCAGCTGAGAGTAGGTGAGCTTTGTGCTAGAAAAGCTCTAGAAAGTATATGATAAAAGCCAAAAGGATGCATTAAAAACCTACATCATGCACTACGAAGGTCTGGCTTTGTGATTAGTACTCTATTTCGCTTGGGAGGAAAAACTATGAACGTTCAGTTAAACAGAGAATTGGGAAACAAGATTCAGCAAGATGTAACTCTGGTGTATTCTGGAGGCATAGATAAAAAGCTCTGTTTCAAAAAAATATTACCCACAAAGTGCTATGTGGACTGGAGACTTTTAAATTACAGTTACAACTAAAAATTGATATTGTCATACCACTTTTTTGGTGGAATAACCCTGGTAATTCAAGTAACAAGGAGCAGCGTTGGCCAGTATCACAAATACCACTGAGATACTGAACTCTCTTACTGCAAACAAAGACGTATGTCTGGACTGGAATGTCTGTCTGGAAGGCATCAGTCAGGCAAGGAAGGGGAAACTGGATATAAGCAGCAAGAGCTTCATTCCTCTGCCCACTGTAGGCATATCCAGAGAGATTTCACATAAAAAGCCACATGCTGACAGCAAGCCTAAGACATGACATGAACACTTGACTGCCTTTTTCCTGTTCAAGCTACCTTTAAAGGAATAAATTGTTCAGCTACCCAGTAGAGATTGCACGTGAAGGAAATAAATGAAATAGCTTCCTATAAATATTCTGTTTCACATCTCCATTATTTCTATAGCACTTATCTGTATGTCATGAGATGCACAAGTTGTCACAGGATTCCAAAGCAGCAATAAAGATGGCAAGAATAACTCTATAGCCTGAAGACAGTAGCACCACTATCAAGAAGGAAAACCAGCAACTCTTCAGTTTTCCAGTCCTCACACACATGAATAATTCATTACTTCAGAGATAAAGATGGAAAACAGAAGCAAAACACCACCCAGAACAGCTCACATTACTGTGATACAAAAAGATCCCTTCTGAAATACCTGTGTAATTTTGAGCCCAAACCACAAGCACTTACTCCCTAAGTTGATATTTGGTTTACAATGAAACTTACATTCATCTTCTCTAGCCCATGTAGCTCTTCTAGGGTGAAATTCACTCTCCATGTCAAAGGCTAAACCTAGAGAAAGAGCTTCTTTCTTATGAATTATTGCATTCAGAACATACTATGTTCAGATCCATAAATACTTACCATTTAGGTCATCATAAAAATGTTTCATATTTCTTTTTAAGAGCTTACTAGCAAGAGGTATAGTCTGTAGCCATGAGGTATCATGTAATTATCCAGAAAAGTACACAAGAAAATGCAAAAAAGAGAAACACAAGATGTAAAGTCCTGAAAAGTGCCAGACACATAGCTCGTAGTAAGGTTACTTCTGAAAGACAATGATTTTTTTTCTCCCTGTTAACATAAGAGCAAAGATAAAACATTTACACCACAAGCACAAAACTATCCTGACAATCTCATAAGTCGGGTTGAAGCTCGTTTCAAAAATTGCAATATATTCTTTTAAGCCTGTAATAATTTTTGCATTTGGACAGTGTATAATTTTTATTTTAATTAGATGATTGATCATGGAGGGAGATGCAAGGAAAGAGATCATGAAATTATATCAAAACTGAATAACTGATCACCAGTCATTGACGAGGCTTTTATACTGATTACCATTACTTTCCAGTCAATCCTGGTGATTTCAACAAAGCTGTGGGTCTGAGTATGTATTAATGGAGCATGTTATTGCTTACACAAAATTATCACAACATGTCTCTGCTACTCTGTGTTGATGCATCAAAAAATTTCAGGCCAAACTACAGATTTCTAGTAATTTACAGCAGAACCAAACAGTCCTCACAACGTGAGCTGCCAACTTTTTGAGACACTGTGGTGATGCACACGTTATTGAATATAACATTTCCTTTGTGGTTTCCATTGCTGTATTTCTTTGTAATAAAGTACTTGTAAATACATACATTTTTGTATAATAATTATATCTACTGAAACCTCTCCCCCACTTCCAGTTTCACCTCAGTTAGATATTGCATAAGACTTGCTCTGACAAACCTGTCCAACTCAGGAAAGCACTCCTATACTTATCTGGACTTGTCTACCAATTGTGCTTTCAGAGAGGTGGTGGAGGCCCCATCCCTGGAGACATTCAAGGCAAGGCTTGATGCGGCTCTGAGCAACCTGATCTAGTGCAAGATGTCCCTGCTCACTGCAGGGAGTTGGACTAGATGATGGCCTTGGAAGGTCCCTTCCAACTCAACACATTCTATGATTATATCCATCTGAAGTTTTATACAGCCAGGGAATAATATAAGTTACTACTATATACAAAAAGACTTACCCATTATTCTTCATTCGTATAAAAATAGTTTTGCCCATCCCTCTACACATCAGCTGGGCATCACTCTTTAGGCCTAATTGGTCTTCATATCCACTAGCATTGTACAAACCAAAAGGCCCTCTCTCAGAGCCCATGCTGGATTTCAGTGGAGAAAACTCAACTCCTCAGGAGCATGGTTAGGATCAGAAAAGGTCAAGTCTGCAGTTAGCCGGCATTCAGGCTGATGCTAAGACAGGTGGCAGTACCCCTTTGCTGGCATGCAAGGATACAATCAAACATAGTTAGGTTGATAGTTGCACCAGATGACCTGAAAGGTTCCTTCCAGCCCAGGTAAATCTAGTCCATAACAGGCTCCTCTTGGTCTTGGTCACAAGTCAAAGACAATTCTAATGGAGTGGATTTACTGCCCTGCTCTGAAGAGCAGAAATCAAACACAGTTCTGACTGAAGATACTGCCAGTTTGCTCCCCTGACTGCACTCTCTGACCGGGATGAGACTAAGCTGACAAACAGCCTGCCCATCCACCTTTCCTTACATCCTTACTTCTGCATCCTGGTCTGGTATTTGCAATACAATTGCCCCCATAGTCTCTGCCTGGGCCAGAGCAGTTCCACTAAGCTGTAGGCAGGAGTTGGGCAGTTCAGACCTCCTGCTGAAAGGCAATGAACTTCTGCTGGCTCAGGGGGTTGCACAAAGACGGGACCTTGGAGACACACCAACGCAGGAAACCAGGACGGAAAAAGGGAGCAGCGTGTACAATAGAAAGGCAAAGTAATTTGCACAAGCAGTAGGCTGGGGCAGAATTTAGAGCAGAGTTTCTTTGAGTCCCACTGCAATCCCCAAACCTTCAAGAATAATATTACACTTTTCTAAAAGCCTTTTATTTCTAGGATGTACAAACGATTAGATACGAAAGATTTCTTGCTGTATGAAGGCAAATAAATGTTCCAGCGAAGATAACCTCCCTCTATGCCAAAAACAACCCAACAAAAACTCACCTCAAAAAAACACACCATCTCAGTTTAAATAACTGAAATTAGTATTTGTTATTTAATTCTTACTAATATGGAATTGGTAATTTTGCTTCCCAAAGAGGAGGATACCCTGATTTATGCTAAGCCACATCTTCTGGCAAGTAGCAATCTCTAGGTAGTCTGAAAATGGAGGAGGTGATTGGAGGGGTTTCATGGTGGAATTGGACCAAAGCATGGTGACACTGCTTTTAGAAAGACCACAAATCTGTTCAAACTGCTCCTTTAAGGACAGCTAGAGGTCTGCAGACCAGACATAGATGGGAAGACCTAACAGCTTCAAACTGGTCTACCAGCCCTTCAGCTCAAGCCAAATCCACCATGACTAGTCCTGGGGAAGCCATTACATTGGGATTCCTTACAGCAACCTGGGCCAGCCTAATGGGACCTAGGACAAGGCTATGAAAAATGAAGCACTGCCTAACCAGAGACCCCGATTAAAGACCTACATACTTTCTTCGGTGAAAACATGACATAGAAGACTCTGCCTTCTTTCTCTATGTGCTGATTGAAGCTCCTGGGACTTTTGGTTTGAGCTCTGCAAGCACCTTCCACCTGTCACTGTGCAATTTTTCAAGTGTTACTGGTTTTGGCCCAAGAAGTTAAAAACATGTTGCTCCACATGTCAGAATACATCAGAAAGGAACTCCAGTCGGAAATGCACTCCCCATGTTACATTGCTCCAAGAAACCCTCTGTTGAAGAGGGGAGCTGCAGCAAAGGCAGCACTGCCTTTTATATGCTGTATGCCCTCACCAAGCTCTCAAAGCCAAAATTCATCGAATCTGATCCAAACATCCAGAATTCCACTAAGTGCAGTGTTCCCCAACCTGCAATTTCCCATGTAATTCCCAGTACCCCATCAGGCCAAATTTGGGTCAAATACTGTCTTAAAATGCATTATCTAATCTGGAAAGTCTATTAATTCTCCACAGTTGAAAAGGTGTATCTTCACCAGTGAGGAAAGGGAGAGAGAAATAATACTTAAACAATGTTTACAATTATTAGCCTTAAAAGAAAAGCTCCATACATTCCAATTTCATGCTGCACTCTGAAGCTAAAAGGACTAGAATAATAATTCCAGTAAAGTAATAAAGAAAACAAACCTCACAATATTTCAAAAGCTGTAATTCAATAAATACAAAAGCAGTGAATTTTTGTGCTGGATGTTTCCCTTTAAATTTATGTACTCCTGCCACCTCCATTTTCTAAACTTGGAGATGTTTGGGTTTGTCTTAAATCTGAAAACACTGCCTAAAAATGCCATGGCCAACTTACTCCTCATAGGATGATATCTTGGCATATCTAAGATCAGATTTTCTCTGTCTGACTGGGCAAGTCGCTTTGGATGACACACAGCATGGGACGTTGTCTAAAGTAGAGAAACCCACCCAATGGACAGGATCTGTGCATAAGGCTCAGGGCTAGTAATACATTTTGACAAACTGAGAGATAATGGTCCACATTTTAAGATGGCACCTTCATCCAAGTCAAGCTTCCTTCAATTTGTATAACTTTATTGCAATTAATTTCTTTTTCCTCCCACAGAAACCCCTATCCAATTCCACCAGCCATAGATAAGAGGAGCCCGAAGCTCCCCAGTTCTGGTGGAGAGGAGGCAGAAATGGCAGATGCTCGGTTTCCTAGTTTACACACCTACTGACTGACAACAGCAGCTGCCAACAGTGCTAATTCCAAACAATTCCAATTTGGTGCCTCCTCTAGATTTTAGATGCTGGTATATTTTAAATAGCCTTGTTTTCTGAATAAGAGAAGACTTTACATTTGTGATTCCTACATGCAGTTGCCATATACTGCAAAACAAACAAAAAGACAACTGCAGGCACACACACACACATTCACAAAGTTCAGCCTCTTGTAGCAGAAGCTAGAAGAAATATACCCTTTTGAAGGAGAGCACAGAAGAGAGGGAAAGTAAAAATCCCTGAATCTGAGGTTACCCTTTCCAGATATAGCTACAGGTTTTGACTCTATTTTCTCTGATCCTCAAACTTCAAGCCAAACGTTTTAGTTTAAAAGGGTTTTCATTCTGACCTAAAAGCAGTTTAAACAGAAACAAGAAATTCTCCCTTCTCCACCCTGCCAAATCTGAAGCTGCAATATTGAGGTGCCTTGCAAAACTATGAAACTTTCTAGCTGGCAGTGATAAGGACAAACAATCAGGAAGCTTGCTCTGAAAGCAGGAGATAGAGAACAATTTGCTTTTATTTCACTTGTAAGAGTCCCAATTTTATCTTGAGCTTTTTTTTTTTATTTCTAAGTGGTCTGTACAGGAAAACCAGCCATTGGTTTTAACAGATGGCTAAATTGCCCCATATTACCATCAAGGCAAGGTTTCACTCCTGTCCCAGATGATTGCAAGGCTCCATCCTAAGTCTGTCTCAAGACATCAAGGAATAAAACACAAGTATATTCTTTGTATTTTGTAGCTACGTATTAAAGATCTAGTTCCCTTAATAGTAATTCAGCAGCATCTCAGACCTAACTTTCTTTAACTAAACATTCTTTAAGGGGTGCAAATCTTATTTTATATCCTCCACACTCTCAATGGTGGCAAGTGTTCTACACACTACAATGGAGCTCATGTTTGTACTAGCCAAGGTACCAGACCTGAGGCTCTGGAAGCAGCCCCTACCCATACATGTTTCTTTTATCATAACATTATTCAGAATACATTGAAATGTAGTACAAAGGTTTCCAGCACAGAAGGCATGTGCTTTGTAAACCAGTCTCTATAATTTGAGGTTTACCTGTCTCTACCTTTCCAGCTACTAAGAAGCTTTCATGCTTTGCTTCAAAGAAACAGATCAAACAATCTCCTTTGGGCATCTATTGTGCCCCCACTAATACCTCTTCTTGTCTGGAACCATTGTGACTGGCTAGCTCTCACACAAAGTCATTAATTTCAAATAAAACACAAACTAGCCACTCTGCCTAAAGAGGTAATTGAGTTACTGGCTGTGGGTGGTTTTGCTTTCGGGATTTTTTGATTGGTTGATGGTGGTAGCTTTGGTGTCAACTTTTTTTTGTTTTGTTTTTTTGTGTGTGCATGTGTTTTGTTTTTAACACACGCTTATTTACAGCAAACTTACTAGAAAACATCTACGTACTAACACCACTTGTAAGCAAACAGACAGGATAATGAAGCCAGATAACATCAAATCCTGGTTTATTTCACAAATCTAAGTCTGATACTTTTATTTAAAAACAAAAACCACAAAAAATAAGACAGCACCTGGTGAGCATAAACATACCAAGACAATTTGGAATCTAAGGCTGATGCTACAATCTGAAAACCACAGTCAATATTTGGGACAACTTTCCCTCAAAGCCTAGCACCTGCTAGTACTGGACCTGTCTCTATGATGCTGATACCACACTGGTCTAGTAGTTAAGTGAGCAGGTATTGAGACCAAAAAGGAGAAGTGTAACTGCACATCCCAGAAAAAATATGCCATCTGGGCAAGTTAAGTGTCAGGTTTGATGTTGACAAAGGCCAGGCAAATAGGCTAGCTCTGGAGACACCAGAGCTGCTTAAGAAACCGTGATAATAACAGGCTTTGTCAAAGAGAAAGTATTAAGCCTTCCATTTCAACTCACTGAGGGTGTGTGTTTGAAGAGGATATTTATTCATCCAAAGGCAGAAATTTGATTATTTTTATTAGCCACTACAAGACAATTTTCCTTGATCTCAAGGGGCATATTTTTCAGTATAAATCCCAAACCAGAGTTTTAGAAGGCAAGCACCTTTCTCAAGGAGGCAAAGAAGAGGCTTCTTCCCCATTTGTTTCAAAAGTAAGCCTCCCTGGCATAGATACTATACACAGGAGACATGATTTTGCCAGTTTTACCTGAGAGAAAAATAGGTTAAGCTTGCCATTTCATAACGATTCATCAGGAAGAAGGTTTTTTTTTAAAGAATGTGTTTTCATATCAGGTAAAACCACAGATGTAACTTACCTTGTCTCAAAATGGCTGATTCTGCACCAGTCCACAGGACTGACAGCTTTATTTCCATCTATCTGACCTGAACAATAGCAAAGTAGAAAATATTCTTCCAGATCCACACTTCTGGGGATTTGAACTGATACTACTGATACTATGTAATCGCATTTCACTGTCTAGGAAAAAAACCCACTTACACGTATTTAGTTATGTAATTCAAAAAGTTATTTGCTGCAGCAAATCATTTATATGAGGTTTTCCTCTTTTCTTGGAAATGGCTTTTTCCTCTGCCTCAGACCTTAACAGCCTTGCAATTGCAAGGTTTGTGGCAGTTGCCAAGGAGGAAAGAATCTAATTTTCTAATTCCATCATCATTTGCAAACTAATGACTGTAAGCATATATAAAAATGACATGACAATCTGGAACATAAGCTAGGTTGATGAATACATTCCCAGGTTAGATAAAAGCACCTTTCAACTGGAGCAAGAAAACCCTGTACGTATCTCTGGTTCAAGAATTTAGTCTTTTCCTGGACAACAGATCTATTATTTATTAACAGTGATTAAAACACACCTCTGAGCTGCTCTCCTAGCTGGACTGCTCAAAAAACTCCAGCTGGAATCTAACTTTTGGTTAAAAGGAGCAGTTCCTAAAGCCCCTCCTTGCAACAGCAAGGGGAATAAGCCATCTACTTTTCAATTAGCAGAATCTGCTTCAGATTTGCCCAAGTAATTACATTTTTTTAGTTTTTATACTTAAAACTACTCAAGGCCCCCGAGATCTAACACGGCACATGCATGCATGAGATGTGTGTAAGGGAAACATACAAAAATACCCCACCACAGTGTGGCCATGTACCAACAGCTCTACAAGATTCAATTAGGTACTTTAACATTTCTCTAGGACAGATCTATAATTGATCTTTAGGTCAGATCTATAACTAATATTTAGGTCTACAGCCCCCCAATATCAGCAAGAATTCAGTTTCATGGGTGATCCTTAAGCACATCTGTGAATTTTACTCTTAACTAACTGTAAAAAATGCCAGTCAGCAGGCTCTGCTCAGAGCTGGCTGACAGGACAAACCTTCACTGGACAAAGCTATGCACACATACGCTGCCAAGCCCCTTCCTGGCATTCAAGTATTGACAAATGACCTTGTTTTCATTGTGTCCAAATTATATTATTGAGCCAGATCTCTCAAGTGGAGATCCATGAAAAGTGTCCGCAGGCAATCAAAGATGCAATAATACTCTCTTCTTGATTTTTTTTGAAGAAGCAGCCTGAAAATTGGGACAGTAATTTATTTTTTGCCCATCAAGAAAATTCATATTCTCATCTGCTTATGGATAATAGATGAGCAATGTTATTCATCAACAGCCATCCAGCCTCCCAAGGTGATACAGGCTGGATTAGCATCCATTGCTCTGCAGTCCTACATGTACTACATGTTTTACTTAATGCTTTTCCCTTCAAAGATTTCAGCTAGCCCTCACATAACAGATCCTGAGGATCAATATGTTCTATTTGTATTTTAGTACTACCGAGACAACCCTTCAAAGCAGGAGCAGATTTCTAGGTAAACATGACATTTTCAAATTGGAACAAATTGGGGAAATACTGATCTGGCATGATACCTATGAATTCTCCCACCAGCAATAATACCTTCCTTTTTGAAAAAACATGTAACAGATTTTACACTTTGAAAAACAATAGTTACATTTGACTATTTTACAGTGATTACAAACAGAGATTTAGAAAGGTGAAATGGTGTCAACCCTCTAAAAAGAGCCAGTTAACCAGGAATTGGAATCCAGTACTCTTCACAAAGAGCATATCACACTTGTTACCACAAAAATTTCAACATCATTCAATACACGTGTTCTCCAAAACTAGAGGATCAGATGGGTGAGTGGCTGCAAACGTTTCACAGTGCATCCTCTCTCACACCAGAGGTCTATGGCAGCCTATGTTGGATAAAGTTCATGTTTTCAAATGTCACTAATTTTGTTGGCTATGAACTTAAAAAGAATAGCTGACATAACACCTGTCATTTTCCCCTCTCAAAATCTGGGTGCCATTCACAGCATCCAAAAGATTTCCACTAATTTCCCTGTATCTGAATGAATCTCTTAGTATCCAGGCTCTTAGAGTGCTTTTAGCATCCTAAGCCTATCTCAGACATAAACAACATCCCTCTTCACCTCTGGAGTCCGACTTCAAGAAGGACCAGACAGTAATAATCCAAAATACAAACCAGTATATAGTAAAAGCTTTACATAGAAGAAAGAATCCTGAAGGGGCTACAGGAAAGCTGGGGAGGGGCTGTTTGCAAGGGGGTGGAGCAACAGGATGAGGGGCAATGGTTTGAAAGTACAACAGGCCAGGGTTAGATTAGACTTCAGGAAGCAATTCTTCCCCATGAGGATGGTGAGACACTGGCACAGGTTGCCCAGAGAGTTGGTGGAGAGCCCATCCTTGGACACATTCAAGGCCAGTCTCTGAGCAACCTGATCTAGTGCAGGATGTCCCTGCTCACTTCAGGGTGTTGGACTAGATGGCCTTTGAAGATTCTTTCCAACTGAACACATCCTACGATTCTAAAATTCTGTATGTCAGCCACTCCCAGCTCCAGAACAGGTTTCAAATGAAAAGCAGAGAGAGACTTCATTTATATCAACTGTTACAATCCTTATTCCTGCATTTTTATCAAATATTTTCTGTAGCTAAACAGAAGTAGTTCAGGGTAGACTGAAGTCAGGATGGTACAGACAAGGAAACTTTAGTGATGAAGATACCATGTATCTACCACATAATAAATCTGCACAAACTACAGAAAGTGTTTCTGTACAGTAAGCAATGCAATCTAGCACCAACACAGTTAAAATAGCTCTGAAAAAGCTAGCTCAGCTACTGCACGCAGCCCAGTTGAATAAGCTCATCAACTTACCCACTGCAGCATCCCTAGTACCCATGCTAATTTGCTGAGGTAGGTTTATTTGCTTGTCTATGGGGGCACTGGTGATTTCAGCACTATGCATTACTGCAGTACATGACTTCTGTTGCCCTCAATATTTGTCAGTTTATCATCACAGTGACAGAGTTTAGCATGCATTAGCAGCACAACCGAGTGATACACAGCTCCAGAAGAACACTGGGCACTGTACTAAGATTAACACTAAGGAAAAGTAAGCCTCAAAACCTGTGTTCATGGACTTCTAAAGACCAAACACTCGCCCTCTGCTTGGTGACATCTGAGTCTCTTCTTTAGGACACTTCTGCCTGTTCAGGTGCTTCCCAACTGTTTATTTCATCACTTTCACATTTCCATTTTGACTGGCTCCTGCCCACAGAGTGAGGGAGAAGGGGAAGAGTTGGCTCTGCTGAAAACAAAGTTAAAAAATCCTCTGGTTCAGAAGCTGATCACATTCTCGTGCTTTTTATCTTAAATCCTCTGGACTATCTTCTCCTCTCCCCTGCCTCGAGTCTGAAATTTCTCTGAATCACTTTTCTCCTAGGATAAGACTGTCTTTCCAGACAGTATTTAGAAAAAGACAAAGAAATATTAAGAATATTCTTTTTCTATCCTTTATGCCATGTAGAAACCATATATTATTGGCTGCAAGCCTGCAACAAAATTACTGAACCAATTCTTAGAGAGCCAAAGATTACAGCAACCACCACAAAAAAAAAAAAATAATGCTTTGGAGATTGAAAACACCAAAAAAGCTAAAATTTCCAGTCTATTCTTAATCATTTGGCAGAAGTGCATGCTGTTTGTTGCAGTGTTTAGTTTTTGGCTTGGTTTTGTCTGTACTTCATAAATCTGACAAGTATTCCACGTAACTTTTCCTACTTTAGCTCACAGATCTCACAGTTCTGCAGACCAATTGTAAGATTTATCATCCACTGCATTACACGTGACCCTTGCGTTGAAAAGTGTTGCATTAAGTGGGAAACCTTTGTTAGCAGTTGATAAGATTGACAGACCTGTCTGGGAACTCAGTTGCATCAAAAAACTAAACGAGCAACTCTGAAAAACTGAGATTCTGGCATGAAGGATCTTTCTGTTCAATAACTGAGTCATAACAAATGGATATACTGTAACTATAGACAAAAAAAGAGCTACTTTAAATCCATAATAAATGTAATTCTTCATTGCCTTACTGCTTTATGTTATTTCCTTTTAAAAATGACAACAAGTATCTTCATACTGAGGAAGATATTGAGGGGGGGGGATTCTCTCCACATCCCAAATAACCCTCATAAAACTAAACTTTTAGATCCTACCAAGTCCAGAGCAGCTTAATTGCCTGTAATGGCAATTTCAAGCACTGCAAATCATATACAGCTCTCCCATGAAAGCATTAAAGAGGAGAGACTTAATTAGCATCCCTGATTAAATAGCAATTCATACAGACATTTTATTTCCCAACTAGGGAGCACAGTTCTCTGAAGCAGCACCAAAGGCAAAAACACTCCCCCTCTCCCCACCCAAAAACTCACCTCTGCCTACTTTCTTCAGGCTTGATTGTGGCAAATGTTTATTACTTATGATGGAAAGGCTACTGCCAGACATGCTCTGAACACCATTAACAAGTTTCACCTGCTTAATCTGAGAGATTGTAAAAGAAGATTGCAAAAGAAGAGAATGGTAACAGTAACTATGTTAAACAGTTCAGATAGCGCAGCACCACTAGGAAGCGCTAGAAGAATCCCACTGCAATTGTACTTCAGTAGCTTGCAGTTCTGGAGGAGGGAAGGGGAGATAAGAAGTTCTGACTAATCACACCTATTGTGATGTTCTTCGAAAGTATGAACTCCTCCCCAGGACATCTGGGATTCTATTTCTTCACCTTCCTTGGTCTTTGGGAATCCCTAATTGATGGAAAACAGCAAGGAAGAGCAATACTAGGAAGTAGAGTATGTCTCCATACAGACATCCTCCCGTTTGAACCACCAAGCATAGCAGCAGAGGTTACTATATACTGCATGTAGTATGTGAGAGCTGTGATATAGGAAAACATTTGTTTCCCCAATTTCCAGCATCTGCATGTACTTATTCACCAATTGGTTCTGTTCAAGAGCTGCTAGTTTGTCCATGTTTATCAATGGATTTTGCAAGATCTCCAGACAAAACCAGGAGTGTCTGTAGGAAATGGAGTGTCTGTAGCAGATATTGGGACAGAAACAACTGCTTATCTCCAGAAAGCTCACACACTGGCCACATTCTCTGCAGGCTGGAAGGATCATATCATCCCCTTCTGAAGCCTGAGAACATGCTCATTTTATGAGGCTATGTCAAGTGGGAAAAATTTATAGGAAGTAGTGATTACAACAACAAAGAATTATGGAAAGGGAAAAAAAGTAATTCAGGAGTTTATGTGCAACAACTATCAAGTAAGATTTTAACAGGATTAAAAGCATACACATGCTACAATTAACAAGATGGTAGAGGATCTATCAGTTCTCACTTCCTGAAGACAGATTATTTTTGGCTTTAAATGATAAGGCGCAGCATCAAGAACCAATTCATAAGTGAGACCCTGGATACCACCTGGAGTGCTGTATGGGAACACATTGATATTTTGAAAGCTTATCTCTTAGACAGCAGCAACATTCCTTCACTTAGATTAAGTGAAGTAAGTCTGTAATGAGGATAAACACACTGTTGTATGGCAAGACTCCAGTAAATAAGCTAGGCAGACAGAACAATAACAGATGGGATATAAGAGAAGAGTGAGTTACCGTATTTAGTGTTTGGACCTTCATTTAGATATTGTTTACTGCTAACACACCTTCTGGAGTTTTCCAGGTCCTTTCCACAGGCCTTCAGAAGTCAAATTTACATATAAAAACCTGAATAGTCATTTATATTTGAGTATTAGCCACATACTGGTAAAGAACACTTAATTTTTGACTAAACTGGAGAAGCATAGTCTTGGAGTAGCATATATTTCTGTAGAATTGAAAGAAACTAATTTTCCCATAACAATCGTCTTATCTTTAACTGTTACACTTACAAAATACAATACAGGTATTTGATAACAGCATTCAAACTATTGATTGCTTCAAGATGCTCAAAGCCTCACAAGTGGTATTTGTCTTTTCTCTAGTTTAGTCAATGCCACCAAGAAGTAAATAGCCAAGATTTTTTGATGAAGGCTTTCACAGTCCCAAAAGAATTCAGAGCTATCACTGAGCATGCAAAATAACTTACAGATGAGTCTGAAGCAGTTTCAGTTATTTGCACTGTAATACTTGACTGCTCAGTTGAAAAAAGATGCTTGGAACAACATATGGTACCAATTACCTATATCCTCCTGTAACCACTATTTTTTATTTTCACATATAATTTATTTGCACTGCTTGGCAGCTCAACTATCTCTCTCGCTTCTCTTGAGGAATACCACATGCAGATGCTATTTATACTCCAAACAAATTATTTCTGCAGCCATATTCTTCACACAAAGCCTATCCTTGTGTCGCATCCAAGTCAGAATCAAGTGTCAGAATATGTGACTGTGAAAGATGCCTTGGCACTTTTTATGAAGTAAACACAGAATCTTGGCAAAAGTTCTGTTTTAGTAATTACATTCTATCAGTAGTTCATCTTTGCTAACAAACAGCTGATGAATTCTATCCCAGAAGTGACTGGTAGCATATCTCAGGTTCCAGGAAGTTGTTAAATAGAACAAATAATAATGAGCACTATAATTACAAGACTTACTTCTTGTGTATCTGCTCTACAGTATTTTATGCTCTTTTCCAGCTCTCGGCATCCCATCTCAACAACAGATGGTCTAAACAGAAATCACCAGAGTAAATCTCTGAGGAGACCTTCTCTTTGAAATGCTGGTCACCAGGAAAAATACCAATGGCTCATTAGAGCTCCTTTCCCTCAGCCTACATCACCACTTTTAAAAGTTTCCAGTGCTAAGCTGGAAAGGGTGTCCCTCAGCCATGGTGGGTAATTGTGTCAAATGCACAATTTGGCTAACAAATACTAACAAATCTTTTAGCACCACTTTCATTGACACATTTAAGAATCAAAGGAAAACAAAACAAAACAAAACCAAAAAAACCAGAAAAACCTAGAAAAAACAAAATCAGCTTTCTTGGGGCAGGAAGGGGATGGGTGGGGGTGTATGATCTGACACACAAGAACTACTACAAAAAGCCCCACAAGTGTCATAAGCATAGTTCTGCCCTTGGGTTAAGTGTCAGGGTCCATTGACCTCAGTTTTGCAATGAGTCCAACAGGTAATGAAAAGCATTACAGAAAAACACAGCACTGTCACGAAGTGGTGCCCCAATTACTGTATGGTAATATAATGTATGGCTCCATTAATAATTATCCATAAAACCTCCAAACATGCAAAGTTTTTGGAGGCATCTCTGTCAGCTCACCTGAGATGTGTGGTGCTGCAAATATCTCATCACTTGTCAACCACCCCACAGGCTCAATACTTGTCATAACATCACTAAAGTGGATAAGATTTGTTTTACAGTAATAAAACTAAGTCCAAGCTTGAAATAAAGTTAACACCCAAGAAGTTCAAGGTAGCTGACTCAGGGCCATACATAAGTCAAGATTGCTCTGGCCAGTGAGACTCAGGTGAGGAGATATGGGCTGAGTGGTGACCTCCATTATATATCTCCCAGGAAGGGTTAGAGATGAAAGAAGACAGAGGGACATAATGACCTTTTCACTATTAGCTGTCCGACTGCAGCAAATCTAAAAGCTAAGCAAGATCCCATTGAAAAAACTGGCAAGTGTGGTGCTTCAGCCTCCCCTACAGATTTTATTTTCACAGCTCTATTATTTATGTGGCATAGCTGACAATAATATTAGCTGGGGGCTGTTCTCTACTACTTGTTGTACCTGGGTTTGCGTATTAATTGCTTAACCATTCTGCTGCATATGAGCAAGTCAAAAATAGGTCTGCTGCTTCTCCCAGATTTCTATCTATGCTGTGGTAATACAAGGTAGAAAGTGTTCATGAAAGCAAAGGGGCACAGTTCCAAGAGACAGGCAAGGGACAAGATGGTTCCATTTATTGGTGAGGGCTAAGTGTCCCATGACAAATGCTTTGACTAAAAACAAAACAAAGAAAAAAGCAGAGCTCTTAACATTTGGTTCAAGGCTTCATGGCAATTAAGCAATAGAACCATAGTAAGCACCTGCGCTGGTTTCTGTGAGTAGGAAAACTCCTAAAGATGTCCTTACTTTCACAAACTTCAAAATAAAACAAAACAAGAGGTATTATTCAGTACCAATATTTCTGAAAAAATTCCAAGCCTAATACAAGTCCCACTGATCAGCAAATCATCTCTCATTATGGGTTCCTTGATAATAACTACATGCATAAAGAACACAGCAGAAAAATCTCTGTCCCTGGTAGCTGGACGGCAGGTGAAGTACTGCGAGAAGTAGACAAAAGGCAAAATATCTCCTAACCTGACACAAAGAAGGCAGCTCTTGATTCACATGAGGTTATGATTTCGGGATCAACCAACCACTCTAGCCTGTGAACAGCTTGTAGAACCAAGTATCGTAAATACAGTTTTAAAAAATTATTTTCCTATTTACTGACAATTCAAACAATTTTCCAGTCACTCTTGCTCACCTACAGAGAGAAGCAAAGCTGCCTGCACTTCACCATAGCACCATATGTCTTTAAGAAGATTCCCTAACCATTTTGTTGCGAAGGTGCAAGCTGGGAATACTACGGTCCTACAGAGTCACAGCATTTCTAAAGAATTAAAACTTTCCCTCAGGCTTCACTATAGCAAGTACATCCACCCATCAGTCTTGTGAGCCCTTCCCCTCAGACCAAAAACCTAAATTAATTCAGAATTTTGAAGTAAAGTGCTTACACAGGCCCCAGATGTCTCAACAGAAAAAGGACAGCATTGGGCTCAATTCTTCCAGCCTTCAAAATGGAAGTCTAAAGAAATACACTCTTTTTGGGATTACAGAGTTAACCCCGAGAGGAAAAGCATTCAAAAGACCGGGAACTGTCTGAAAACTAATACTGACTTATATAATAGGTTTTGTTTAGTGAGGGATGAGCTGATACTACTTCACTGATTTAAGTGAATAGGCTCAGTGCCAAAGCTATCAATGGAATTATATCTGCTTATGCTGCTGGGAAGTTCTGCTCTTTGCACAGCATTCAGTGAGGTGTAAAATGAGGACTTACTGTTACTTGCTAGGACTCATTTCAAAAGCAATTGTTGCACCTGTTCATACCAACACAAACACAAACAAATTTTTCTGGTTTTCCCCAGAATCTATTACAGTAAGATCTAGATTGAAATTATAAAGCTAAGATTTATATTCCTAGACATTTCTTCATTCTTTACTAATAACTTTATCTAAAATGTATTCATTTTCCTAGAAATTATTTGTTTCTGATAATTAGACACAATAACCAAATCCTTGCATCTTCTCTCCACAAGAAAAGAATTCTTTCTATGTACTGGGGGACCTCAAAAGATCATCTAGTCCAATTCCCCTGCTGGAGCAGGAGCACCTAGATTGGGTCACACAGGAATGCATCCAGATGGGTTTTGAATGTGTGCAGGAGAAGGAGACCCCACAACCTTTCTGGGCAGCCTGTGCCAGTGTTCTGTCACCCTCACTGTTTTTTGTTATATTTATGTGGAACTTGCTATGTTCCAGCTTGCACCCACTGCCCTTTGTCCTGTCATTCCCAGCTCTTCTGAGGTTATATCTTCCAGGTATTATCCAAGAAATGACAATCCCTAAAGAAAGTAGTGAATTGCATACCCCTTTAAGTGCAATAAAATAACAGGTGGCTAAACAAGTCATATTTCTTCACAGGCAAATCTTGTCTTTATCTGCATAGCACAGTGTTTTCTCCTCAATGCAGCTCTAAGCCAAACTGATGGACTTACTCCAAACACACTGTCAGACTCACAGGTTGAAGGGCTTGGTTCTGGTAAATGGTGAATATTTTTAGCTTCCACCGGGCTCCTGCATTCAAAATGCACAAAAATCAGTACAAATGCATGGACCAAGTGACCTTCAGACATTCTTCCCAATTTCATTCTTCTACAACCATGCACCATGAGGTTTCACAATGCCCAGCACATCTCTTGAGGTAGCACACTGCTCAGAGATCCTGGGAGAAGAATCACATAATCTTAGAATATATTGAGTTAGAAGGGATCTTTAAACGCCATCGAGTCCAGCCCTCAGCAGCAAGCATGCACTTAAGTGCCTCCAATCAGTAATGAGGCTACATTAAGATATCACCAGTTTTAGACTTCCATTACTCCTGTCTTCAAACTGTCTGACTCTTTACATGGCTACACACTACAGGGGACAGCGATACATGTGCCAAACTCTCACAATAACCTGTGGGATAACTACATTCAAGATCTTTCTTTCAGAAGGCAAATTTTTTTTACTTGCCTGCCACTCTATAGAAGGACCATGGCTACTAAATACATTTTTATAGCCTATTCTGTTTTGGCTTTTTCCAGGTCTGTTCAGAAAAAAGAATGTTTGCGCAATGGCTATCAGTGAGGTATCACTTAACCTCAAGGGAAACTAAGGAAAGTTTTTATATACTAACTGTAAGAAATAGGCTAAAAGACACAACTACGGTAGCATTATTTTTTAAACAATTCATGACATTTCAAATTCATTCAAAATATTTGCAAAGGAAATGCCAAAGATTATTACGTCATTAAGAGAGTTTGATAAAAAGATCACCACTGGACTACATTAAATTGTGAGGCTGAATTTTTTAAAGGAGACAGACACAAGCATGTGAATTCCAGTGGGACTGAAGTGTCTACCTTAGACTTCTAAGAGAAAAGTGCCCTGAATCATTAATCTCTACTTCGGTTCTGAAATACTAGATTTAATTATGTTTTGGTCTAAAGGCTGGCATAGACTAGGAAAGATGTAATCCCTACCCTGCTTCCATCGACATCTGCCAAGCATAATCACAAATAGCACCACCATTTTTAAGATCCACTGGACCACATTTTGAAGCCTTTTATCAGTGAAGAAATTTCCATTAACTGAGAACACTCCACACAAGACATCACTCTCTATGTTGCATAATTCAGCTACTGAATACAAACTCCTATTTCTAACTCTTCCCCTACTAAATTTTTATTATGCATAGCATACTCCAGTGCATACAACAGCTCTTTTTAGGGCTTATCATTGCAAAATGACAAAGTGTCAGCTTTAAGCTACCCTTGAAGATTTTCTCCTCCTACAAAGATGCCAATCTGAGAAATTACAAGTGATGGCATGTGTGTGTTCTATCACATGTCAGCAGCTATGAACAACAGCTGAAGAGTGCTTCTCTCCTCCTGTAAACAAAAGAAATCTTTATTCCTGTAGTAGTAGATCTTCCACAAAAACTGTGAATTTTGATGGCTACACAGTAGAAATAACTCATGATCCGTCTAAATAAAGTTCCCTAGAAATAAAGTGTGATGTTGAAGATATTTATTTGCAAGGCAGTTTAGACATCCTCAAACACAACTCATTCTATAGTATATTATGCATTTCAGATTCCTCTGCACAGCCAGCCAGTGACAGAATTTCACCTCACATTTTAAGAAAGCTGCCATCTTCTGAATAAAATACAGAGCCATGTTCTAAATCGAATGTAGAATATTAGTATGCAGTTACAGAAGAGGAAGCAACGATCACATCGGGTAGCTGGGACAGAATTAATCCTATTAAGAAAAAGCGGAAGCCACATTCTTTTGTGATACTTGTCCCCCAGTTGGATCAATAGCTGACTCAGCTTCCTGTATGAAAATAAGGATCCTCCTTCCAAAAACACTGTGGCTGCCCATCAGCCATCCAGGCAGCATTTTACGCTTTCCATAATCATCTCCAAACACACAGTGTTGCATTGGCCAGTTCTGTAAGTGTGTCAAGGCCAGAGGAGTAATGGCTTTGTGCAAAGATCCCCTATTTTTTCCATTTACACTTCCAGCTTCTCTTCCAGTTCTGATTTCTACTGTTAAAGGAAGCTTCCACTGTAAGAATAGCTCCACTCAGATTCATTTCTACCAGCAGTGAGCAAATCTTCCATCTTGAAGACGGCAACATCATAACCTGCCACACAACTAGCCTGCACAGATAGGACTACAGAATAAATCTTGCTACAAACTTTCCCAGAACAATAAACAGCTACACATCTACTTTACATACAAACATCTTAAAAATATAAGCAAAGAAGCATGATCCAGCATAGCAGAAAAATAAGGTGGTGAATAAACAGACAGATTCAAAGGGATCTTCACATAGAAACTAACTTGGCATAATCATTGATAATATAAATACAGCAGAATGTATGGTACCTACATAAACTTTCTTACACCAGCCATTTTCTCTTGCAGTGCATGAATACAGCTTTGATGAATAGAAGTGTCTGGAGGCAGCCATACGTTTTGCTTTCAGACCCAAGACAGTATCTGGCCGTGTCAAACCTGACAGTGTTTGGAAGACTAAGCATAATAATCATGTGTTCCTCATTCTGACCCAATAATAGAACTACTGATGTAGTTCTTAAACAGTAAGGTGGCTTGACATTTTGGCTACAGCCAAAGTCAGAACTTTTTGCTTATTTTCATTCCTGATCCAGAAGCAAGCAAAGAAGAGCCTGAAGTACTGCAACGTGAAGTTGTTACCTGCTGCTGTTCGAAGCTTTTCAACTGCAAGCTCTAACTTCAGGAAGCCTGGTGCAAAATACCACACCTGCTGGGGAAAGCTAAATTACTAACAGCAGTCCTGCTTGTTACCAGCCAGCCAAAAAACTCTAGGCCATGTGGAATAAAAAGGTGCATGAAGGACAAAAAAGGCCCACCTTTATGCTACTTGGCCAGTCTTTAATCCCAAAGGCTCCAAGTAGTAGCAACCACTCTTCCACCACCAAGTAGTAACCCTTCCAGTGCTGCTGCTTCCACCCTTGCCAAAGATTACTGTGTGCCTCAAGGCAGGCAGGGAGATGGGTCTCCATAGTTTTCATCTGCTTTCCAAAGAGGACACCAGAGGATAATGCTAGAGTCTCTTAATTCCTTTGTAGTGTTAATTATTTACATGCATGTCTACCAACAAGGAAAGAATAACTGATATATATTAGTTATTATATATATACAGCTATTTTTCTTCATTCTGTCCTTCAACAAAAGGTGCACATTTGCCAGGAGCCCAGCTGTCCTCAGCCTGCACACCTTTGTCACCCTCAAGGAATACAACTGTCCATGTAAATCTTGGATACATCTAAATCTACACACATCTGAGTCTCTCTGTGTATAGATGCATGTGTACATATAGGCTACAGTTCCCATCTCTTTCGACTGTAGGTTATGCTCCTGCTGTAACTTAACAGTGTTTTAGATGGCTACTTGGATTAGATAGTGCTTTAGTTCAGATCAAAGTTCAGATCAAAATCTAAGCTGCAACAGCTTTTGAGGGAGCCTGTTTCAAGACAACATCTATATAACCTTTAAAGAAGGAAAATTATCCCACTGACATTCCATCTCACCTCTTAACATTAGTACATCCATAAATGAAAAGAATTAATTGGTAGCCACAGCTACTTATACACAGTTGTACACTAGACACTAACAAGACCTCAACAATCAGCAGCAGCTTTCAGATTTAGTGGAGTTCAACCAAGAAGAGTTACCAAAAGCATAACATAGAAGTTGGTACATTTGGTAATCTGAAAAATTTTCCATAGAATGACAGGCGCAGATTCCCCATCTTCCATATGAGTTTGTTATCCAGTCCCTCAAACTGTACTTTGCTCAGAAAAAAAATGTAAGTTGAAAGTGTATTGTACTATAAACTCAGTCTCTTCCTTGATCAAAGGTTACCTGCACACTCTTATTCGCTTTACAGACTATCAGTGTTGACCATCATCAATGTGATTTTTAGATTGTCTGCATGGCACAAGGAAGCAATTAATCTTGACTGTAAATACATGAATGTGATTAACCATCACAGCATCTTGTGGCAAAATCTAAGCTGCAACAGCTTTTGAGGGAGCCTGTTTCAAGACAACATCTATATAACCTTTAAAGAAGGAAAATTATCCCACTGACATTCCATCTCACCTCTAACATTAGTACATCCATAAATGAAAAGAATTAATCGGTAGCCACAGCACATAGCTTTTATCTAGCAGGCACACGAGCCATACCTTAAGCATCTCTCAGCAATTCTTTTCTTTAACCTCTTGAAGCAAATCACAATTTAAGCAGCTCTGCCCTTGCCATGCCCTTCTGTCACAATTTTCTATGACTTGGAAAATAGCAGCAGAAGTAAAACACAGCATCCTTAAACAAGAAAACTGGTATCTTATGGAATTCATTCAGTAAACATTTATTCCTCAGAAATAAAATAGCTTTTGTGTTACTCAGAAGAGAAGGCAGCAAGTTCAGATATAAAGAACAAAAGAACAAACTAAATAGGGATGCCTTTCTGATACTGTCAGTGTGGGCACAGACGTGATCTGCAAATAATAGCATGTGGGGGGCTTTTAAAACACATCTAAAAATAAATTTAGGAAACTTGAAGGTTTTTTTA
The DNA here is from genome assembly GCA_013400935.1 of Turnix velox. Taxonomy (NCBI): domain Eukaryota; kingdom Metazoa; phylum Chordata; class Aves; order Charadriiformes; family Turnicidae; genus Turnix; species Turnix velox. The sequence goes on along the minus strand of VZTY01030596.1, from coordinate 82,885 downwards.
GAGGTCCATCTTAACATTCCCCAAGCCCACTACTCTGTCCATTACTAAACCACTTTGGCTAAGATATAAATATTCTTTTAAAGCAATAAACATTATTTGACAATTTTCACTTAAACCTTCCCTACCTTCAAGGTTTTATCTTCATAAGATACCTCTTTATTTATATATAATCTGCACACAGTCAGACAGAGGTAGAATACAATGCTACAACTCAGTTTTCAATCTTAAAAAGCATAAAGCTGTAATAAATTCTACCAGTACCAGTTCAGCTCCTTTTTGCATGAGGAATTACACCGAGACAAATCAAAACATTTCATGGCTTCTCCAAATTGCTTTTGAATGTTGTCCTTTAGCACCTCCAGTTCTTTACATCAAACCCCATTTCCAGTGAGACTACACTAGTAGTACGAGGTCTATATTTCTGTCAAGTCCCTTGGAGACCCTTGGCAACAGCTTTTGTAAATCTAATGCCTCCTTGGAAACTCCTGTTGTGTAAAAATAGAAAAAAAACAAAAACAAAAACATTCTTATGCTAGATGAAAAGCTGAATACAAATGTGGGAAAGCAGTCTTTCTTTCAGTCCTCCCAAGTGCAGCTATGAAGCCAAACCATTAATCTCTTCTCTCAGAACCATGAAGTTCTACCACATTTATCTATGCACTGCCAGGTATCGCTGCTGCTTCTTGAAAACTTAAGGGCTGCTATAAGCACTTGAAAAGGGAATTCTGAAAGATAAACCATAGACAGTCTTCATCTACTTGAATGAAAATAAAGCAGCAAAGCCCTTTTTCTACTCCTTAGAGGACCACGGTCAAATTCAGAACTGGGAAAAATCACTATTGCTCCATTCAGGCTACAACTTTTCAAGGGTAAGCATTTGGCTCATTTGCCTGCTGCTTTCTTCAGAAACTTTCATTGTCATTGCCTCTTCAACACATTCTGCTTACTGAAACATCAATGTGTGAAGTCCAGAAACCATCTTACACACCAGAGTTTCCATGGGTTTTGGAGGTTTTAGCCATGTTTTTCCATGCTTCCTAATAGACGTGCCCTTCTAAAGTCCATTCAGTGACAGGAGGCTAACTACTACTTTACAATCACTTCATTCCTACAGCTTCAGGACAGCAAGCAAGGTAGACTTATACACAGTTGTACACTAGACACTAACAAGACCTCAACAATCAGCAGCAGCTTTCAGATTTAGTGGAGTTCAACCAAGAAGAGTTACCAAAAGCATAACAGAAGTTGGTACATTTGGTAATCTGAAAAATTTTCCATAGAATGACAGGCGCAGATTCCCCATCTTCCATATGAGTTTGTTATCCAATCCCTCAAACTGTACTTTGCTCAGAAAAAAAATGTAAGTTGAAAGTGTATTGTACTATAAACTCAGTCTCTTCCTTGATCAAATACTGGCATTGAAAATTGCCAGAGGCAATCCAAGAAACTTAAATATATTGACACTGTAAACCATCAAAAAGAGTTAGCATATTCACAAGTGTTCCTCATGGACACATGGTGCCAGGCTGCTGTATGCCTTTAGAGACACTCATACACATGCCCATACTTAAAAAAAAAGTCTTTCAAATAGCGATGCTACTGGCACACAGCACAAGATAGGCCAAGGACAAACAAGTGTAGAGCAATAACTGTGCCACTGCTCATGCTCATTCTGCACCACATTATCACCTTGTTGTGGTGACAGGCCATTTCAAGCTGGGTGCACAGCGTGGGCCAAAACAAAGTCACAGCTGACATTCAGTTTCAGTCTCTTCACTTTGATCTGAACTAAAGCACTATCTAATCCAAGTAGCCATCTAAAACACTGTTAAGTTACAGCAGGAGCATAACCTACAGTCGAAAGAGATGGGAACTGTAGCCTATATGTACACATGCATCTATACACAGAGAGACTCAGATGTGTGTAGATTTAGATGTATCCAAGCACACATATAGGCAAACCTCATCAAACCAGAAGGTCCCAGTCTTCATTTAGAAACCAGCTGCAGATGAAGCAACAAGGCAGGAAAGGCACTATTCAAACTGGTTGCACCAGGACAGGCCACACTGGTTGATGGCTGACAGAGCTGGTCAGGCATTACTCAGGAGGGAGTTTTGCAAGGACCTAAGGGGATGCGTAAGGTCCAAGTTCACTCATTACTTCACTTAAAGCAATTCACTTAATAAATTGAATGCACATTTCATTTCAAAAGAGCCTATCGATTTTACCCACAAAATAATCACATAATCCCAGAAAATGTTAAAGGGTTACATAGGAAATCACAAACTCATGGCTTTAATTGAGCCTATCAGAGTGCAGTGCTGTTAGTTCCTTGCTGTGCTTAAGTGGTCTAACAGGTAACTGTACATGACAAAACACTTGTCTTTGTTATAAACAGGAATCCTAGATCAGTATCTCAGTTTGTCTTGGCTGTGCAAGGAAAAAAATATCAGAAGAGCTCTAGAGAAGCTGATCCTGTAGAACTTTTTTTTTTTATTTGACAGCAAAACCAGGTATTCTGGTAGGATCTACAACCAAGGATAGGTGTGCAAACCAAGCAATAAAGAAAAAGTGGAAATCGCAGGCAACAATAAACCAAAGAGCTCACGTTTGAGCTGACCCATGCTTATGAACAAAGTCACACATCCCTGCAAATAATGCCCAGAGGGCATGACAGCCAGCATTTCCAAATACTCAGATATATTTCTGACAAATAATTCCTCACATGTATTTTCAGTTACCCATCTCTCCTGTAAGACAAGTTGGAGCAGACCCAGAAAACCTCACTAACTTACATTTATGATACTTTTGAGGTTGAGTCAGAAAACAGCCAGAGATTAAAACAGCATGAGATTGGTATCAAACAATATATACCATCTCCAAAAACTTCGCAGCTTTGACAATTACATAGTATCTTCCCTAACAGGAAAGTTTACAGGTATTTAAAAAGGATAAACACAAAAATGTAGAGACCTTCCAAAAAAGCACCAGGCAGTGTCTTCTGTTGCTGTTATTGGTTGGTTTAAATTTTATTTTTAAAAATAATTTCCTGAAATGTGCTTTCTGGCACAGGCTCCTTATAGTGAAAAAAATGGTAAAGCAAAACTAAAAAAATGCGAACCATACATATCTACACATATAAAGCTGGGAGTAACGAAGTGGCCTTGTGACCGACACCAGCCCTAGGGAAGTCAGCACTTTTACCACTAGGGAGAGGACAAGTGGCCAATTGCCAGCAGTGCTGCTGAGAGCAAGAGAGTTTCTGGCATCACCCTCCCTTAGGAAGAAACACCAGGACACTTTTAATCTCTCATCTGCATGATTATCCTGGGCAATCAGGGAGTCAACTGCCTTTCACTGAGGAAGGAATGCAGCCTAGAGACCTCATATGAGCACAGGAAGCAGGATACTGGAACCGAGTACAAGCCTCTGCTTGCAGGTACCAGATCTTACCTGTACAGTGCTTCATTAAGCAGACCACTAATTGCTCTCTGCTGGTTTACACCACTGACCATCTGGGATATTTGGGCTGTTATTTGATTTACTTCTCCAGGACCTAGAAAACTCAGGCTGCCAAACTACAGCAAAACTAGTCCCACTTCATTAATTTCTATGGAACACTGCAGCCAATTTTAGCAGCCCACTACAGTGACCTGGTGGACACTGCCACACTCAAAGGTGGGATTTTCAAACACTGAAAGAAAAAAGCAGCACCAAACTCAAATATAGCCTTTAATGTAGAGAAATTCTTTGTTTTACCTCCCCTAGCTTAGTGTAACAACCAGAACAGCACTCATTCGCATGGATGACAATGAAGGTATTTCTTAAGTACTTCTTAATGACAACATTTTGCACAGCTATACTGCTAATGAGATTTGTCCTCAACAAGCTGGAATAAAAATGATCTTTTCGATGGTATGCCCAGAAGAGCAATGAAGAGGTTCACTGGGGAATTGTGATACTACACTGGTGAGAAGCCAGTGTACAAAACACCATGCAGGTCAAAGTTCAGTTTATTAAGTGCCTCAGTTCTAATACTTCATTAATTCTTATTTAACAAAACAGGTCACTCACTGTCAACTCACCAAGGCTATGAACCTAACAGTGCTCTCAAGCAGCTCTGACCCTTTTTGCCCCCACAGGCAACTTTTTTCAAATTCACAGTATCTCTCCAAATTGTGTCCAGCTGACAAGCTCCTCTCACTTGCACTAAATTCCTTAGGAATTCAAGAAACGTTACAATCAATATGCAGCACAGACCTTCACACTAGAGCACTTACATTATCTTGTGTGGCACATGCACCGTTCCCATGGCAACAAGCATCCTTCATCCAGCTCCATTATTATGGCTATTTGAGGCTTTCACAATCTCTGGTATCCAAGCCATGGCTCAGAGCTACTTTGTGTTAATAAGCCTCAAGAACAGATACAAGAAGAAGAAAATACAGCAAACTCTTTGTTTGCCATGCTGCTTATAGATTAGCAAAATGAAGTGGCATGGGAAATACAATTCAATCAGCCAAGGGGAAGCAACACTTATATAATTGTCCTCATTAAATAAGACAAACAGTGCAAATTCACTATGGCCTTTTTATTCCAGAAAAAATTAAGTAATCTCAGTACACCTGTGGATGAAGAATAGTTTTATAATAGTAAACAAAAATCTTACTGCAATTTTTCTATTATTAATATCAAATATGTACTTTTAAGAAAAAAACACTTATAACTATCTGCAGAACATATCAAGAAAACAAACTGATTAACCTTTTTGTGATGTCTAATATTAAAGGGCTTTAAAGAGCCATTTTCAGACTGTATAAACCACATAGTATAATCTATATTTGTTTTATGTAAGTTGTCCCTAGATATTTTAAGTAAGTTTTCTCTATCAATAACATCACTTTTTTTTGGCATTTATGCATTTCCACATCAAAGCATTACAACAACCTCATTATGCTTTGCACAGCTTAACACAAGGTTTCTCTTAGTCACCAACCAGGGAATTTCATACAGAAAATAAATAACCTAATTTATTAATGCGACCCTTGATAAATCATCCCTAAGTTGCCAGCTAGATGTTTCATCCCTGTGAAATACTCATGGGTCAGTAGGAAAAGAAATGCTTTGAAGTTGGAGGGTTTGAAGGCTCTTAAAAAGAACTGTTAAAATCAATAAAGAAGGCACTACACCACAAACTGCCCTTACAATTGCCAAATTGTCAGGCAGCTGAATTCAGCTGATGGATATTCGAGAGATGAATAAAACCAGTTGGTGTTGCTCTCACAACTCTCCATCGACAGAATATCCAGGCATTGAGATCAAAGCCCAGCTCTACATACTCCCTAGTAACAGCTGGATTAGCAAGTCTCATGAAGCTCACTGACATAGGAGTCTCTCCCCTCCATGCACGCTCCAGCTCGAAAGCAAACACTGCACCCTAAAGTAGAGCCCAGGCAGAACCTTGGCAGGTGCTGTTCTTTTGGACTGGAAGGCACTACTTCAGGGAGAGTGAGATTACCCTAAAGCATGATTTTCAATATTTAAATATCAGCTTCTACAGAAACTAACATGAAAAGAACCCTTCTACTACCAGTAAATGAATGTGATAAATAAAGCCTTACTGCTTCATCATTATGTGCTGTTTGCAGCCTGAAAGCCTGACCTGCTGGTGCTCTCACCTGGCTGTTCTTGCAGCTCACAGGTGAAACCCATTGTTTCATCTACTCTGTGCCCCTCAAGCCTCCAGCTAAGTGTCCAGATAGGTGAACTAATTCCAGGAAAGCAAGGAAAGCATGATTACCGTCTGAGAATGTAGCTGCCATAAGGTTTAAGTGTCTTTGCATTTGAGACTTAAGGCATGTTGCTATTCAACTCTGGAATGGACTCTGAATTCTCCTCACTCTTGACAGCTAGTGAAATTAATGGAATTAAATTCAAGTTAAATTAAGCTCACAAAGCAGCTTAACGTACTTAATCATGCAGCTTTCTGCTATTATAGCTTGCAAAAGGAAAAAGGCATGGAATTTTCCATCCATGCCTTCCTTTTGGAACCCGCATAGCCCATTTGCACAACTATAATTTTGTTGCTCGTAAGATTGAAAAAAACCCCTTTGTTTTCACAGAGGACGTATGAAGAGATAGATGGTCCAGGAATGCTTCAACAGTTCTTCCTTTCTTTGTTCTTCAACCCAGGGGCATCTGCTTACTTCCAGTTCAGATGCAGGTTCCGTCTCATCCTTCTGTATGTGAGCAGCAAAGGATACCAAGATGGGGCTGCCAGGTGAAGCTAACCAGTGGATGCAACTGAGGAAGATGACATTTTGTTACCCTAAAACCCATCTGCCAAGCTGGAGAGTAGCTATCACACAAGCAGCAGGATCCTTGAGGAATTACACTCTTTCAGAAACATTAAAACGCCTTTCAAATAATCCCAGTTAATTTTAATTTCAGAAGGTTAGATAGTCCTTGGAATTTTCTCTAATTGCACATTCCTCAGAATAGACTCTTCTGGTTGCTCTGTAATCAAATCATAATTAAAGCATCTGTGTCATTTTATCTATCCCTTCCTGCTATTTGTAGCATTTACAGAAGGCAATAAAGATGCAGCATAGAAAAATTCCAGCATCAAGGCTCATCATCAGAGCAATAATAGGGATTTGTGCTAGTGTGACTGTCTGAGCATCTCCTTAGGCTTTCATTAGCCTTTAAAAACAATTGGAGAAGAGAAGAATACTAAACAGTGCCCCCCTTGTTGTATGCACAACTGGAGGCCATGTTTTATTTCTGTGATAGCTATTCTTAAAACAGCTGCCTCGTTTCATCTCAGTTTCACTGAGAACAGTCATACGGTGGGAAAACAGTTGTCCTAACCTGAAATGAAGAGATATCTTCAATAGCTATTATCACCTTGACAGAGAAAAATATTTCTCTTCCGAGTGCTGTATGATTCCTCAGACTGAGTCTCCAATATGTTTCACACAGGAAAAAAAAAAGACACACTAGAACTTCCCACAACAAAACAAGCAACAAAACAACCAACAAGCAACACATTCCCCTGAGCTATATATCACAGATCCTCCAAATCAACTCATTCTGGCATTCAGCCTGGTGCTATGGGCCATTTACGTTCAAGGGCATGTAGTAAATCATGTTTTAGTAGAAAGGGGATGGCACAAACATACAAACTCTCCTACTCCCCCCTAACACCCACTAGGATGTATTGAAAAGAATAGGATTTTCAATGTGGTAGCAGAAAGCTTGTATTTTTGAAGTGAAAAATTTGCAATGTATTTATTCACCACCACCATGACTTTTTCTTCACATTTTATGCCCTAAATTTTAGCCTCATTACACAATTCTGCACAGTTACAAAATGCATTTCAACTGTGTAGGCACTGCTTGATAAACATAAGAATATAATCAGTATGAAAAGAACTGATTTTTCACTGTATGCTCTTCATTAGAGCCTCATACTAATTGCACATTCAAATATTTGTTATTTTACACAGAAAAGGTCGTGTGTACACAAAGATTATTCTAAAGTAACACTTAAAACTGAAGTCACCACTGAGTTTTTTAACAACATATCTTTTCAAATGTATAGATCAAAAGTGGAATTAAATAAAGTTTTGGCTTAATAAAAAGCTCGATTAATCATCTTTAAATAACTTCTATATTTAGATGATGAACTCTTTCAGATATTATTTGAGTAGAAAAGTGATTTTGGAACAATTTATACCTGAATATGATGAATTTAAACTCTTAAATAGAAAATCTTTTCATATATAATAGGCAATAGTACCAGCAAGTTAGCTACCAGCAATTATGGCACACATCAAAATTTGGTTTTATTTCTTTTAGAATCACTGTGTTTGTTGTTGTCGGAGTCATGTTGCTTTTTTGTTGGTTTGTGTTTTGGTTTGGGGTTTGTTTGATTTTGGTTGTGGGGTGTTTATTTTCATTTCCATTTTTTAAACAGAAAACTGTGGCATAACAGATTTAAGACAAACACAGCACTTATGAGACAAAGTGATGCCTCAAAGCACCCCCTTAATCAGAACTGAAGTCCAAAAACTTGAACCTGTAATGTCTTGTGGGTTCTCTGCAACCCACAGTGTTCCTCTGTAACAAAGCACTGTCCTTAACTCAAGGCAAAACAGAATTATTGTTAGGAGAGTAGCATTTTCTTCACTTTCAAGTTTGATCAGAGTAGCAACACAAAACATTAGAATGTTAATAGTTTGGGTCTGTTTCCTTGGGGCAGAGCCAAAGAACAATTGCTCAGACTAATGTTGCTCTTACTGTACTAGTGCAACTGACAGCAGTGTTTAGTCCTCGGCTTGCAGATTACATCATCCCCACTGTGGACGTGGTCAGCTGCTTCTGTGCTCACAAGCTTGCTTGCATGTTGGCCAGATCTTGAACTATTACTGCAAAATATGGCTGTGAAAGAACAACAACAAAAACCCAAAGAGTTTCTTCAAGAGCATCAATTTGTTTTCCATTATACACCACATGACTTTCCTTTTTCAAAATCCTTCATAACTGAAAGAAGGGGAAAATATGTATTCAAAAATACCTGAAATTATTTCAATGCCTAGCACATGAGAGACCACATCCTGTCTGGATTCTGTAAATAGCACTCTTTATGCAGCTGGCAGATTTTTTTAATCAGTAAAGGAGATCCAGGTGTAGATTAATTTACTTATCAGGTTATCTTCCAGTCTTAAAAAAGGCTCACAGAAGTGTTTCGAGTCTCAGATGTCATAGATAATATTTTTCCCATTAAAAAAATACATTTGAAGAAAGTGAATTCAACCATCCCTTTGGTATTTCACTCTATTCTCATGCAAAGTTTATGACAAAAGCAGTACCCAGGGCTGAAACGCTGGCTATCCTCATACTAACAGCCAAATGACGTGCTTCTGGATTCATCAGAACAAGATCTGAGTCGCAAGAAGTTCAGAAGTGTATCAGTTGTTTTGCCTTTGTTCAAGCCAGATACTAGGTAATTCACCCAAGATCTGCATGCTTTATCTTGCTGTAGATAACTAAACTCTAAAAACTGTATTTCTTATTGCTACAAAAGACTTTGTTGCCTTGTCTGCTGTTTCACTGAGCCACTGCAACAGCTGACCCCATCTTTCAAGTCACATCTGTCACGACTGTGAAAGTGTTCATGTTTTTTCTCTATTTGGCCACGTCTGTGCTGTCATTGCCTGTTCAAAGAGGTCAGGACTGTGGCTTCAACCTTCCCTTACAAACACTCAGAAAGGCTTTGAGGTGCACTGCTCTGTGCTTTACGTAACCAAATGTGTCACCATATTACAAGCACAACCATGCAAATGTCACAGATGACCATCTAACACACAGTTGAAAGGCACAGATATGTCCCCAAGTCCAAATTCATTTCTCATTTCCAACATTCAGTGCAAGCACGAGTTAGAAAAAATCACAGTAAGTAGAAAATCCTAAGATAACTTGAAAAGAAATTGTCACCAAGGATTCTCTTCAGAGAATTTTTTTTCCAAATCACTTGGTTCATAGTTGAGTCATCCCAGAAAGCGTCTAAAGCTTGTGGAAATTTGTCACTGCATATAGGATGATGTGCAAAGAATTCTTGCAGATTATTTAGAAGTTTCCTTTTGGCATCTGTAGCTTGGATTGTACTTGGACAGCAAATACATTCAAATGTAGATACAAAACCTCTTCCCCCAACACCTTCATACTTTGCTTACTCCCAGCCTTCGCATTTATTACTCTGTCTTCACATTATTACTCTGTTATACTTAATATTGCCGTCAATGCCACAGTACATTTGCGATAATAAAGGTATCACTTCAGCAATTAGCATCTTTGGTAAACACATTAACTATCAACTTGCCTACACTAACAAATTGTTGTTTACTTCTGAAATATGTTTAAGCAACCCATGATATTCCTGAATCAAGTGAGATTAGCATATGCTGCCTCTGAACACTGTAGAAAACAGTCTCTGCTTTTAATGTGACCAAACAAAACTTCATGTTAAACCAAGCAGATATGAAAGTTGTTTAATTTCTCCCCTTTAAATGCATAGGAAATAGTGAGCTGTACACACACAATACACACAGTCCTCTCTAGAGTACTTCAGACTCATTGGGTATGAAGAAATACACAATGACAAAACAATTATTTTTCATGACAAGAACCATCTAAAATCCATAGAGGCCCATGCCCATATGAACACACAGAGGATGAAATATACTGCAAAAATTAGCAGTCCATGCTGCTCATTACCAAATTACATTGTCCGCAGAACCTCAGAAGAAAAAAAAAAAAAAACAAATCAAAATATTACAAATTCCATAAACACTAAAGATTCAGAGCTCTCTTAAAACAAGTTCACTACAACACTAGTGTTGATATTAAAATGGTTCAAATTTATCAACAGTTAAATTACATTATATATTTTTGGGAAAAAAATAAAATGAAAATTGAGTCATCAATTCTTAGCACAGTATCAATATGGCAGTTTGTCATATTTCACCCATTTCTCATCAGACCTGAAATTTATTTTGGTTACTGAACAAAGATATCAGCTTCTGCTTTCTCTGTTCACTATGCCTCACCAGAAGTAAAATTCACACATTAAGTGACTTGATCCTCAAAAGAACTGAAGCTTCAGATGCCAAATTAAAGTCAATCCAAACAGCTCAATCTGAGTGTCATTGAAATTCAAGTCACTTTTCCACCTGCATGCGTATTTAATAGCTCCAAGTTTTAAGTCACTGCCCTTCATATCCAGATCCCTACATTTAGAACATAGGCTGCCAAGTTCCCCAGATTTTAAAGAGGCCAGGATCAGCCACTGTCCCTTTAATGTTCCACCTCATCTCCAAAAGGAACATCTTTTTACTAGAGCTCAGTGTGATTCACTGGAATTTGCCAGGCAGGTCAGGAAATCCCCTGAAGCAGAGGAAGAATATTAAAGAGATCGGACATGTATATCAAATCTCATTACTGTTCTCTTATGAGAATCAATCAAGTGAAAGGACATGATGTCATCATGACATCATTTACTTCGGGATTAGAAATTCATAGCTACTTAGCAACAAAAGCTGTCCAATACAGAAAGTAGAGATCCAGTGGAAGATGTTTTCATCTGACCCATTTACTGCAAGATAAATATTTGTCAGTTCTTGTTTCAGGACTTCATAAGATATACAGTAACTTAAAAAAACCCTATTGTTTCAAGCACAAAACAGTAGAAATCAAACATTCTCTCTCTGAGCCTGTTTTAATATCCAACTGCAATTTTTTTAGTCCATAACAGCAAATATGCATATTCCCTCAGTTATCCTCCCTTTTGCCTTCACCTAGGTCAAAACCCTAAAAATGCAACAAGAAAAATCTTGTGCTAAATCTATTATTTCAAGAGCTACAATATCAGAAACTCAAACCTCGTATAGTCAAGGAGGACTAATATAATCGCACAAGAATGCAAGCTTAGAGAATATGCTTGTTTCAATAAACTTAGCTGAAAACATCCAGTAGATGAGCTCCAGTATCTGACAGAAATTCCAGAAAAAATAAAAATAATAAAGAGCTTTGTGCATGAAGAAAGAATTGGTCACGCTACTTCTGTGGTTATTTATGGGACCTGAAAAGGGCTTGATGCCCGGAATCTATGCCTGACCTGATTTTCTTTAAAGTTCACTCATCTCTGTTGAAAATAGAGTTTAAGCGAGTTCTAAAGCGACTGAGCAAGGCTAATACGTGAACTGAAATTCTAACGAAATCTTTAAATCCATTGCCGAGCAGCCCGAAACACAGGTAGACCGACACCCCACGTTTCCCCGTCCATGTTCTGCCACCGACAAGTGAACCGCTGGAACGCGTTTAACGTTAAACCAAAGAAATTAAAACCACTCCATCTTCGATAAATAACTTTTTCTTTTTATTCAGACGAGGCCGTTTCGGGTTGCCATGGAAAGGAGAGCCCCGCGTCCCCCGGGGAAGCGAGGGATGGCCGGGCTACCCTCGCCTCTGCTCTCTTTCTCCATTTGCGGTGATTCCCGCACACCTAGAGCGCGTACGCGGGCACAGGCAGCCTCAACGCATCTCGGCGGCGACCGACTGAAGAAAACCAAGTGTCGCCGCCGACCTCCGCGGTACCAGGAGCCGCCGCAACAGGCGACCTCCCCGGCGCCGTTTCCCGGGCGATTTACCTCAGCGGTTCCCGCCGCTGCCCCCTCAGCGCCTCCGCAGAGTCCTCTCTCTCCCCCTTAGGGCTCCGCCGCCCCAGCCTCTTGCCCCAGAGGCCGCCGCGTCTTCCGCTGCTCGATGCCGGCCGGAGAAAGGGCTCGAAGCACGGTGGGATGGCCCTGGGGGGCACGGTGAGGCGACCTGGGGGAAGCAGAGGAGCCGGCGCCCGCCTCGCCTCAGGGTGCCGCGGAGTCGACACAGGGAAGGACTGAAGTTTGCGCTCACATGTACACACCCTACCTGCCGCCGCCGAAGAAGACGAGGACGACAACGAAGAAGAAGAGCTACCACGGCCGCCAATCGTCCCGAGCCACCGACGCTGCTCTCCCCGAACGATAGTAATGTTCATTTAAAGCTCGGCGCCCGCTGCTGCGCCGCGCCCTCCCCACGCAGCGGCGGGGCTGGGCGCTGCCCGCCCCGGCCCGCCTCCGGCCCGCCCCTCTAAGAAGAGGGAGTGGCGCCGCCGGCCGGCCCGGCCGCTTCTCCGGTCTGCCTCCGGCCCCGGTCTCATCGTTGTACCTGACGGCGATCAGCCGTAACCGGGAAGGCGGGCGAGGGGCACGGTGGTGGAGATCAGCTCCCCCTCAGCACTTCGGCCGTTGTCGGTTTTCCTGCTGGAGCTCCGCTCCCCTCAGCAATTCAGCAGTCTCCGGTTTTCTCCTTGGCCCAAGTTAACACCAGTTGGACACAGAAGATGAGAATGGCAGGTCTGGGGGGTTGCTGGAAGTACAAGCAATTTTCCGATTGTGTTTCAGGGACGTGTGTTTCCAGGTGGAAGGTTACTTTCAGAACTGTGTTTTGGAGGTGTTAAAAAAGCACTAGATATGCTTCCAGACTTTCTCAATAATGTCTCAGCATAGGACAAGAAATGTCAGAATTAACCCTTTCCTGGGATCCCTTCCAGGCCTGCATTTTCCCGGTGTGAGATTTCCTGGTAGGATGATGTGGTCATGGCTTCCTCTCAGGGCCCCGCTCAGGGTGAGCTCACCTGGGCCATGGCACCTAGCAGCTGCACGGCCTTGTCCCAAGCAGAGCAGAGCAGGTTCTCTCCCCTCTACAGTGTTCCACCAAGAACAGATGCGTCCCGGGGATGAATGTCCACACCTGGAAATAAAAACATTGGTGCCTTTGACTTCCCAGTTATCTCTGTGAAACAAGTCACAACTGTCCAGTGGACTGAACCCAAAGAATACCTTCCAGACAGTTTTTCAAGGTAAGCTGGTTTCCTGTTGTGACAGCACTATAGTTGCCATCGTGCTAATGGAAGAGTCAATTGCATACTTTGTCATGCATCTTTCACTGCAATTAATCACAGCATCCGTTCTTCACAAGGTCACCAGTAACAAACCCCACAATCTACACTGCATCATCACAGAGGTGTCTGGGCAGGAAAACCTATCCTCCTTTTCCTGCCAAACAACTCCAGAGGGCATTTCTTTTGTCTTTGTGAATCCACTCCAAATGTTTGTCAATCTTCTTAATGTCTAAATTGAGCTATGTGAATTTAAGGATGATATGTGAACTAATGTTTGACACATTATAATCATATAATGGCAGAAATATAAACACTTGTGCAGGTAGAGTGGATAAATCTCATTAAATTGTCCCATTACCATTTTGAAACCCCGCTAATTGTGCAGGGGTTGCCAGATTGCTCAAAATATTCAATGACTTGCTTATAGGTTTTAATGGGGAAAATGTGTTATCAGAGTTTAATACTGTTGCCCATTAATTACAAAGAGTATTTATGCTGAGACTAGTAATTGGATTGTCCTGTAATCCACCATAATAATCAGGAATTTTCTTTTCCGTTGGGGTTTGGAAAGGTAATAGCTAACGATACTCTATCTGTCTGGTTTACACAGTGACAATGAATGCTTCTCTGGCATCTCTGCTATTACTTCAGAGTTACAGATTTTGCTACTGATTAGCACTGTATTAGCTCTTGTCTTCATCACAGTCCCATTGTCCTTATGTTTAGGCTAAGTACTGGTTCTGGTTTACTTGATTTTTAAAAACTATGGGACATATTCAGTTATCAAGACTGGCTCCTACAGTAATACTAACTTTTCACTTAAGACTGAGTTTTAAAAAGAAGAACCATTCTCTCAGCACAGATGAGCAGTAAGTACAGAATGCTCCAGCCCTTCCTGCTTCACTGGCATGGTCTGGTCAGACCTCTGTGGGCTTCCTGCCATGTTACATCCCTGTGACTGTCTAGGGTTCCTCAACACTGGTTATGATGCAGTGGGGCTGGCTTTCTTTTGCTTCTGTGGCAGTTTGCATTGGTAAGGTTAAAACTATCATGTGAAAAACAGTAACTGAAATTAGCCATCTGCAGCTGTGGGGAGAAGATTTTTGTACCACTTCTCACATTTCTGAATGAGGTGTTCTAGCCTAGATGTGTTTCTTTTTACTTGAAAGGCTCTAATTTTGCAGAGTAACTCAAGATTATGAGGAATAGATTCCATGGCAAATTCCTCTAGTAGCCAACACTGTGCAGAGCAAACGCAAGCACAGTGGTTCCCAAACTGTTGTCCTGTGCTGCTGGTCACTGTGTGTGATCCACATTTCAGCAGCACATCTGTACTGACAGTAGATTCCAAGATCACCTCAATTCACTTTGATTTGATTGTAGTCCATGAGATACTGGGAAAGTTGAAATTAACCTAACTAATCCAGTATACTTGGAAACTGGTGATGTAGTATCACAAAGCTAAAATGCTAACCCTTCCTGCTTTCCTTCTTTCCCAGACTTCCTAGCTACAGCATTTTCCTGATTGTATCCCTTGAAAGAAAGCAAGTCTGTGATTTTTTTTTTACAGGTGGTTTCATAATCTCTACTAATTCAAGCTTTATTTGCTAGAAGAGCTGTGCCAAGGTCCAACATAAAATCCTGTTTAAAACTGGATATCATGCTACAGTTCATTGTCTTCAAAAATATTCCATCATAACTCAGAGGTCTGGGGGCTGCAGTTATGTTGACTTACAAGGCATCCAGTTATGTCTAAGTCATGGGAATGAAGTGTGGTTTTCAGCAGAGGCTGCACAAGTTTGTGGTGGTCTAGAGACTTGTACTACTCTTGGTACTTAATGTAAAGATCTCTGTCTGTCTATTGAACTTACTGAGAACATGATTTTTAATACTGTTAAACACTGCAGGATTCCTTGCAGACATCTAAGAAAAGAGAGCTCCTGCTAAAAGAAGTTCCTTTGAGGGAGTAAAACTACGGTTTTCCCTGAGTATCCCACAGATTATTTATAAATGTGCTAGGCTTCGCCTGCTGTGACAAGCTGGTGACTCAGAAGCATATATCTAGGGAAATCTGTTGAATGCATGGTTCCTGGATGCACAGATCTTCCTAGGGACTCCTCTGAAGGATGCGTTGTGTGGGCATGGGCTTGGCTACATATGCTAATGCCAGCGTCTCTGTGAGAAAGAAGGGAGTAAATCTGGAGCATCTCACCCACTATGTAGTTGGTTCTGAGAAGAGAACTAAGATTTACATTTGGAACAAGCTTGCCAGTGAGACCAAACTACCATTGCCAGTAATAGAGTAATCCAGCTGGAGACACCAAGCTGGAGTGTCTAGTAGTATGCATTTGGCAAGAAATGTTACCAAGGCACTGCCTTAGCCATCTAAGAAAGGAGTTAGAGCTTTGAGGGCTAAAATCCTAAACATGATCATGCAGTTAAGGAAAATGAGAATGAGTATCAACTCAAAGTTGTTTTCAGCAGGAAGAAGACAGTTGCACTGGTAACTACAAAGCAACTGAGTGCTTATTTAAGTGTCAGGTTTAAGAACTATTGCTGTCACTGTGTTTGCACCAGTTTTAATACTTTACAAGCTCTGGTGCTGCATTTTTAACACTATTCTAGGTGACATGATAAACAGACTGTTGCTCTGATCATTCTGTTTTCAGCTGCTTAAACACTTCCAGAGTCTAATCTTTCCAAAAGGTAGCATTATTGTTTCTGGATTTTTGCCAGTGTTGGTTGGTTTTTTGCTTTATGTTCTTTGGATGTTGCAGCTTTTGATGGTTAAGTATCAGATAGGAACTAACTCACAGCAAATAAAGAATATGAGCTGCATAACATACCATATTCAAGCGTCATATCCTGCAGTAGTGATTGGGCTTTGTTGCCAATACTTCGGTAAACTGTCAAGGCTTGGGTTCATTACCCTTTTTGGCTATAAGTCATCAGAACTCAAAAGCTCAGCAAGGTTATGGCGGGCCAGGACTTGGATAAGAAATGTAATCCTGCAGGTGCTGCATGGCATGACATAATTTACTGAGCAGAAGGGTGTTTGTGTGGAGTGCTGGAAACAGATCATCACAAGAAACTGCCTTATCGTCTGTCTGTACTAGCTGATGTAAAAGACTAGTTAGTCTGTTCCTGTCTGAGTAACAATTGCTAAGTATTCTCCAGAGTTCAGCTGACTTTTTGAGGGAGTCTACCTTCTGCCTTATTGCAGAGAGCAGTGCATTCTGATGAGTGGGTGCTGTGTTCTGTCTTGGAAGTGGCTGCATTGCAGAGGTTAAAGAATGTCCGTCCCTATTTAAACTCAATTGTGTGAGTATAATTAAGTATAGCATTTGGCTAGATATTTATCAAGAGCTTTTGGAGTCTTTGGGATGAAATATGCTATTATGATTATAATTTGCTACTAATTATGTGTTGATTAAAACCAGCAGGAATGTGTGTCACTAGGAAAGCTACCCCTTTTCACAGGGTCAAACAGCAATAAAAATTTTACATTGCTTCCACAAACTTGGTTTTGATTTTTAAGTATTTGGTTTGAGCTCCTTATACCTTATTTTATTCAAGCATGAAGTGGAGAAGCTAGGGAAATAACAGGTCTTGCTGCCAATTTTTAGTAACTTTCTATTTAAGCTGCAATGCATTTCTGACCTGCCATGTCAGTTCAAGGCAATTAATACTTACTGTCAGTTTGAAGGATCCTTAAGCACAAATGACAATATTGAGACTGATAAGCATGACCTCAACTGTTAAGGTGACAGGAAGGGATGCAGCAAGCAGACAAAGGAAAAGACTCAGCTGTTTTCTAAAGCTGTTTGGCCACGGGCAGTGCTCTGGACATTCCTGTCTTGAAGTATCTCAACCAACAGCAACTTTTGTGTACTGTGAGAATTGGCTTTGGGAGGCCCAAAGGCAGCTTCTGAAAGCTTAGAGAGTTTGGAGACTGAGTCTGAACTCAGTAGGAAAAAGTTTCTCATTGACTTTGATGATGGTCTTTGGAGCAGGTCCCTGATAATAATTGCATTGGAGTCCAGCCATAATAATTGCTATTAGAGCCAGGATCTGTCCTTGACAGATGATGATGATAAATGATCTAATGATTATTATAGCACTTATTTTTGCATTTCTATGGCATTAAAAGGCAATCATAATGTTTTGTTATATTTTTGCATCTCAGAAAAAGAAAGTTAGCTTGAATTTGGTTTGAAAAAATAGCTTACATCTGTCTTGGCTCTCAAGAGCAGTTATTGGACTTTTGATAACATCTGGAAGGGAAAGAAAACTACTGCATAGAAGGACAGATACTAAGTATAGCAGAGACAAAAAAATGTGGCCTCTCATCACAGCATTCAAAAAAAGGAGAAAAGAGATTATAGAAGACCTTGTATAGCTGAGGAAGTAGCAAGAGCCAGTTTCATCAGGGATAATAGCTGTGAAGATGGTGACATGGCCAACATTTCCTGTGATCCAAAAAAGTTTTCAAAATTTCATTCTTTGCCAAACTGTGCTTCAGACCAGCAAGGATCCTAGCATTAAGTCTGATCTTCACAGTTTATTGAGACTAACTTAAGTTAGATTATTTATTAAATGCCATTCAGTGGTGTGTTTATAGTACCTGTTCAGGGCAATTAGACCAATTAATTAGTTTTGCCTCAATACTGCAATATTTTTGGTATTTTGATGCTTCTTGTGTGCTTTTTCTTCCATTAGGATGTTGAAATAACTTTTAAAGTCACATGAAGGGTATGGATTTCCAGCAGCCACCTGTTTCAATAGTGTTATGCTTTGCATTTGACAATGTGTCCTTTTAAATTACCTAGATGGTTTGGGTTTTGTTTCTGAGTGGGTTTGGCTCTTAGTCTTCTTACCTAAAACAATAAACATCAGAAGGTAATAGAGACTACTTCCCTAGTAGCAGTATTAGCCTATGGCTACTATCATCCTGAAGGTGCTGCAAAAACACA